>APFE030793723.1:190364-361280 GCA_000404065.3 Pinus taeda
TGAGGGTAAATGCTGCTGAAAAGTAGGCTTCCTTTTTGAGCTTGTGAGAGGAGAGATCACATACCTTTCATGTCATTTGGGAAGTGAGTGAGGCTTGTCAAAGTAGAGGAGACCCCTGCTGGACCCTAGAAAGTACTTGTGCAACATCAATGAAAAGGTTGTAAAGTTCTTTTATTCATTAAGTTAATACAATCAAGTTTATTTTTCTCAATGAATTGTCTCTAATGGTTTGTTTTATGAGCTCCTTGATCTTCATAATGAACATGTTTTGTTATACACAGGTATGCTTTGACATGTGCTTGTTTGTGTATGTAGGTTATCGAACGAGAACTGCTTGAAGTTGTTGGGATAAAACTGCCTCAAACAAGCGTTGGACTGAGGTAGGGTCTTTTACACTTCTTAGTATTCATTAATGAACTGAAACATGTTCAGAGAGAAATAGGTTTGTTTTTTCTCTTTGTTGCTATATATCATTAGATACTAGGGAGATCGGTCTTGACCGCAAGAACGATTTATCCGGCCAACAAATTGGCGACTCCACTGGGGAATGGTTTGGTTTGGATTTTGTTTTGTCTTTGCTTTGACTTGAGAAACTTAAGTTTTTGTTTCTGATTTTGCCTCGATTGGTGCGAGTTTAGGTACTGGTTAGATCCTGGTTGATTTTTTATTTTTTGAAAATTTGGAAGAGGACCGCATCCTCTGAGTTAGTTACAATGTGGACCTATTCGCACTGTTACAGTGTAACACAGAGCGGCACCGCACTTGGTTTTAATGGATGCCTGCGAACCCCTGTCAAAAATTTGAAAAACCTAAAATCCATCTACCTAGTTAGGTTTAGTTCTTATCCATAGCTGTTAGTATATGCCCAGACCTGCATTTGTCTTGACAAAAGTTCCTTTTGAGTTAGTTTTCATTGGCATTTTTGTTTGGAGTGATTTTCTAAGAAGTTTTGTTTGATTGGATTGGTTTTTTCTTGGTCGTTGTAGTAGCTCAAGGATCCAAAGCCTTAGAGCCTTAGATCAAGAGTCTCTCTAGTTTTCTTGCTGAGTTTGACTGGCTTATAGAATCTATCCGTCAAGAGACTTAGATATCATTTGTCTCTTTTCCAAAACTTTGATTGAACTTGATTAAAATTTTTGAATTTCATTTTTTCTATTAAAATATAATTGGATGTTTTTGATTAGTTTGTTGAGTTGGACAAATTGATCCTTAGTTAGTTGAAACACTAAGTTGAACGTCCTCAAAAACATTTCAAGTGTCTTTTCAATCCTTTTTTTGTTTAGATCTCAAGATTAGATCATAGTTTTGAGTTTTTCATAGAAATTATACAAGCTTGTTGAAAATTTGTTTTCAATAGTTTTTTAGAGTTTTTTTTAGAAATCTTAAAATCTCTCTTAAGCGAATTGCTTATTCTTGTAGTAGTTGATTGTTAAAAAGAAAAGGGATTTTCTGTGAGTGTCATTAGTAGTCTCGTTTTGAAAAGTTCTTTGGAAAAGACAAAAAGTTTCCTTTCAATTGTATGTTAAGAGAAAGATTTGATTTTCCAAGCATTGCATCTTCGACTCTTCCTTGGCTAGATATTCATTGAAAAGGAAAAGGAATTTCTATCATCTTAGGTGCATTTTTAGTGTTTTGGAGTCGAGTCCTCATACCACAAAGTTTCATCTCTACACCCGTTGACTTAAGGAACAAACAATAAAATTAATGCTTAATTGAAATCAAGCTAGCAATCATTTTATTTTCTAGGGCTCTTTTCACCAACATAGTTTAGGCTAGTATCTTGGAGTAGGGAGTAATTAACTCTCCAAGGTAGTTTAAATAAACAAGTAGTCGATCTTGCGGTAGGAAGAAAATCCAATTGTTACATCTATGCTCTGGGAAATCTCCTCTTAAAGGAGAAGCACGAGATCATATCTGAACCAGTGTGAGAATCAATCCTTCCTCATTGGGAACGATAGAAGATATTCACATATTAAAAACGGTAAACCTCAGATTAACCATTTTTTAGGAGCCTGGGGTCACTTGTTGGTAAAACTTGGATTATGTCAAGGAGCCTTCAAGGGGATTGAGCTTGTTACTCTGCCCTTGCGTGTGTATCGGATCGTAGACTGTTCCCCCAGGTATATTCGTTTCCGTTGGTGACCTTAGTGACCATAATCTTTAGGATTCTTTCCTAGGTGACGGTGGAGGGAAGATCCCACTATACCTGGAGCAGACGTCTACTAGACTCACTTAGACTCTCTGGGGGGTTATCTTCCCTTGAGATGGTTATAGTGGAGAAACTTGTGCCAGTCTGTTTCATTGAGCAGGTTGTCGGGGTAACTGTTCCAACCACCATTTCTGTATTGAACTCTGCGACGTTGGATTTCATCACCAACTAGTGTTTTCAATATGGAACGATACTGTTTGTGTGTGGTTTGATCTCCTACATTTGTTAGGTGTGTGCTTCAAATTGTTTGGTTCTTTACAGACTTTAGGTGTTTGTGTTGAGATTTTTCTTTGTTTTCATGTGAAGTAATTAGATTAATCGTGGCTGAATTATCAAGACAATTACCAAATCAGCTGGAAGGGCTGCAAGCCCTTGTCACACCTAGTGAAAGTAGGGTAGGGTCACTGGAGGCGGAGAGTCTTCGTTGATTGTACATCCTGATTATATAGTACAAGCAACGGAACATATTTCTGAACCGATTTCATTTTCTGAGGTTATTGGTAGTATCACTCCTACTAGCTCGGTAGCCAAAGAACGTGACATCTCTAAACCTGAAAATGAAATTGCTACTACTCCATCTTCAAGATTTGCTTCTCCTGTTTCTAGCGGTCCTAGTTCACCCAGAGTAGAAAATATTATCACTGAGAATCTTCCTTCTGGACTCATTTCCATTGAAGAAATTGTAAGCTCAAGTTCGGACGAAGGTATAAGCATCCCTGAAAATCAACCGATTATCGAACTTAGGGAGCGTTAATCTATTTTATTCAGTCCCATTAGAGGTGACGCTTGGTATATTTCATTGACCAATTTCTTAGAAAATTCAGGTCTCACGTCTTCACCACCTTGTTTTCCTTTTCATCCAACACCCAGAGGTTATTATCCTCCTTTGAATATGTCGAGACAGTCATCCTTGTTTATTCAGACGCTAGAAAATTTTTTACATGGCGGTCCTTCTGTTCCTCCTGGGTATCAGTATGTATCTGGTACATTTTCAGGAGCTTCACCTCGACCCATCGATTATGTCGTATCTCCTGGTCATAACGGAACTAAACCATTAAGTGTTGAAGAGATTCTTATGATGTCTGGTACTACTCCTAATCCACAACCTCAAGGTAGTTCAATACCATCTAGGGGGCAGCCGCAAGGTACTCCAATACCGCCTGGAGGGCAAGCCCAAGGCAGTCCATTACCGCCTGGGGGGCAACCTCAAGGACAGTATGTTCCTACGGGACACTATTTTCCTCAAGGTCAACCCCAGTATCAATATGTACCTCAAGGTCAACCCCAGTATCAATATACACCTCAAGGTCAATACCAGCCTCAAGGTGAGTACCAACCCCAAGTTTAGTACCAACCACAAGGTCAGTACCAACCCCAATGTCCGTATCAACCTCAGGGTCAACACCAACCTCAAAGTTTTCAACCCCCTTCAGGTCAATCTTTTGTTCAAGGACCCGAAAATGTACCATATCATTATCAATCTTACACTCAACCTGGTTTTGATCCTCAATACGTTCAACCTGTTATGGGTCCATACCCCGGAATGGACATGGTGTGGGACCCACAGACTCCACAACCTAGTGTACAGTTGTCATCTCAATCTGGACAGCCTTTTGTTTCTGGTTCACCCCAGCAACGTGTCCAGCCTACTACTCAAACTGCTACACCTGGGGGCAGTTCAACAGCCTGGGCCTAGTTCGCCACAAACTCCATCCCAAATGCCTGCTGCAACTACTACAGCTTCTTTTCAATCCACTCCACCTATTTCTAGAGTATCAGCGGCTCCAGTTTCTACTGCTCCTGTATCAACTCCTCAAGCCTCTTTACCCTAGTCTGGACCTACAATCCAGACTCTAGTTTTTATGCCTATAGGACAACCTGGGCCTAGTACGGTTGTTACAAGTCAACCACAATTTACTTATCAACCGTACTAGGGGCAGTACCAATACGGGCCCGTTGTACAGAACCTGGCTTATCAGTATCAACCGTACCCTAGGTATACATATCAACAACCTCAACAACCCCAGTATGGTCCGGTTAATGCTGGTTTTCCAGGAGGATATATTGTCCCAAATGTGAATCCGATACCAAGTTATCCTGGATATCCTCCTCCTGGGGCTGGTCTTATGACCCCAATTTTTCGTGATCCAAACCATTAGTTACCATTCATAGCAACTGTGGATTTGCCTGACTTGTCGCGCCTTATGAACGATCCAATCAATTATATTTTGTTTTGGCCACCAATGCCGAATAAGTTGCTCAGTGATATACCAAAGTTTGAGGAGAAGCCAGGAGAAGATCCGTCTAATCATGTGATGACTTACCATCTCTGGTGTGCATCGAATTCCATTATAGATGATTCTATTCATCTTCATATTTTTCAATGCACTTTGATTGGCCTTGCAGCCAAGTGGTACATCGAGTTGCCACAAGGCTCTTTTTATAATTTTAGTCAGTTAGCCACTTCCTTCCTTACTCATTTTCAGCTGCCAGTCCGATATGACAATGGCACGGAATTTTTATCTTCGTTAAAGCAGTCGACGTCCACTTATATTTCAGATCATATTCATGAATGGCGATGTCGACGTCGTTTAGTGAAAGTTTTTATCCCAGACCAAATTTTGGCAGAATGGTTTATGAAATCATTATTACCCAAAATAACTGAAGATGTCGCTAAGGCAAGGGAAGTTACAGAAGAGCAAGTAATTTTTCAAGCTCAGTACTTTGACTTAGTTTATACTCAGTCAGGTATGTTGCATGAGAAAATCCTCGACCTTCCAAAATGAAATCAAATAGCTGCACCTCCCTCAGGGTCTCATGGCGCTGTAGGTATGATTGGTACTATTAATACCAAAAGCAAGAAGAAATCATCCAAGAATTCTTCTCCCATAATAATTTTACCAGATTCCCCTAAGGGAGAGTCTTCACTTGAAATCTCTGCCGATGTTCATGTCGTTGAATCATCCACGACCATATCAAAATCTAACGGTAAGAAGAAAGGTAAGAAGAAGAACAAGCAGAACTCAAAGGAGAAATCCGAGAAGCCTGAATCTACTGAGGAGAAACGAAAACCTCGATATCCTTGTCTCATCTATGATGAGGAGCACTTTACAAGGGATTGTCTGCATCATGCCGAGGTTGTGAAAATCGTCAAAGGTTCGCAAACACCCACTATTTTGAAGGATCCTTTTCCAAATCAAGACAGTAAAATGATAGGCTCTTCCTCTAATGCCTTAGAATAACCCATAATGATGATGTCACATGTAAGGATTGCAACATGGTCGCAAGATTACAGGAGTAAAAGCCCTTTTGGTGGAAAGGAAGTTGAATCTTCTAATTCCAATCCATCAACCTCAGCTCCGTCTCATTTCGATCCATTACAGATCGAGAAACCCAATCCTGACTTAGTAATCAAACCGCCCGCCAAGGGTATACTTCGAAAGTCAGCTTTCAATCCTCATGCGAGAGCTGCTCAGAACTATAACATTGCTGAAGATTTAGCTGTTTCACCTTCAGCAAGGTTGGCTTTGGAAGTGCTGCAATCATGTCCAGCACAACGTAAAATGCTACTGTTGGCTATAGGAGTTGTTGATCTTCAGGACTCAAACCTCATAGTCTTCGATTTAGAAAATAGTACACCTCATCTTCCTCATCAAATGGCTTTCCAGATTCCAGTGTTAGTCAAAAACAGACCTTGTTTTAGGACCGTGATTGATGAGGGAGCTTCCACGTGTATTATGTCGATACAGTGTTGGAAAACCCTTGGTTCTCCTACGCTTAATCAATCCCTGACAATTATAAAGGCCTTTGATGGCTGAGGGTTTCATCCTTATGGCATTCTATGGGACTTTCCTATAGGGGTTGAAGGAAAAACCATTAATCTAGATGTGGAGGTGGTTGATGCCCCTCTAGATTACAACCTTCTTTTGGGTCGTAGCTGGTCGTATGCCATGACTGCTGTTATTTCCTCAGTCTTTCGGCTTATTAATTTCCCACATAACAGAAAGATTGTAACAATAGATCAGTTAACTTATTTCTCGTCCGACCCATCCTCTGCTGAGAGTATTCAACATGTTGGAAAAACCGCTATCCCTTATAAGGATGTTGGAGTAGGATTAGTTAAAGATTCGGGTTTACTCGGAACTTTTTCCTTTCCTCCTCCCAGCGTATAGTCTCATTTCGCAACCATTCATATGATTTCATCAGAATCCATTCTTCTTGATGATCCTTGGGTAGTTCCATTCGAATCCGAGGTGGACTCTCTTGGCGATGGTATGCCTTTGAGTCCCTTTTGAAGTTACTTATCAGGCAGTATAGTCATTTTCCAACTCAAATTCAACCAACCCTGATCTAGTGAATGAGATCAATGGGAAATCGCTTTCATTTTCAACCTCAGAGTCAACAACCTTTTCAGAAATCGTTCACACTGATGAACAAATTCGGGAACTGTTGTCTGTTGATGCATTACCATGGGAAGATCCTCATCATAGGTATTCGTTTTTACCCGAGATTGATCATTTTGAAAATGATTTCTCATCCATTTTCACCAGTGAATATGTCCAAGAACCACAAAATCCATTGAAACATCCTAATTCTGAACAAAATTTAGCCAATATTTCTCGCACAGTTCCTATCAACATTTCAGTCAAACCTGGGATTGTTGAAAACATTCACATAGGTGCTTCTTGTACAGACACTAAAGTCAACACATATAAATCGCTATTTCAATAATTTCGCAACGTGTTTGCATGGTCGTATGAAGAAATTCCAGGAATTGATCCTTCAATCGTTGTTCATGAAATCAAAACCTACGTGGATGCTAAACCTATCTGGCAACGGTTGCGTCAAATTCACCCTCAAAAAGTTGTTGCCATCAAAACTAAAGTTGAGAAATTACTTAAAGCAAGTTTCATTTATCCAATTCCTTTAACGAATTGGATATCGAATATTGTTCCAGTTAATAAAAAACAAGGGACAATAAGAATATGCATCGACTATAGGGATATTAATCGTGCTTGTCCCAAGGACAATTATCCCACGCCCTATATCGATCAAATTATCGATGATTGTGCCGGTAGTGAAATTTTCTCCTTTATCGATGGATTTTCCGATTATAATCAAGTTAACATTCTACCTGCAGATCAACCAAAAATGGCCTTCATCTGTCCATGGGGGACCTTTGCTTACTGCAAGTTACCTTTTGGACTGAAGAACACTGGGGAAACTTTCCAAAGGGCCATGTCTTATGCGTTTCATAACATCAAACACATTGTGTAGCCCTATCCCGATGATCTACATGCTCATTCATTACGAAGAGCCAATCATCTCACTCACTTACGAGCCATTTTCATGAGATGTAAGCATTATCGGATTAGGCTCAATCCGCACAAGTGTGTCTTCTGTATCGAAACAGGTCAATTACTGGGATTTGTTGTATTGAAAGCCGGTATTCACGTAGATCCTTCGAAGGTCGAATCCATTGTCAAGTTACCACCTCCTTCGAATCTTCGCCTACTCCAGAGTTTGCAAGGGAAAGCAAACTATTTATGTCGTTTCATTCCTAACTACGCCGAGATTACAAAATGTTTTACCCAGATGTTGAAACAAAACACTCCATTCTTTTGGGACGACATAGCTGACAAATCTTTTGATGCTCTAAAGCATGCATTAACCCATGCACCATTATTGCATCCTCCCAACTACAACCAAGATTACTTCTTGTACCTCGCTGCTTCCCATTCCACTATTGGGATGGTTTTAGTTCAACAGGATGAATTCGAAAGTGAACATGTGATATATTAGTCGGACTCTAACTCCAACTGAGTTAAAATATTCACATGTGGAGAAACTGGCCTTAGCTGCAGTCCAAGCTATTCAGCATTTTCGTCACTACATTTTGTTACGCAAAACCACTGTCATTTCTGACTGTAACCCTATGTAATACATTTTGACTAAACAATTGCTTGGGGGCAAGTATTCCAAATGGATTGTCATCCTGGAGGAATTTGACTTGGAATTTGAGAAGGCCAAGTCAAAGAAATCTTTGGTTTTTGCAGAACTAATGTGTGACTACCCACATGCTGATACCGAACATGTGGTGGATGAATCATTGTTCCTTATCAGCACTGTTGATCCATGGTACGGAGATATCATTGTCTATCTCCAAACCCAATCTCTTCGGCCCGATACTACATGATCTCAACGTCAGAAAATACGATTCCAATCCCAACCTTACACTATTATTGGAGATACACTTTATCGTCGTAGGGTGGATTCCGTTTTCCATCGTTGCCTTACTCATGATGAGGCTGAGAAGGTTCTTAATGACTACCACTTTGGAGCGTGTGGTGGTCATATGTCTGGGTATGCCACAACCCAAAAGATTTTGCGTGCTAGCTATTTCTGGCCATCCTTCTTCAAGGATTGTATTACTACTGTCCAGAAATGCCACAAATGCCAAATTTTTTATCATAAGATGCGCGCTCCTCCTGCTACTCTCCACCCTATCATTGTCGTTGTTCCATTCGTAAAATGGGGTATCGATTTTATTACATTTAACCCTCACTCAGCCGGGGGACATGCGTATATCATCCTTGCGGTAGATTATTTTACCAAGTGGCCCGAGGCGATGCCTACATTTTTGGCAGACGGAAAAACTACTGCGATTTTCATTTTCAATCATATAATTGCTAGGTTTGGTTTCCCCCAAGCGATTATCACTGACCATGGGAGCCATTTTTGAAACATCATGATGACCAAACTTACAGATCATCTTGGCCTGCGTCACGATAGTTCCACTCCATATTACCCACAGGAAAATGGTCTGGTTGAAGTAGTCAACAAAGTTCTAGTCACCATGATCCGATGAATCATTGGGATTCATCGGTCGAATTGGCACAACATTTTATTTTTAGCGCTTTGGGCGTACCGAACCTCAGTCAAAACATCAACAGGTTTTACTCCCTTTCAACTAGTTTATGGTTTAGAGGCAGTATTGCCTATTGAATGTGAAATCCCGTCATTACAAATTGCTGTGCAATTATTACCAGCCACTTTTGAAGAAGAAAAATGTTTATTATACTTAACTCAATTATATGAGAATCGACGCAATGCTGCATTAGCTATCGAAACTCATGCCAAACAGATCAAAGCTCAGTATGATCGAAATGTTACACCCCGCAATTTTTCGGAAGGTGGCCTAGTTTTACTTTACGATCAAGAAAACGATAAGCTAGGGGATAGAAAATGTGTACCCATGTGGCATGGTCCGTATATTGTCAAGCGGAAGCTGGCAAAAGGGGCCTATGAGCTAGAAGATTTTGACAGTGTCTCTTTACGTAAACCTAAGAATGGGCTTTATCTAAAGCGATATTATGCTTAAAGGGATAGCGTGGAGATTTCATTAGATTAGTTTTTTCTACGTTGGTGTGTTCGTAGATTAAAGATGCATGCTTTACTTTAATGAGTTTTTTTCATTATTAGTCCTGCTTATCTTGATTTTACTCTTGATATTGCAGATGTTGACGCCTCTCCAAACATACATTAGTTTCGCTGATGGTGCTTGTCGTAGTACATGGAACATCTCTTCCATAGCTTGGGTTATCTATTCACCCTTTGACAAGTTAGTATCTATGCACGGGGTAAGCCTCGGTTAAACAACAAACAACATTGCAGAATACAGTGCAGTGATTGAATTATTATCTAAATCCATCTCATTTGGGATTCTAAGTTTGATTGTTAACTTAGATTCAGAACTCGTTGTATTACAGCTTAATCGAGTTTATGCCATTAGAAATCTAGTATTATTACGATTATTTTTTAGAGTCCATCTCTTAGAACGAGAATTTGTTTACATAGCATATCAACACATTCCAAGATATTTAAATACATTAGCAGATGCAATTGCTTCTCGAATGTTAAATAGACATTTGCATTGAATCAAACAGTAAATTTAAAAACATCTCATAAACATGTTTTGCAAGATAACCATAGTAATAACATAGCATAGCATAAGAGTGCGTCAAAATATACATCATCCTCGATCATACGTTGAAAAACACCCTATGATCGGCAAAAATAATAGTATCAAAAGTCATATCAAAAATGGGTCTACAAAGCGATCATCCTATCACTGGTGATGATCCTGATAAGATACCATTGCTCGGGCCACCCTACAAAGGAACCTCCTAAAAGGTCCTGGGACCCCAATCACATAACACTGAAGCCGATGTGGAATGTCATCTATGTTGGTCTGTGGAATATCTGCAGTCAAGCGCTCTAGATGGCTTTCCAACTCAGCCAAGGTCTCTGTTGTCTGGTCCTGTGGGGCCAGTGCTGCGGCAGCTGGTTGTCTCTGATCATAGGGCTGGAGAGAGGCTGGTCGTCGTGGACCCACATCTGCATTTAAAACTTTTACTATTAGTTTTGGGACGATTGTTAAAAATACAAAAACATACATATAAAATTAAAATGTTGAAAAATAATTTTTACCTCTGTCATCCCATTGCTCTCCTGGTGGAAGAGTCATGTCGGGATCGCCATGATAATCTATCCCAGCATATGGAAAATCCTGAATAATAAAAAGTTGGTTCTCTAACCAACCGAAGTACTCTGGGGTGAATCGAACGATCTCAGAACCCTCATTTGGATGACAGGCCATAACTGCAACCCATCGCATAACCCGAGGATCTCGGGGAAGTCCAGCCTCAACTGTGAGCTGTTGTGGAACCAGCATCGGTACCCTCTCTAAGGAAAAGCTGACAACTAAGTAACCATAACCAAAGTTCTTTAGCTATCCTTGCTTCGCCCTAGTGAATTGGCCTTTCATATTGGCTAATACAGCATCACACCAGTTGAAAATGGTGCCTCAGAAGCAGTCCACTGCCATGCGCATCTGGAAGCCTGTAGCTAGATGCAGTGCTACACTCCCACAGAATCTGGTAATAGTAAAAGCAATGACCTTCAGTTCAGGACGAGAGATGGTTTTCACATCTATCCATTTGTCTGAATCCTGGTTGTTACAGAACTCTAGTCGGAGACTAGCGATAGATTGGCCACTTGGCCTAGATCCAAAAAGAGATAATTTCTTGCCTCTCTTGGGCAAGCCAGTCAAAAAATACACGTCATCCGACTCGATTTCGAGTCGGTTGCCGCCAATAATGAAGCACAGGTCTTGAATGCTCCACCTGTTTACCAACCACTGCAAAATGTCTACTTGTGCCTTCATGCCAGGTATGGTCCAAAATTTGAAAAGCCCACATGCTCTCAATGCCTGTAATGAAGGTGCATGGAGCAATGCAGCCTGATCCACGTCCTCATGCTCTCTTTCTGCAAAACAAGCATATTGTGTACCTACAATGCAAAATAGGTGGATTAGAAAATTCATTCCAAACTTCTATGGGTCAAAAATGGAAAACCTAGGGTTCAAAATCCGCATTCCGTGGGGTTCGCACCCATCCCTTTAGAGAGCACTTCTCCTTAAGGCAAGGTGCGGCACCCCGACTTTTCTCTGTGCACAAAAAAGGTCGGGGTGCGCAGGGGCCACATGGTGCCCCTGCGCAACCACCGCGGGTGATTGTTTGCCCTAAATTTCCTCCAAAAATAAAAATCTAAACCCTAAAACAAAATTTCAAACGGATGAAATGCAAGTAAGGGACATTGTGGATTACCTGGAGAAGACAGTTCTGAATTCCAGCAGTCAGATTTTGCGCAATCTCCACGGGAAGTTTTTTACCAAAAGCTCTTACTTTTTACTCCAAAGGTAAATGGTAAAAAAGAACTTGTAAAAGCCCTTTTTATAGAATTTTTTGAATAAATAAATTAAAATTTATTTATTTTTTACTTTGAAAAGGTTATTTTGGTACATTTTTATTATTTTTAAAACAGATATGAGTAATGTTTGCAGTTTTTGTGCAGAATATTGGGGTTTCAGGTGAAATTGATCATTTTCAACAAAAAACACATAGGAGTACTCTTTAAGCTCTTTTCAGACTCGTAAAAAATGAAAAGATTGCTGAGTGTTTCTTTGTATACTCATTAAAATGGAATTACAAAGACGGTCCTTTACAGCTCTTTTCCGACCTTACAAACATGAAAAGATTACCAGACTTTTGTCGTTTCAAGTTCGATATTGGTAATAAAATGACATGTTTTCGATCAATTTTTTACTTTTTCATATTGAAGGCACTAATCATGAAAAGTACTCCTTGGTCGTTATGATCAAGCAGTTCTCTCAAGTATTATTTTATACTTTTTCGGGCTTGGGAGACACAAATTTATGAAAAAGGACAACCGTGGAGTTTTCTTAAGTTTTTCTTCTGACTCCCTAAAATTGAAAAACACCGATTTTATCCTATACTGGACTCATTAAAATTTCACAGTAAAGGACCTGTTCAATTACAAATAGGAACGAACCACTCCTTCTTAGGGTTCGAATCTAAACTAAGTTGGACTCACCTGAAGGATGAGCTTATAACCAAGCAAATGTCATCCTCCTCAAGCTTGTCAAAAATAAAGAGGTACTTTCCAGAAATGGTGGGGGAAAAGGAGAAAAATGAACCTGATTGTTGTACTCTATGTTTGAAAAAGCTTTCCATCACTTTTGAACACGACACTTTTATCCACCTAGGTTGGGAAATCCTTTACCTAATAGTTAATCAAACCACTTTGAAAGTCTTCAACCGGTTTTCGGGTATTAACATTGGGTCAACTTTCACCAAGCCATCTGCTGTGTCGTTACGTGTTTAACAGGTCTCTGCAAATAAACCATTCACCTGCAAAATATTTGTCATCCATCATTGACCATCCCTGAGTCAACTCTTGCTACATATATGTCTTCAAACTTGATCTATGATTTCGTGTTATGGGCTTGCCTATGACAGATCACTTTCTATCGACTCTAGCTCATTGTCCGAAAGATGATCTAGAAATTGTCAGTATCTTGGAATCTACATGCCTCAATGGCAGGTTTCTCGCCTTTGACGACAGGTTGCATCATTGACCTTCGATCAATGGATTCCCTGACATGTTCGACATTGACTCATTCATTCACATCTCATGGATTGTACTGGGTACTTTGAGGGCCATTGACATTACTGG
Source organism: Pinus taeda (assembly GCA_000404065.3). NCBI lineage: Eukaryota > Viridiplantae > Streptophyta > Pinopsida > Pinales > Pinaceae > Pinus > Pinus taeda. The sequence continues at coordinate 203,671 of APFE030793723.1, forward strand.
TGGCTCCTCTCACACTTATTAACAGTTTACATCATTCACTGGTAATCAAGTGGTTTCTCCCATGTTCGACTTCGACACATTCATTCACATGGGTAGAATCGTACTAGTTCGGAAAGTAGAAATGAAGACCCTAGATCTAGATTCGAACATCCAGGCTGTGAGGAATTTTGTTATCATTATATAGTGGACTATTCATAAACAGATGGCTGCGTCCATACTGTGTCCATGTGTTCCTACTTGTGATGTAATACAAAATCATTCCTGTATCAGAGCAGTTCTTAGATAGTTCTTAGTTAGTTTTGATCTGAGTATGGGAATGCCTACCTCAGCGATGATATGTTCACATATACATATTTTTCCTTGAATGCTTTTACAGGTTCGACCGTGGTATCCACAAGAAAATCCTTGAAATGATAAAGTCCTTCACTCTTCTTAGATTATCAAAAACCATCCTCATCTACTACAGACTTCCCACTTTAGGGGGCAATCTATTACACAAAAAATTGTCACCATGACTTTCTACAGTTTGTGTGAGTCCACCAATACTCATACATACCTCCTTTGCAAGTCTTAAACCTCAGCTCTTCATGTCAAGCCTTGAAAATGGGAGAAAGACCTTAAAAGTGTCTCAAATCCTGGTTTCACACTTTCTCCTAGTATTTCCTGCGGTGCCGCACCTAATGGTCATGTTTCCTGCAAACATGACTGCTCTGTATAATTAGTGATGGGTGCGAACCCCTGTAAAAGTTAAAAAGGTGTGAGTTCATTCTTAAAAACTCATCTTGGGTCACTTCTAAACACTTCTAGAAGGAATATTACGCTGGCAAGTCCGCTCCACCTTGGTTCATCCATTCCATAACTAAGGGAGCTAACTCCATGATATGAGGTGCTTATCCCATTGAAGGAGGAACTTAACCCTTCAATGGTGGACCTGTAACTTACTCCATTTGCACTATAAATTCATGCATTGGGCTGGCTATAGAGGAGGTTGAAAGCTGACGATTCTTTAGGGTAAATGCTGCTGAAAACTAGGCTTCCTTTTTGAGCTTGTGAGAGGAGAGATCACATACCTTTCATGTCATTTGGGAAGTGAGTGAGGCTTTTCAAAGTAGAGGAGACCCCTGCTGGACCCTCGAAAGGACTTGTGCAACATCAAGGCAAAGGTTTTAAAGTTCTTTTATTCATTAAGTTAATACAATCAAGTTTATTTTTCTCACTGCACTGTCTCTAACGGTTTCTTTTATGAGCTCCTTGATCTTCATAATGAACATGTTTTGTCATACGCAAGTATGCTTTGACGTGTGCTTGTTTTTGTATGGAGGTTATCGAACGAGAACTGCTTGAAGCTGTTGGGATAAAATTGCCTCAAACAAGCATTGGACCGAGGTAGGGTCTTTTACAGTTCTAAGTATTCATTAATGAATTGAAACATGTTTAGAGAGAAATAGGTTTGCTTGTTCTCTTTGTTGCTAGATATCATTAGATACTAGGGAGATCGATCTTGTTTGCAAGAATGATTTATCCGGCCAACAAGAATTAGGATGTATTTCGCTAATAAAATCTAACCCCCACTGCTGGAAAGGGGCTTCCACAAAAATAATTTTTAAAGGTAATGAGTAATTTCCTTTTCATTTCAAATATTTGACATTCATGACAAGCAACAAACTTTTTGCATACATCACTAAACATTGAAGGCCAATAAAATCTTGGTTTGAGTATCTTATTCATTATTTCTCTCCAGTAATGATGTCCTCCACAGTCACCTTTATGAAACCCTTTGATCAACTTTTTAGCTTCCTCTTCCAATAGACAATTAAGAATCATTCCACTTAAATCTTTCCAATACAAAAATTTATTCAAAATACAATATCTCACTAATTTCAACTTGACAAATCTGGATTTTGATTTTTTTAGTTCAGGAGGAGATATATGATTTTGCAATACAAAGATAACATATTTATACCAATCTGACATTGTAAACTTTTCTTCAACAAGGATCAACTCTTGATCTTCAATTGTATCTGAATTTTCTACTAAAAATTTAATATCTAGACAATCAAATTTTGATTGAGTCACCAACTTGTCCAATCCTTATCCTTTTACCAATTTTGTGGGTCTGATTTCCAAATCATATTCCAGTAGAGTAGCAATCCATTTACTCCGTTTACCATCTGGATTAGCTTGATTTAATATGTCCTTTACTACAACATTAGTTACATAGGCAATAATGTGTGAATGAATGACATACACCTTGAAATGTTTAATATCTTTCACTAGAGAATAAGCTTGTTTCTCCATCATGTTATATTTCAATTCAGAATTTCCAAATGTTCTACTAAAAAATGAAATAGGTTGTTCATAACCTTTTTTCCTTTCTACAACAATACTCTAGCAATTGTGTGTTCTGAAGCAAAATTAAAACCCATAAATTTCTTTGAAAAATCAGGATTTATAAGGAATGGAGCCTGAGTAAGAGCCTCTTTGATTTATTCAAATGAATCTTTAGCATCTACTATCCATTTAATATCACAATCTTTCTTAAGCATTTTTGTGATGCGTTTTACAATTTCTGCAAAGTTAGGAACAAATCTTCTCACAAAATTCACTTTACCCAAAAAAGATTGGATTTCTTTTCTATTTTTGGGGAGACTAATTTTTTGGATAGCCGCAGCCATAATTGGATCAATCTTAATTCCTTCCTTTGATATAATATGACCGAAGAACTTTCCTTTTGTCAAAGAAAAAATACTCTTAGCAAGATTTAGAGAAATACCAAATTTTTCTGCATTTTTGAAAGACTCACACCATGTGCTTCAGATGTTCTTCTTATTTTTTATAAAACACAGTGATATCATCTAAATGTACCACTACAAACTTGTTTATCTCATCTGCAAATGCAATGTCCATACCTCTCTAAAAAGTTGCCCCTGCATTCATAAGTCCAAAAGGAATATTTGCATACATAAATGTTCCCTAGGGTGTGCTAAAAGCTATCTTCTCTTGATCATCATGATATACCAATATCTGATTATAGCCTGAGAAACCATCTACCATTGACATCCTTTGTGATCCTACAATGCTTTGAAAAATATGATCCATTTTGGGAAGTGGATAATTATCTTTTAATGATGTTTATTCAAGTTTTGAAAATCAATGCATATCGTAATTTCCCTATTCTTCTTTCTTACGGACACTAGGCTAGCTAGCCACTTGGATAACCTCAATGATACTATGATCTTTGCTTCAAACAACTTTTTTATCTCCTTTTCAATCCATGGCAAAAGCAATGGATCTATTCTTCTCAATTTCTACTTGAAAGATTTTTCATTTTCTTTTATTGGTATGGTATGTTCAATAACATTTGGATCATAGCTTTCTAAATCAGCGTAGGTCCATGCAAAAATATCTATGTATTTCTTCATCAAATCTATATATTTTTTGTTTTTCCTCAAGAGAAATAAATTTGGATAACTTGACACTCTTTGGATTTTTTGAAGTACCAAGATTATAAGTTTCAAGCTACTCATCATCATATATTATCTTCGGGTTTTTGGCCACATCATTCTGCTCAAATAACTTCTCAAGTGGAATCAGTTCCTTTGGGATACAGTTGTTTTTGAGCTGAACAACTTCAATACTGGCTTTTGTTTCAGCAAAGATGTTTTGCTGGTCAACTTGAATAGATTCAAATTCTTCTTTCAATTCCGTATTTTTTTTGACTTTCTGATCATTATCAAATTCTTTCCATTTTATTATGTTTTAGGTATAACAAGTCTATTCCTAATTTCAACTTCATATCTATTGCTAGAATGAATTGGAATTGTAAATAAACTAGCTAAAATAGCCAAAGAATCTGCAACACTATTATGTTCTCTAGTTTTAATGGTGAAATTACACTCTTCAAAATTTTCTGGTAATTCAAGAATCAAATTTTTGTATGCTCTCATTCTAACATCCTTGGTTTGATAGGTGTTGTTAAATTTTTTGATGATCAATTTAGAATCACCAAAAACAAATATTTTCTTAGCACCTAAATTCTTCAAGACTTCTAAACCCAAAACAAATGCTTCATACTCTGCCATATTATTTGTATAGTCTAAATTGAGTTTATAAGAGAAAAACGTACTTTCATCCCCGGGGATAGTTATCCATATGCCTGCACCATCTCCATCTCTTCCTGTAGTACTTTCAAAGCTCATGTTCCACCACCCTTCCATATCAATTTCTTCAACTTGTTGCTCCTTTTCTGCATGCTGATTTTTTGTGTTGTTGGTGATTTCATTGAAGAGTATAGATGAGACCAATTTAGTCTCCATTGCATATATTGGAAACTTTTCAGGTTTTTCTTTGCTATTAACCATATATGCCATCCCATATTCGTTGTATAATCTCCTTTGTTCACCAAAAACCATGATAGTAGCATAGGACATATCCATCCGAATGGTTCCTTTGACTTCGGCAACCCATGATCTTGATAGCACATGCCAAACTTTGTGTAATATTAGCCACAATAATATCCATCAATATAGTCTTAGTAGGACTTTGACTTAAAGAAACAAACATATCTTTGATTAGACCTATACATTTCACCCTTTTTGAATCAAATGAAACCAAGTCTTTGTATGGCCTAATTATGTCTAAACCCAATCTTTCCATGATGACCTTATGCATTAAATTGTGTGATTCCCCTGAATCTAACATAGCATTGTGTATTGTCATGTCATGGATGTTTAAACTCACATGGAAAGGTGGTACGTCTTCATTCTACTCATCTTTTTCTCTTCGCCCTAGGAACATAGTAGGATGATATTCATGAAAATTCAAATTATCAGATGATCTAGCTTCAGCATTAAGCATTCTAACAATTTTCTTTCTGTATTCTATGACTCTTATTATTTCTACAAAGGGGACAACATTTTGATATTTGAGATTTCATTCTCCAAGTTGAAAACTGGTTGTGTCTTCTCAACTTCCTTTGGCGGGGTTTCTTTATTTTGTTCTGCAACCTTTGGAGCATATTTCTTAGGCTGATTTTTATTTGAAACTACACGAACGTTTATGTTTCTCAAATTATACTGATTTTTCATCTCTAGAATAGCACATTGATAGCCTTCTAGGTATTTTGATTGTGGTTCAGTTTCATCACCGTGAAAGTCATTATAAGACTTATCATGTTCTTCTTTTGTTAGAAAATTTCCTTTACCATCTTCATCCAGACAATGAATGGTATCTTCTTGGACTTCTAGTGGAATTTCCTTATCAACTACTAGGTTTTTATGGAAAGGAGGCCTAACTTGTTGGTCAGGTTGATTTCTCTGTTCTCTTTGCCTCTGTTGGATTTGAACCCTTCTAAATTTTTCATTTCTAACTTGTGTCTGAGGTTGTGTAGTAGGAGGATTATTTCCAAGGGATAATCTATCCATGTGTCTTTCCATCATTCTCATCATGGTATCAAATTTAATATTAGAAGAGGTGGAAGGTTTTTCTTTCACCTTTAAGTATCTTTTAGCCACTTTAGATATTTTTGTTGTAGCCATATTAACCTCCACTTTCACAGCATCATTCTTCATGTCAACTAAGGTAGCATATTCTTTCTCTCTTAGTAGGATCGAAAACTCATAATCAAAGGCCTTAACATAGTGTAATTGGGTAGCTACAAGAGGAGGTTTAATGTGTGAAGGAATGGAATTATAGACTTTATTAATTTTTTTTGAAAAATCGTGTACTGATTCATGACTTGCTTGCTTCAAATTGATATATTTAGTCAAAGCTTGTACATGATTAACTTTACTTCCCAAATTCCTTAAGGAAATATCTTCTAATTCATTCACATCATGTAAAATTCTAGGGGCTAAAGCTTTGAACCATTTTTTCACCTCTCCTATGAAACTTTTCACAAGCATCCTCATTTTAATATACTCATAGTCTACCTCTTCTAGATATATAAATTCATTGAACTGGTCAACATGTTTTTCTACACTTATCCCCTCCTCACTTCCAAAAGTTTTTATTCTAGTGGAGAACCCTTGAGGTAAGTCATGAAGTACAACTGGTATAACAAGAGGAGAACATCTACCAGGGCCTGCCATCACAAAAGTACTAGTAGAAGTTCTAGTAGGAGAGGTAAAAATGAAACTAGTAGGGGTAGTTATGAAAGTAGATGTACTCGAAGGGGCTTGAGTGACAAAGACTTTTGTGCTTATTTCAGGAAAAGGGAAACCAATTTCGTTTCTTGATAAAAGTTCCCAAGGATCAAATTCTTTTATGTTTTCTAAATAATCTTGTTCAAGTGACAATTTTGATGTAGCAATTCCCCAAAACTTATCTTTAACTTCTTTAGGAGTTCCAAAAGTAGAATCTAGCTCTAGTTTTGGTAAATCATTCTCTGATTTAGATTTGAGTAATATAGGCTTATACTCTTCATCAAATATAATACCTTCGATATCTTGAATATCTCCAGAGGATAATGAGGTAGATCTTAAGAGAAATGAAGTACCTGATTTTGATGAACTAGCATCTTTTCTGAGAATGTTTTCTAGATCATCAACTATTTCTGGTGGATTGGGGTCTAGATTGCTCCTCGTATGAATATTCTTCGAAGCCACCTTTAATTTACGAATTCTAGTGGAGTCGCAAAGGAAGAAATGTAGCCTCAAACAATCTGATCTCCTCCTACCTTCAAGACCTCAACTTTTGAAATGAAACATCAAGGATGATATAGCTTTTGGAATCCTAGCAGATGCACCAAAATGTTATCACTGGGCTGGGACAATTTGGGTTGTATCAACCTTCAACCAAGTGTAAATATTTCAAACAAACTTTAGAATGAAAGTTAGTCCTTCCAATATGAGAGGGCTCTATCAAAATATTTATAAAATGACTTGTGATAATCTCAAAATTCACATGACTAACTCTAATCTCTTTTTGTGATTTTGTAGGTGAAGAAAAATGCGATGGCTACCACCATTGGGCATGGAGTCAAATTAAAACATTTTATGCTCAACAAAAGTATTTAATGGAAGTTGAGGCATATATATGGATTTAAAACTAATACAAATGGACATCCACAGTCACACAAAGTAAAGGAAGGAAATTGGAGTTGTTTGATTGAGTTCTAACTAATTAAGATACTATGTAAAATTAATAACAACATAATAAAAATTCATAAAATCAATAATAAGAATCTCAGGTAAAAAAACAAAGTGCTACAAATTTTCTATTACCATACAAAATATTAGAAGAGGCCAATCTCTCATATTCCCAATCAACCCCTCTTATAGTCACAAATCTACTTATTTATAGAGAGAGATCTATTTACATATCTTGCCACCTGGGCCAGATTCAATCCATTGTTCTAGAGACCTTTACGTATATAATTAATAAAACTTTGAGACTTCATAGGGATTTCTGTTAGAATAGAATTTGAATACAAATGGAAGTCGTATGAACAGAGCCTATATAACAGTTACAATTTTTTAGGAAAATAAATTTGTTGTAGTGTTTGCAATATATTTGTGGAAATACAGAGCATCCAACCTTTTGAATTCTACTGTGTTGTTTTGGGCTTTTAAATGAGCAATATGTTTATCCTTCTGATAGGCATGCTATTTGAAACATGTTTGAAACTTCCATTATTGTCCCACTGTGTCTATGTCATGTTTTCTTGTTGTCTCTTTAATGACCTTGCCATTGGATATTTGTCGAAATACACCTTCACTCTCCTCTTTGATGATCATGTTGCTGAAAAACATTTTCGTTCACCCACTGAGTGGAAGTGGAACAAATATTTTAATGTTCATTAATCTAATATTTTGTTTTGCGCTCATCCGATCAAGACTATTGATCTAGGCCTGTGGTCATCATAATCACAATCGAAAAGCGAAAAGGGGCTTTAACATTGATTTTATGGTGATTTTTCAATCAGCGGGGCCTGAAATTACATAAAAAAATAATACATAACTTTTCAGATCCATCGCAATATCAAGTCCTAAGGGAGTTCAGTGGAGGAGGGAATTATGTATGATCCCCGATTGCGATATTGCAATTGGTGGGGAAACAAAACCCTATGCGCTTGGCAAGGAGAAGGAAATATTGTGATCAGCATGAATGTCTTTATCGTAATTAGTGAGAGGGTCTTTATCACAATCGGCGAGCAGAGTGGTAATAGGAATTATATATATAACAATCGAAGGATAAATGTGATATGTGATATCAACAAAAGACTTGTGATATTGGAATCAATGGGGGGAGGGTTATGTGATATTGCAATCGTCGAGGAGAATGTGCGATATCGACAGTGGAAGAAAGATGTAGCATTTTGTGATATCGCAATCACAAGCGGATGAGGAGCACGATGGATATGATTTTTCATAAGGGAAAGGGCCTATTGCAATATAACTTTGCGAGTCCCAACTTTTTAAAAGGCTTACGACATGTTTTATTAAGGTTTTAAAGAAATTTCAAAGGAGAATGGGGGAAACATGGTGTAGAGTTTTCAGAAAACAAAGGGAAAAAAGGGGTTATCATAGATTACATCCACATTGATACAATTTAAAGATACATTAAAAAATTTGTCAATGTGGGCCTTCTAAAAAGTATGTGTTATGGCTACTTGAAATTTGAGTAAACCTATAACGAGATAAACCAAAAATACAATTAAACAAAGTAGCTTTTTATTTTCCCTCCAAAATATTTACATGTACCTCTTTTTATATTTAAAGTATTTTAATTGGTTTATAGATTATGTACGTGAAAATTTCATGGGCACTTTTAAGATAAAATTACCTCTAATGTGACTCCCCTTATAGACATGATCTGAATTCTATGGAATGGGAAAGGTCACTTGGGAAACAAGGAGAAGAGTACTTCCTTGATTTAGAAGATACACTGAGAAGTTTTAAGGAAGAAATTAGAAGTTGCAAAGAAGACTATAACAAGCCTATTGAGGCATAGTAAAGGTTTATCAGAGCTCAGGAAAGTAAAGTAGAAGTTAATGCAGTCATCCTTCAGATGCTTTCAAATTTCTAGAAGCAAGGACAACTGGGGATCAGTCAGGGATAGCAAGAAAATACAAATGGGGAATATTGCAGAACGTTTCATAGGGGAAACCGATTGGAGAGGGACAACATAATCAAAAGTGGAAAATATTTTGATACACCTAATAGGTGGGATAACACTCATGGATTTTATTCTAGCTTCAATTCTAAGACACATCATTGGCATTACTGCCAACATCCCTATAGGAGGAGTGAGAAGTAGTATTTTTCAGAGGATTTCAAGAAATCTAAGCCTCATACTTTTGATGGAGATATGAAGAAATCAGAAGATGAAAAAGCATGGCTACATGGGATGAAGAATTTCTTCAGATTTCATGATTGTTCAAAGAATATTAAAGCCAAGATAGTTATTTTCAGACTCAAGGGAAAAGTAGACATCTGGTGGGAAGATGTGAAGCATATCAGAGGAATCAGGGTAGAGGAGTTGAGTTGGCATGAATTTAAAGGTCTCTTCAGGAAGAAGTACTTGTCTGAGAAATATATGATGGAAAGGACAAGGAATTCTATGAGCTTAAGATGGATTCTATGATAAATGAATAGTACACGACTAATTTTCTATAGCTAATGAGGTATGTGCCCTACCTCATGGATGAGAAGACAAATGTCCAAAGGTTAATCAATGGGTTTCCTTTATCATTTAAAGATGATATTAAGTATGATGAGCCTCGATCATTGGGAATTTGAAGCATTGTTATGAGCAGTTTAAGCACAACTCTGACCCTAAGAGGGATTGGAAAGGTAATGAGAAGACTAAAGGAAAGTGGGATATGAAGTGAGGAAGACCTTAGGATGTAAGTGGAAAGGAAAACATAGAACCTTATAAGAAGTTCAATGAAGTTGACATAAGACATGGATTTTAACTTCAGGAGAAGAATAAGGGTAATGGAAGGAAGCCTTTGATGTGTTGGACTTGTGGTGGAGAGTATCACAGGGTTGAGTTCCCATCACACTAGGGTTGTAGGCCTTAGATTTATAGCGCTTAGGAGGCACAAATAGCTAGGGATGTTGGTCAGAGAATTCCTCAGATCTATGTAGCACTTGATAATATGCAGGCATATCACTAGGCATCCATTATTGATATGGAAGGTAAGATTTGTGATTGAGTTGTTTCCATTTTGATTTATCTTGGATCTAATTATAGTTATGTTAGTCCTGGCCTGGTGGATAAGTGTGGTTTGAGTAAAGAGTTACATGAGGAAACTTGGTTGGTTCAGTTGGCTACAATGGCCAAGAGAAGAGTTCATCATTTGATGAGATCTTGTGCATTTGAGCTAAATGGTATACCTACATCAGCACATCTAAAAGTGCTTGCTTTGGGTTCATATAGTATGCTTTTGGGCATTGATTGGTTTTTCATTCATAAGACTAAAGTGGAATGATATGATAAGGCTATTGAGTGCCTAGATGATGATGGGGAAGGGAGAATTTTGTAGGGAAAGAAGAATCCTATATCAATGATAATGGTTACAACTATGTAAGAAAAGCGCAGTAGTTGGAAGGTATTTGTATTGTTTGCAGTTCATAGTTCCAATGACAACTGGAAGGATGTTGAGGAAGGGGAAGCCCTAAAGAGGTATCTTATTTTGCAGCAGTTTCAAGATGTGTTTCCTACAAATATTCAAGAGTTTCCTCCTCATAGAGAGGTGGACTTTTCTATTGTGTTTATTCCAAGAGCAACACGAACATCTAAGGCACCGTACAAGATGAGTATTCCAAAGTTGGTGGAATTGAAGTTGTAGCTTAAGGAGACGCTTGATAAGGGATACATAAGGCCAAGTGTGTTGCCTTGGGGTGCACCAGCATTGTTTGTAGAGAAGAACGATGATACTTTCTAATTGTGCATTGATTACGGGAAATTGAATAAAGCGACTATCAAGAACAAGTATACATTGTCGTTAATTGATTATTTGTTTGATAAGTTGAAGGGAGCTATAATTTTCTCAAAGATTGATCTGATATCATGATATAATCTGGTGCACATCAAAGAAGAAGACATATACAAGACTACATTATGTACAAGGTATGTACATTATGAGTTCGTGGTGATTTGTTTTGGTCTTACCAATGCTCCAACCATTTTCATGTGTTTGATGAACAATGTGTGGCATTCTTACCTAGACAGGTTTTTAATAGTGTTTATTGATGATATATTTTTATATACTCCAAGAATTAGGAAGAGCATTGAGAGCACCTGGTAGAAGACTTGAGATTGTTGAGGAAGCATCATTTGTATTCCAAACTCATCAAGTGAAATTTATTTCAACCTCAGATTCATTACTTGGGACATGTGGTTTCCAAGGAAGGGATATAATTGGACCCAAAAAAGATTAAATCTATCATGGAGTAGCCAACTCCTAGAAATGTAGATGAGTTCAGATCATTCATGGGACTAATAGGTTATTGTAGGTCATTAGGAACTTCACATGAATTGGCTATCCTTTTACCTCTTTGCAGAGGAAAGAGAAGAATTTTGAATGGGTTTAGCAGTGTGAAACTAGTTTTGAGGAGTTGAAGTGTTTTATTACAAATGATCCAATTTTGAAAATTACAGATCCTGATAAGGAGTTTTTGGTTTGTACAGATGCTTACAAGGAAGGACTTGGTGGAGTTTTTAGGTAGGAAGGGTAGGTGGTATTCTATGAGTCAAGGAATTTGAATGAGAATGTGAAGAACTATTTGACTCATGATCTTGAGTTGGAAACTATCATTCATGTATTGAAGATGTGGAGACATTATCTTCTTGGCAAGAGGTTCATCTTGATCAATGATCACAGGGGGTTGAGGTACTTGTTTGACCAACCTAATTTGAATGATAGACAAGTTATATGGTTCACTACCATCAATGAGTTTGAATTTGAGATCAGATACATCAACGGTAAGGAGAACATGGTTGTAGATGATCTCAGTAGGAGTGTTTAGGTGAATCATATTACAGCTATGAGATCTTAGGTGACATACTTACAATAGAGGATCTTACATGTAGGGAAACATGATGACAACTACTAGTATCTGAAGCAGAGGTAGCTGCAATAGGGTGATGGTGATAGGGATGAGGAGTATCATCTCACATCATATGGATTGGTTAGATTCAAGAACAATATTTATGTGTCATATAGGAGTAAGCTCAAGAATCTTATCTTGAGGGAGTTTCATGTCAAGTCATATTCAAGCTACCCAGGATACTAGAAGACTTCAATAGCTTTTAACAAGTTTTATTATTAGGCGAGCATGAATAAATAGGTGGTTGAGTTTGTTGCAAGATGTTTGGACCGTCAACAGGTGAAAGCAGAGTGTAAGAATCGAACTAGTTTTTTACACCCTATCTCAATTCTAGAGTGGACATGGGAGGTCATTTCCATGGATTTCATTACAATATTTTTTAGGACATCTAGACAACATGATTCCATCATGGTTTTGTTTGATAGGTTGAGTAAGGTAGCTCACCTCATTGTAGTGAAGTATACTAATTCAACTAATCAGGTAACTCAAATCTTCATTAGGGAGATAGTGATATTGCATAGTGTTACCAAGAAGATGATATTAGACAAAGATGCGAAGTTTACTTCCAGGTTTTTGAAGGAGTTGTTGGTAGGCTTGGGACAGAGTTATCTTTCAATATAGCTTATCATCCGCAGACATATGGATAAAAAAAGAGGGTTAACATGATTCATGAGGACATGGTTAGGATGTATGCCATGCATTAGTAGAGGAAGTGGGAGGAGGATATTCCACTTGTAGAGTTTTCATATAAAAATGGGTATCATGAGTGCTTAAGGATGACTCCATTTGAAGCTATTTTTGGGTGTCGTTTCAATACTCCTATCAGCTGGAGAAATCTAGTGAATAGGGTGTTGATTGGACCAAATATGTTGGTTGAGAGGAAGCAGGAGATGTAGGTTATTAAAAGGAATTTAAAGGCAGTGTAGGACATGAAAAAGAGTTATGCAGATCATCATAGAACATTCAAGGATTTTCACTTTGGGGAGTATGTGTACTTTCACATCAAGCCCAAGAAGATCTCCTTGAGTATTAGATCATGTCCCAAGTTTGAACCTCAGTATTGTCCACCTTTGGAGAACCTTGAGAGGATTGGATCAGTGTCTTACCAACTTGCACTACAGCTAATAGTGAAAATCCATAATTTTTTCCAATTTTGATTACTTAGTATATATATCCTAATGTTGGTCATGTGATTGATTGGTTTGCATTGTAGGTGGAACCAGAGGGAGAGGTCCAGCCAAAACCTTAGTGAATCTTTTAGTGGAAACAACTCATGCTTTAGAATCAAGAAATCGAGCGAGTTACAGTGTGGTGAAAGCACTTTGGTCTCAATCAAGCTACATGAGAGATGGTAGATAAGATGCAAACTTTGTATCCTTATTTATTTGTTAGTTGATCATATGTGTTTTGGTTTATATTGATATTTGCATATGTGTATTGTAAATAATGCAATGATTTGTGTTATAAAGATCCAATAATTAATATGTTGGAAATAATACATCGAGTTGTGTTATCAAGCTCCAATAAGAAGTATAGTATTCACGGTTTCAACAATTTAGTGTGACGTAAATTTTGCATCAATTTATGTTATAAATATCTGGGGGTAGCATGTTATGTTGTTTATAAGCGTCATTGAACACCAAGGATGGTGTTCCCTAAAGGGGGAGGGGCTTGTAACAACCCCTAGTTGATTTTCCATGTAAATAAAATAAGACCAAAGTCATGGGACACATATTCCAAGTTGAATGTTGGGAAAACACTTTAGTGGGAATCACTTGTTAATGGCTATGGAAATTGGAAAAGGAATTGGCAAAGGAAAGGAGGAAATAATTGGATTTTAATTATGAAAATAAACGAAAATAGGAGAAAATGAAGGTGTGGGGACACAACTTTTCATGCAATTGAAACTAGAGAAAAAATGAAGAAAAAATAGTCATCAACGATAAAAAGAGATCAACGAATTAGTTGCTAGATTTTGACAACTTTTGTACAATTTTTGACCATTACAGATTTTTTTAGTTCAATTTTGGTTCTCTCTTTCCATGCTCTCATTCTCTCATACTCTTGCACACTTAGAGCATTCTTGGAGAATTCTAGAAATCACTTGGATTAGAGGCTATGGGTTGCATTAGTAGTTCCCGAAGCCATGGAAAGTTTGAGTAGAGACCAATTTGATTGATGCTAGTGATTTCTGGACCATATAGGTGAGATCACCATGTTTGAGAGTTCAGGTGGTTTTGCATCTAGAAGACCTGGTTGGTTGTATTTTGGTTTAACCGTTATGATCCCATATTCATGCTTGGAATATGGCGTGGGGGAGATTGGATGAAAGAGAGATTTGGTTCAAAAAAATCCATGGTTAGATGCTACATTGAAGTACCTAACTTGGTTGGCACTTTCATATGTTAATATGAGCTATTTTCCTATTGTGATCTATGAGCACTTGTATTGGTTATTATGCTGATATTATGGTTGATTTATCGTATTTTCTTTTCTAGTTATATGTTGGTTATATGCATGGTTTTATGATGTGCTCTAACTATGGATCTATGTCATTATTTCATAGGTTATTGAATGGTTGGTGAATGCATGGTTAACAAGTTTTATTGCATCTAGCTAAAGATGGAATACAACCTTCTTGGTGATTTTCATATGAAGTTTAGAAGTTTATGATCAAATATTCATTCATGACCTATAGCTTATATGTTTGTTATATATTTGATGAAATTTTTGTCTTGTATTAGGCATGTCTAGCACAATATCTTGCTCAAGTTCTTATTGTTTAGCATTATTACCATCATTTTCATGATTCTAGAAGTTACAAGAAGTTATGGGTAGTGGTCTAGATGCTAGCCTAAAAAAGTGGCATAGATCTCACAATCACATGCACTGAACTAGGAAATTTCGGTCCTAGTGCCATGAAGGAAGGATTATGGGTGCAATTGGAGACTCATAACAAAATTCCCAACGTGGCATGGGTGGGGTTTGAGAGTAAACTTAGTGAAAACGTGTTTTGGCTTAGGAATTGATTGGTTGGGGTGGTTGGTAGGCTCTTAGGTGATTTGTAGTCTCTGACAGATTTTAGTTTACTTCTAGTTTGTAGGCACTGCTTCCATCACTGGAACTTGGAGGTTGGGTCAAATCATAGTGACATTCAGCTCATGTTTACCATGGAGAGCTTGTAAAAGTACGTAAATTTGGGAGTGGTGGTTACATGGTCTATGGGAGGTTGTGGGCTTGGAAATCCTATGACTTTAAGAAGAACATTGGTTTACCATGGAGAGCTTGTAAAAGTACGTAAATTTGGGAGTGGTGGTTACATGGTCTGTGGGAGGTTGTGGGCTTGGAAATCCTATGACTTTAAGAAGAACATTGGTTTCTTAACTATAGATCAGGCAACGAATTGTGATGGGGGAGGTACAACCCAATTCAAAGTATGCAACACTGAAATGGGATATGGGACTGATATATGGGAAGTCTTCTTTAAGACCCCCACAAAGTGATGTTAAATAGTCCCACACAAACCATTTAGTGCATTGTACTTTCAATTGTCCAAGAGAAGCAAAAAATGTAGAAAGAGAGATATATTTTTATAGCAAAGATCCTAACCCAACAAAAGTGAAGAAATCCAATAATACTAGCAAGTGACAACATAGAGAGTATCTGAGTAGATGCAACAAACAAGGATGCTAGAAGAAGGGAGAACAACAAGGAGCTAATTGTAGGCTATAGTAAGTAGTAGGAGAAAGGATTGGGGTCCTACAAGCAGAAGGCTAGGATGCTCGTAGAAGGAGGAAGAAGTGTGCAAGGAGGATGCGAAGAGTAGAGTAGAGTATAGGAGTAGATTGTAGTCAACAATCAAACGAGGATTTGGACCATGTAGCAACATCACAAGAAGGTATGGATGCCTACTTGCAATTGGCTTGGTGACAAGCTAGGATTTTATGTGAGGGACCTGATGGAGCCCAAATGAAACTTTGGGTTAATTTTCAAAATTTAATGTAAATGAAATTATAAAATATAAATGAAAATGTGAAGAAATGTGAAATGAAATGCAAAATAAGAATGCAAATGTGAAATGATATGAAATGTAAATAAGATGAAACAAAAATGCACATGTAATGAAATGTAAATTACATGAATGATGCATTCCCTTTGGAAGGAAATATGGTTAGGAAATATTTTGATTAAATAAATAAAATATTCCCTTTAGGGTTATGGGTTTGGAGGAGAACATAAGTATTCGAGGTTGTATTTGTTTTTGGAATAGAGAGTGTTTCATAGTGTTCTTGGTGGCTACATGGGGAGAGTATGAAGGAAAGAAAGCCTTCCTACTTCCATGGTAGGGAGGCCAGCAATTTGTGTAAATTTCGTTTATTTGATATGAAAAGAACCTAAGTTCACATGTTATGTTTTTGTTTGCAGCAACTTTCTCGGTGTGTTCAAAAGTTATGTTTGTTTCAACAATTTATTTTTCAGCCATATGTTATTTGCAATAATGTACTTTTATTTGCATAAGTTTTCCATGCACTAGAGTAGTTGGTGGAGTAATTTATCGTTTAGTTTTATGTTGCATTTTTTTATGTTTTATGTACAATAGCTTTTTTAGTGGAAGTGTAATCCAATGGTTTAGTTTGTTGCCCAATTTATATATTTGCAATAGTTTTATGTCATTTTTTTACTCATAACAATCATGTGAAATGTAATATGATGGGTTAAAGTTGTTGCTAATGTACTTGATATAGCTGGGTTTTTATGTCAAATTTTTGGTTTCCTGGTTTAAAGCATATCAATTATATGAGTTAATTCCAACTTTCTATATTTTTCAGCAACACATTTTCATGTACAACAATTTGGGAAATTTTATGTGTTGGTTGTAGTTGGTTGTAGGTGGATGCTATTATTTATACTTTTCTTTTGTAGAGAGTGGTGCTGGGAGAATTATAATGTGTTGGGTACTTTGCTGTGAAGGGGTATGTGTTGCTAATTTAAGTTGTTGTTAGTCAAAGGAAATGTATTTTTGCTGTCACATGTTTGTCTTACAATAGTGGCATATTTTCTGTTTATGGCACTATCACTGCACGACACTATCGGTGCTTGGTACTGTCAGTGGGCAAGGACAACACTCACATTGACAACAATGGTGGTGACAACACTATCGATGTCAACACTATCTTTGTTGTCACCACTATTAGGGTAGTAATATATTGGGTTTTGTAGTTATGTCAGTGTCTGTGGGATGAATGTAGGTCGTTCTTGTCTAGTCTTTATATAATCTTACTCATGGTTAGAGGAATCGATAATCTTTCATTTGTAACTTTGAGTATTTTCGACACTTTCTGCAAATATATATATGCACTGATATTACAAGAATTAATATATCAACTGTCAATGAAAACACTTTGTGTTATTTCTCTTTTATGTATAATTGTGTGTATATAATGGTGGATTTCACTATTTTGCAAATGTATCGTTGTTGTAGAACACCATAAATGATTCAGAAGTGGAGCAACTAGGTCAGATCATCATTGGGGTTGAACACAACACCCTGCATGCATCTATAGACCAAGAGGTAAGAACTTAGAGCACACATTCAACTAGTATATGAGGTTATCATAGTAAGGGGGGAGGAAATAGTAGTACTAGTAGAGTTGGTCTGGGTGTAGGAGGAGCCACCCAAAATATTCGGATTCAAAGTGGTGTGCATATGGGTCCATAGATTTCTAGTAGTAAAGAAATCATAGGAGGGAGTAATTCATTTGGGAGTACCACACATATCACCATGATGGGTATAAACTTGAGAATTCCCATGTTTACCCATAACAAAATTTATTTGTGTATGAATTTATTTTGATATATAATTTGGCTATGCATGAGGCTACCAATATAGCATAGATGGAATCCACATTCAAGGATCACACGCTGACATAGTATATATGAAGTATAAGAGTGTGATGCGAGCCAGACATAACGAGACTTTGGTGGACATTAAGTAGGTTCTAAGCATGGAATTCTAGAATCTCAAATCAAAGTCCCAATGCATCACAAAACTTAAAGAGATTAAGGAGAGTGTGGGAGAGTCAGTATGGGACTTTGACCAGCAGTTTAAGGTGTTGAAAGATAGATTGATGTTCAAAATTTGAGATGTAGAACATAAAGAATGGTTCATTATCGGTTTGCTATCAGACATCAAAATCCCGTTGATCCAATCAAAGGATTTAGAGTTGGAGCTGAAGTTGGAAGCATTGCTAGTAGGAGGAGTTGAGAGAAAAAACATGGCCTATATACAGTTGCAGTTAGCTGCACTAGCATCACATCTCCAAGACCTATATAAAGGGAAGAAAAAGTGAGAGGAAGTATAGTGTACAATTTTCAGGATAGAGGGACACCATAGGAACAAATGAAAGTTGTTGACTCATTATATGGCAACTGGCACAATAAACCCCTTGATGCAAGGCATGGAATATGAGGCTACAATGGGGATGATATTTTGTGACTTCTCTAAATCATTTCGGCATGATATTCATGATTTCCAAACACTAGATATGATGTGAAAGAGAACCTTTGAATCCTTCATAATGCAAGGGCTCGGATGGATGGAGGCCACAACAAATCGACTTAACCATTATAGCTATGCTCAAGGTGGACAGTACAATCAGCAAGGTTAATGACATGGTATGGGAGGTATAGGACCTAGAGGACTTGGTAGGGGAAGAGGAGGATTTGGATGAGGGCAGAGGACCATAATATACTATAATTGCCGATAGCAGGGACACTTAGCTCATGATTGTACTAATCCATATTGTACGTGTATTTATTTCAAGTCCTTAGATGATCCAACAAAGAACTACACCCAGCTAATCGCTAAGTGGCACATAAAGAAAGGGCCCAATGCTCAAATAATAGTAGTAGAGACGCATAAGGCCCAGGGATGGGTTGGTATAATAACACATAGAGGAATCAAGATGGGAGTCGATGCCATGAGGTATTGAGAATAACAACAACAATTTGTAAGAAGAGCCCCCGAGCCACTGCCAAACTTTTATCTTGACAAGAAGAAGGATACATACAAATAGGATCAATGGGAAATAATTGCCATAGAAAGGGACATGCTAGAGTCCAGACGTTAAGCAACTATATTAGATATATTTGATAGTACCATAGGCAAGGAGTGAAGAACCATGGTAGATCTAGTCTAGATTTTTCCGCAAATAGCTTTGGAGTTGGTGAAAGATCCATGGGCATTAGATAAGTTCTGAAAGTTTGTATAACAATGCACCAAGACTACTGGGGATACTCTTACACAAGATTCACCAAATATTGTGAATCAAGTGACTCGTAGAAAAAGGACTAGTAAATAATTCTAGTTTGGTGTGTAGGTAGGTGAATATGATATGGATAATATTATTTTGGCTCTGGGATCAAGTATAAATATCCTACCAAAAAGGGCTTGGGATATGATGGGTAGGTTGAAGCTAACATTATCTCTAATTCAACTCAAACTGGCTAATCAACAACAATTTTTTCCAATCAAATGATTATCAAGATTACCAGTAGACGTCGTTGGGGTGTTAAACATGGATAATTTCAAGGTTGTCAAAATTGTGGATGGCACTGACCCCTATCCCTCTCTTCTTGGGATTGATTTGTATTTTTAAAACCAAGTAATTATCCATTTGAATAGAAGAAAAATGATTTTTGAGGGAGGAGATATTCGGGTTATTACACCATTGGATTGGTAGGAATGGGATCACGACATCGAACAAGTAAAGGGTGAGCTCAGACGAGAAGACCTAGAAAATATCTATAATATTACCGCCCTACAAGATTACTATTTAAACCCATAAATTGACATAGTATTGAGTTGGAACAACATTGGGTCATACACATCTAACTCAGAGGAGGCTTTGGAGAATTGGAAAAACAGGTTGGATGAGGTAAGTACCAGGCGATGCACCCATATTACAAGGATGGTGCATTGGATTGGTACCAAGGTGAGAAATCCACCTTGTTTTGAATGACTATCTAAGATAAATATATTTTTATAAGAGTATGAGGGGAAGGCACTTGATTATCAAAGAATTCCTATGCTAGACATTTTTCTACACTCCACATCAGCTAGGTGGTTGGTTGCGCATAGGGAACAAATCGTAGGATGGTGAGAATGCAGAGTTGTTGAAAGTAATATTTGGACCCAACACTGTGGTCCCTAAAACAATATTGGGGAATGGAGTGCCCAAGAACTCACTTGAACTAACGTATTGTTGGATGGACAAAAGGAGGGGTACCTCAGCAGGAATGGGCACACAATTTTATTCACGCCTTAGATATTATTATGATAAATTGGTATAATGTGTTAGAGGTGCATAGAGGGACCAAAGATTGGAATGAGATGGTGTAGAGTTTTAAGAAAACCTTTATCTTTCAAGAAGATAAACCTAAGCTAGAGAAGGCTCTCTAAGCTTTGAGACAAAATATATTTGTAATGGACGACTTAGTCCTCATAAAGGATGAATCATGGTACGATGCATCTCAACACTTGCAATAGGTTTAGTAATTTTTGGAATGCTACAATATGGCAGATAATAGCAGGGATGAAAAAGATGATTCACAGAATGTCCAGATTCTAGAGGTAGAAGGTGAACGCATGGTGGAGTAGTGGAGGGACCATCTTTACAGTTTAAGGAATATGTGTAACCAATCAGGACAAAGAAGGTTAATATTAGGACTGACGAATGACCTAAAATGGTTTCCATTGGAGAATACTAGGATGCAGGCATAGTTGAAAAAGTTGCAAACTTGTTGCGCAAGTATAAAGACTTATTTACCAATAATTTTGAAGAAATGAAAGAAATTATAGGAGAATGGGGAGAAATCAAGATTCCTCTTAAGCCAGATCTGAAGTTGGTCAATAAAATTCCATATTGGTTCAATCCTATCTACAAGGAGGAATTCAAGATGTGTATCTTTTGTGCTCCTTTTGACATCCTATTAGTACATGCCATATGTGAACAAGGACTATTGGTGGACCTAATCAAGTGCTGTCATTGTGGACCTGCCACCCCCTACTATAGTGTGACATTTGAGATCCACTTTAGGTCATAGAGGATACCAA
Source organism: Pinus taeda (assembly GCA_000404065.3). NCBI lineage: Eukaryota > Viridiplantae > Streptophyta > Pinopsida > Pinales > Pinaceae > Pinus > Pinus taeda. The sequence goes on from APFE030793723.1 coordinate 224,842, forward strand.
AATAAATTTGTACAGGGATATGCAAAGATTACAATGCCCGTGGAAACATTATTAAAGAAAGGGGTAGAGTTTCAATGGACCGAGTAGTGTGAGAAAGCCTTGGACATGTTGAAGGAAAGGATGGTCTCGACTCCTATTTTAGTTTTACTAAACTGGAACAAGGAGTTCCATGTGCACATTAATGCTTCCTCAATCACGTTAGGGGTGATTTTGGCTTAGCCAGGGGAGGGAGAGGCTCACATCCAATTTTTGAAGGAAGGGATGGTCTCGACTCCTATTTTAGTTTTCTTAAACTGGAACAAGGAGTTCCATGTGCACATTAATGCTTCCTCAATCATGTTAGGGGTGATTTTGGCTTAGCCAGGTGAGGTAGAGGTTGACATCCAATTTATTTTTCTAGTTGCAAGGTATCAATAACTGAAAATACATACACTATTATGAAAGGGAAGGACTAGAAATGGTATATTCCCTCCAAAAGTTTTGGCATTATCTTTTGGCTAATAAATTCAAGTTATACATTGATCATTTGGCCTTGAATTACCTAGCGAATAATCTTGTGTTGGGGGGTGAGAATTTGATGATTGTTGCTATTCTTTTAGGAGCATGATTTCCAAATAGTGGTCAAACTAGGGAGGTTTAACCTAGAGCCTAATCATCCATCACATCTGACCTTAAGTGAGGAAGCGCAAAACTTGGAAGAAAAATTTCTAGATGTGTAGTTATTTGTAGTGACCATGCTAGAGGATTACCTTGTAGAGATTGCATAATTCCTAAGTATGGTGATGACTCCAGAGTGTTGTACTTTGGCACAAAAGGAGAAACTTGTGGTCAATGTGACAGACTATCAATTGATCAAAGTGGCACTTTATAAACTAGCATCTTATGGGATTTTGAGAAGGTGTATCATGGAGCATTAATGACCTACGATCTTAGTTGAGACTCACGATGGAGTCGTAGTAGGACACTTCGTGGGTCGGGCTACCGCACAAAATATTTTAAGAATTGGGTTGTAGTGGACCACTATACATGCTAATGCCAAGGAGTACTATAGAGCCTATGACATATGCCAAAGAGTGCGAATACCATTTCGGCAAGATGAGATGCATTTAAACCCCCAACTCACTCTACAGTTGTTTGATAAGTGGGATATTGATTTTATCGTACCTATTCATCCCTCGTCCAGAAGGACTAGCACGTGGTATATCATCACTGTTATGGACTATCTGACAAGATTGTATGAGACTACGCCAGTGAGAGATTGCAACGTGGACACTGCTCCATAGTTTTTGTTTGACGAAGTGGTAACCGGGTTTGTGTGTCATATAATTCTGATGAGCGACAAATGGATGCATTTTTTGAACCAAACCATAGTAGCACTAACAAAAAAGTTTGATATTTACCATAAAAAAGGTAACCTGTATCATCCCCATGTGAAGGGGATGGTGGAATTCTTTAATAAAATTTTATATGCTACACTTACCAAAGTATGCAATGCATAGTGCAATGACCAAGATCTTATAATTGATGAGTTTTTATGGGATTATCACACCACATGCATAAGGTTTACTGGGAAAACCACTTTTCAGCTAGTTTATTGGATGAAATTATTTATGCTAATGGATTTTTTAGTTCCAAGCTTGCACATTGCACTCGAAACTTTGATGACATAATAGAAAGTTGTAGAGAATAGATTACAAGATTTGATACAATTGGAAGAAGATTGACCTTTAGCAGGCTTCAAATAGGAAATACGAAAGGTGTCAGATAATTCATTACATGACCAAATCAGTAAACAATAAGGATTTTCAGGAAGGAGACTTCATATTTCTATATGACCAGAAGTTTTTGAAGCATCCAAGTAAATTTTGGATGCACTAGTTGGGGCCATATGTGATTCTGCATGCCACTGATGGTGGCGTAGTGTAACTTAGGAATATGGATGGTAAACCACATGAAGATTATGTGAATGGGAGTAGGTTGAAGTTGTATAGAGGTAGCCATGCTCCCAAGCACCATGGATGAAGGAACATAAAAGGAAAGTCTACAAGTTTTACATAAATAAGGTTAACTGGAGCAACAATTAGGGAGGTTAGAAGGGGAAGAAAACTGTAGGCAAAACATAGTTAGTTATTTTAGAAGCAAGTCATTTTGAACGTAGAAATGGAAATTAAGAAATACAATGTGCTAAGAGCACTTCTACCCAAATTAATTTGTTGATGGAGTTTATATGATTAGATGAGGATATTGGCAATAAGATACATAAGATTTGGTGACGACGTTGGCAATGGTGGGCTATGAAAGGACAAAATTTCAGATTTTGAATTTCTCTATAAACATTTTCTACAAAGGATTAAAAGCTGAAAATTTTACCACTAGGAGCTGAAATCCTGATGAAATTCTTGTAAAAATTTCAAATCTTGGTTTGCTGCATTGTCAGAGATATGGGTCGAAGAAGATAGGGTTTTTGCATGCTCCAAAATTTAGTGTCAAATAGGTGACCTCGGTAAAATCGTCATATATTTCTCTATGAACATTGAATTTGAATTACGTAAAAAGTGGCCAAAATAAAATGGAATATAGTATCTTGATTATTGTTTTTAGGGCCCAAGGTCGAAACAATGACATGTGGCACTCCGTATAAGTTCACTCTTTTGAACCTGTCTATAATCAGGTCATTGTGGGAGATTGGACATAAATTTACCTTCAAGAATCAAAATTTGGTTTGATTTTTGGCATTGGAAACAAGATGAAAATGGATACCGCAAGAATTAATTTCAGACCTTGGAGATTCTGAATTACAGAGATACAATAGATTCAATATCGAGTTCCTACAAAGCCAGAAAAAGGTGTGTATTTTTTTAAAAATTGGCATAAGTTTTTTTTTGAAAAATCAATTTGAAGTGATTCAAGGGTCATAATAAAGCATAAATATCAATTTTTAATTCCAAAATGACTCGAAGTAAGAAAATGGAAACACATAGTAAGCAATAAAAAAACTCTACTATGACACATGATGAAGAGGAAGAAATGCAACATGATATATCAAAATTACGAGACCAAGTGCAAAAAATTTCTCTCTCGCAAATAGTAACCAAAATGAAATGGAAGCTAAGATAAATGGTTTAAAGAATGGTATGGAAGCTAAGATGGATGGTATATAAGAAAAAATGAAAGGCAGCATGGAAGAATAGAATAATGGTTTAAAAGGAGACATGGAAGGATTGAAAGAAGGTCTCACGAAGTTGCTACAAGAAATTCTTTGTAATGGCGAAAAGGTATTAGATGAAAATCATGATGAGAAAAAAAGTAATTTTAATCATGATTCCATAGACTCTAACTTTGGATTGAAGACCCACCATATTCCAAAGATTTATATGAGGAATATTTATGGAAAGGATCTAGTAACATGGATACTACAAATGGAGCAATATTTCAATCTCCATAGTGTGTAACACACATAAAAACTACGCATTGCAAATTTATATTTAGAATCCAATCAATTTCTATGGTATCGATGGATTTTTTCTCATAAACCACTTGTCACTTGGTCAATTCTTACAGAGGAAATGATGGCACATTATGAGGATACAAAGAGAAACACCTTCTTTAGCCAATCGATAAATCTCAAACAAAAGGGTTCAATGGAAGAGCTCATTGAAGACTTCCACAAACTGAATATCAGGGAAGATGATATTTCAGAGAAGCATAGGTTTTATGTTTTAATTGGGACCTTAAAGGATAACATCCAACATGCGGTTCAACTATGGGAACCTGATTCATTGGATAATACATGTAGTGTAGCAAGAAAAGCTGAAAGAAAAATTATGGTAACAAGGAAGTCTACCACTCACCATTATAAATATGGAAGTGTTGCTACTCTTAGCCTTCCAAAACCTATAAGGTTGACACCACAACAATTGGAGGAAAAAAGAGAAAAAGCGATATGTTACAGTTGAGATAGAAAATATACTAAAGGTCATAAATGTTCCGAGAATACATTATTTTACATAGATTGTGAAGAGGAGGAAGAAAATGAACAATAAACATCAAAAGAAGAGGATATACAATAGGAACCAACCCTAGAGAAAGAAGAAATGAACCTTATCATATCCTGTAATTCATTGGAAGGAATTACCACCCCTCAAACACTCAACATATTAGAAGGACATATCAGGAAGAAAAAGGTATTAGTTTTGTAAATTTTGGGTAGTACCCATAATTTATTTCATTGTAAGATAGCGAAGGAATTGAATTTCTTCCTATATCTAGAACCAGAGTGTCAACTAATGGTTTCAAATGGAGGAACCATAAATCTATCTAGAAATTTCCATAATATCAAGTTATCCATGGGGGAATATGTATTGAATAGTCCAATGTTTTCAATTCCAATGGGTGGTGTTGATGTTGTATTAGGAGTCCAATGGTTACAATCTTTGGGGACAATAAGTTTTAATTTTCATTATCTTTTCTTGAAATTTTTTCGGGAAGGAAAGGAAGTTGAACTAAGGGGTATCAAAGGAAACCATGAAATATAATCAACTCTAATTGAAAGACAAATCTTCTAAATAAATAACAATGACACATAATTGCATAATTATATGCTCACTAGAGGTTCAAACATCGAAATCATCTATTTCTCCAGACCTCCAAAAAGTCTTGGATAATCATTCCAAGTTTTTTAAAACTCCCAAATTCCTACCCCCTATTCATGATCATGATCATGTTATTTGTTTGATTCCATAAAGTGTTCCTCCAAACATTAGGCCTTACAGATATCCCTAAGCCCAAAAGAGTGAAATTGAATGTATGGTTGCCTAGTGAAAGTTCTCTCTCTACACCAGTAGTATTGGTGCATAAGAAGGATGGATCATGGTTCATGTGTCTGGATTATAGGGATCTCAACAAGCTCACCATCAAAGATAAACTTCCCATTCATGTCATTGATGAATTGCAGGATGAATTACATGGACCAATTTACTTCACCAAGTTGGATCTTTGTTTAGGATGTCATAAAATTAGAATGAATATTGAATACATTCCAAAAGAGACATTTAGAACTCATGAGTTCATTATGAATTTATGGTCATGCCTTTTGGCCTTACCAATGCACCTTCTACATTTCAAGGTCTGATCAATTCCATTTTCAAGCCCTTCCTTAGAAAAATTGTATTATTATTTTTTGATGATATACTAATCTACAACAAGTCTTGGAAGGATCATGTTCAACAGGTTTACAGAGTGCTCAAACTATTGAAGGAGAAACAATTATATGCCAAAACCTCCAAATGTTTCTTTGGAGTATAGGAAGTGAAATATATAGGTCATATTGTGTCTCATGAGGGTGTTAAGGTACACCCTAACAAAATTAAATCCATAAAGGAATGGAAAATCCCCACAACCATAAAGCATCATTGAGGATTTCTTGGGTTGACAAGGTATTATCGCAAGTTTCTTAACAATTATGAGAGAATAGAAAAAACTCTAACATCATTACTGAAGAAAGACTAATTTTCTTGGACTCTGGAAGAAACTAAGGCCTTTTAATATCTGAAAGAGGAAATGTGCCAAGTACCAATCTTATCTATGCTAGACTTCACAAAAAACTTTATTGTGCAATGTGATGCCTTGGGAAATGGAATTGGTGCTATTTTAATGCAAGAGGGAAGATCCATTGCTTTTGAGAGCCGTATAGTCAAAGGAAATTATTTACACAAACCTGTTTATGGGAAGGAAATGTTGGTAATAAATAAGGTAATAGAGATTTTACCTAATGGGAATACATTTCAAGGTAAAAACAAATCATGATAGTTTTAGATACTTTTGGAACAAATATTATCTTCAAAAGAGAAGCCAAAATGGGTCACAAAGATGTTTGGTTATGACTTTGAAATCGTCTACAGAAAAAGGAGACAAAATGTGGTTGCAGTTGCACTCTTAAGAAAGGATGAGGATGTGGAAGCATTGCTCTGTTCCATTTCTATTATCCAACTAGATTAAATATCCGAAGCAAGGGATTAAAGGAAGAATGATGAAGAAGTGTGGATGCTCATTAATAAGTTGCAGCAAATCTCAATACATCTGATACATTTAGCTGGAAAAATGATTCATTATGGTACAAATATCGCTTATATATTTGTAAGAATTCCCATCTCAAACTAAATATTATTTTGGAATTGCACTCATATCCCTTAGGAGGGCACTCAAAATTTTTAAAAACTTACCACAATGTCAAGAAGGAATTTTTTTGGGAGGGCGTTAAATTTGATATTCAAAAGTTTGTGGCGAAATTTTTAGTTTGCTAACAAAATAAAGTTGAGATGATTAAGACCCTGGGTCTATTAGAACCTTTATACTTTCCAAGTCAACGATGGGAGGAGGTTTCAATGGATTTTATCATAGGTTTACCCAAGTCCGAAGGAAAGAGTGCCATCATGGTCATAGTTGATAGACTTACTAAGTATGCACACTTTTGTGCATTATCTCATCCATTTAAATCCAATGCAATTTTTACTGTATTGATGGAGAAAATTCAAAAGCTACATGGAAACCCAAAGATTATTATAAGTGACAGAGATCCCATTTTCACTGGAAATGTTTGGATGGAATTATTTTCTTGCTTACGTACTCAATTAGCTCATAGCTCATCTTATCATCCTCAATCTGATTGGAAAACTAAGATAGTGAAAAAATGTCTGGAAGGATATCTTCATTGCTTTGTATTTGATAAACAAACACAATGGGTCAAGGGGTTGCCTCTAGTTGAATCATGGCATAACACTTCCTTCCATACTGGAGCAAAAAATACCCTATTTATGGCACTTTATGGATATCATCCACTATCCATCACATGATCTTTAAGAGAAAAATCCAAGGTTCAATTAGTGGAAGATCACATCGAGCACCAACAACAAGTTCTCCAACTCTTAAAGGATAACCTAACTTTGGCACAAAATCGAATGAAACAATAGGTAGATCAACATTGTGGTGAAAGAATATTTGATGTAAGCAACTTGGTATTTTTACGAATACAACCATACAAATAAATGTCCCTCAAGCAAGCTAAGAAAGATCATAAATTATCGCCAAAGTACTATGGTCCTTACATGGTGTTGAAAAATATTGGTACTATGGCATACAAATTAGAGCTTCATGTGTCTTCTTAAGTGCACCTAGTTTTCCGTGTTTCATGCTTAAAGAAGGTTTTAGGTGACAAGCTCCTAATTCAAACAATATTGCCAGAACTTGATGAGGAAGGATAAATCATATTGCAACCTAAAGCAGTCACGAAAACAAGAACCTGACAACTACAAAATCGATCAATTTCAGAGTATCTAATGAAGTGGAAGAACTTACCTGCTAAAGGTTCCACATGGGAGGATGAGAATTTTATACAAAAGCATCCAAATCTACCCAAGCATTCAGGAAAACAATTTTTTGAAGGAGAGGGGCATGTTAGGTCCCTATAATACTAGTGTATTCCTTTATTATTATTGTCATTGTACCCCTTATTGTTATTGTTGTGCCCATGTTGTCCCCATATTGTTATTATTGTGCCCCATAGAAGCCCACTATTGTTATTTTGTTCCCTTACATTATTATTTTTATGTAGGCTTTTATTATATTGTGCCGCTTAGACTCATATATATAGAAAGGAGATCTTGTCATTTGTATCATCCAATAATTGTTCATTTATGTAATGTAAAGGAGTTTTCCCCCTCGAAGAAGATATTTTTAAGTTGTTGATCTATCTTTTTCTGTGGTGGTTGCATAACACAGGATCATTATCATTGTTGATTAAGATGTTGTTGTATGACCACAATGTTTTTCCATTAGGGTATAACACCATGAGTGGCTAAGTAGCCCATGTAGATGAAGGGGTGGAGGAGGCTCTGGAGATGGTCTGAGGGATAAAGGATGGAAAGGATAAATTGGTGGCAGTAGAAGCTATTGGTGGATATCGAACTGTGCATAATAGAGGAGGGGAGAATAATGGAATAGGATGATTACAAGGATGGAACATTGAAGAGTGGTAGAATATATCGATAGGGTGATGTGGGAGGAGGTTGGCTAGGATCAATACCTACCAAAAAAAGGAGCCCAGAGGAAAGGGCCAAAAGGGGTCATCACAGGACACATAGTATTGTGAGAAACCAGAGTTACAAAAGGATGTAGTTTGGTATGCCACATACAGAAGTGGGAGATAGACAACGACTGAGCCCCCACACCGCGAAGGATTTAGAAGTGTTACAACCAGGTCAGATAATCATTGGGGTTGAACCCAAAACCCCACATGTATATATAGACTAAGAGGTAAGCACTTATCACACACATTCAACTAGAATAGGAGGTTATCATAGTCAGGGGGAGGAAATAGTAGTAGTAATAGAGTTGGCCTATGTGTAGGAGGAACGACCCAAAATATTCAAATCCAAAGTGATGCTCAGATGGGTCCACACATTTATAGTAGTAAAGAAAGTGTGGGAGGGATTACTTCATCTGGGAGTACCACGCATACCACCATGATAGGTCTAAACTTGAGAATGCCCATGTTTCATGCTGCTAGGACGAAAGACACAAAAAGAAATTGTTAATGTTTGAATTTGTTTAGATAGCTAAGCTAGTTCAGGATGAGGTTACCAAGATTGGGTATCTGGAAGAACATGGTATATGAAGTATAAGAGGATGATGGCATCCAGACAGAACAAGACTTGGATAGATATTAAGTAGGTGCTAATGAGGATTCAAGAAGCTGAAATCAAGGTCCTAATGAATCAAAAAACTCAAAGAGATTAAGTAGAGTGCGAGAGAGTTAGTATGGGACTTTGACCAACAATTTAAAGTTTTGAAGGATAGATTGACGTTCAAAATTCCAGATGCACAACATAAAGAATGGTTCATTGTCAGTTTGTTGTCACACATCAAAATCTGATTGATGCAATAGAGAATTACTACCCAATCAAAGGCTTTAGAATTGGCGTTGAAGCTGGAAGAATTTCGAGTAGGAGGAGTAGAGAGAAAATGTTGTAGCTCTGATACCACTTGTTGTAGATCTCACCCAGAAATATTATGATAATAGAAATAACCCAAGAATAACAAGATCGAATTAGATAGAAATGCTTCTTTATTATCAAACCCTTAAGGTAGGGGAACACCATACATTCACTCCTTAAGGAAGGAGAACACTCCACAAGCCATATGCCTATTCATACAAGAATACTTCTCTTCATTCTCTCCATGTGGAGTCTCTAGCCTCTATATAGGCCTCATACATACAATACCATGCATCATTACCATGGTTTCCTCATACCATCAACTAATACCATGGGCCCCTTACATTATTATTAACTACTTGTGGTCCCTTACATGACATGGGTTAACCACCTTATTTATTACTCTGGCCCATCCCATTATTACATTATTACCTTGGGTACCTCCCTCGGTACCCCATATTATCCCCCCTAGGTATATAACATTCCACCCCCTAAGCATGTTTTGTCCCCGAAACATGGGAAGAACACAAATAATAAGATCTACTCAAAAGAGTAGTCCACTGATACCATGCACGTGCATCTAGCCATCCAAGAGGAAGGTGAACCCTCGATCTCGCTGGTGCCTCGCTCGCTTGAGATGGAAGTTGACCGTGGCAGCTCTTCTGTGTTGATGTGTAGTAGGTGGATCATCTCTCCTTTGTATCCGTCAATACTTGGTTTCCATCTTGATGGTTGTCTTGCGGGGTGATGTGGGTGATGATATGTTGAAGTTTTAACCCAAAATGGCTTTTGCTTGACTTCACCCTGTTGTGGTGCCTGTTGTGGTGTCTTCTTTTTCAATATGACTTCAACCACTGAGCCCTCCTCTGATGTATCATCACCTGTAATCTTTTCTTCTGCAGCCTCTGTTTGTGTTTGGTTGTCGATCATCAAAGGCTCATCATCTGATATGTCAGTCCCTTGAACATCTTCTGCTTCAGCCTCCATGTGCTCTACCTATTTATGGATGGAAATATCCTGTAATGTAATTCTCTTCTTTTTATACCATAGCTTCAGGAATTTCTTCTGTACATTAATATTGATAGTACCTACGGATTCCATCCAAGGATATCCCAAAACAACATCCATAGTATCCATATTTGAAGCATAAAAATCACCATGCAACACATATTTATCCATAGAAATATTCAAATCCTTGTACATTTGAACATCCTCATTATCAATCTGTGTATGTTCGATTTGTTTTGCTGGGACTTGCAATTTTTTTGCCAAATTAACACTGATAAAATTATGCTTGCAACTAGGATTTATCGACACAGAGATCTTCTCCTTCTAAATCGACCCATGAACCTCCAATAAGGATATACCAATAGGAAATAGACCCACATGTTTCTCCTTATCTTGTTTTCTGGCATGAGACCATCTGTCTAAAAGTAATTTTTCAAATTCTTCATCTGAAAGTTTGGTCAACTGCTTGTGGTCAAGTGAATTCCACCACCATTTGGCAGCCTCATCTTTTAAATTAAACCATACTGTATCCCTCCAATGTGTCTCAAATATAATCTTTTTTTCCTTTATGAGTTCTTCAATAGTCATACCATTATCATTCCCTATAAAAAATGTCTTGCTAGAATCCATGAATAGTTGGAAACAAATTCACTTATTTGGCGAAAATTTGAAAATGTCACAGTTTCGTCAATATTGCTCAGAATCTCTATTATAACCTATTTTTGGAAATGGAACAACCATTCTGCATCTTCCCATGTAATAGAAATATCGATTCAGACACTGGAATTTCAGATTTGCGCTGCTACTCTCCCGTCGTCACCCAAAATTTCTGAAAAAAGAGCTGATTTTAAATCAGCGATATCTCCCTCATCCGGACTTCGATTCAACTGATTTTTTTTTTAATTTGGGTATTTTTTCACAAAGATTCCATATCTACAATTCAATTTTTCAGATCTTGCACCAGGACATCTAGATATGCGCCGCACACTCGTCCTGAAAAATTATCTACAACCCCACTGATTTTTCAATCAGTGATATCTCCTTCATCCGGACTCCGTTTCGACCGATTTTTTTTTAAATCAGGTATTTTTTCACATAGAATCCAGATCTACAATTATATTTTTCAGATCATACACCAAAATGTATAGATCTTACCTGCAAACTCGCCGCCCCCGAAATCCTGCAAAAGTAAAAAAAAAAATCTCCACCTTTGTGCCCAAGAACGTGTTCTGATACCACTTGTTGTAGCTATGATACCACTTGTTGTAGATCTAAACCGGAAATCTTATAGATCTGATATAGAAATATAAGACAATGCAAATAAACCCAGAAATGATATGAAATGATTCTCTTTATTGATCAAACCCTTAAGGTAGGGCAACACCATACAATCACTCCTTAAGGAAGGAGAATACTCCACAAGCCATATGCTTGTTCATACAAGAATACTTCTCTTCATATATCTCTCCATGTGGAGTCTCTAGCCTCTATATAGGCCTCATACATACAATACCATGCATCATTACCCTGGTTTCCTCATACCATCAACTAATACCATGGGCCCCTTACATTATTATTAACTACTTGTGGTCCCTTACATGACATGGGTTAACCACCTTATTTTTTACTATGGCCCATCCCATTATTACATTATTACCTTGGGTACCTCCCTTGGTACCCCATATTATCCCCCCTAGGTATATAACATTCCACCCCCCTAAGCATGTTTCGTCCTCGAAACATGGGAAGAACACAAATAATAAGATCTACTCAAAAGAGTAGTCCACTGGTACCATGCACGTGCATCTAGCCATCCAAGAGAAAGGTGAACCCTCGGTCTTGCTGGTGCCTCGCTCACTTGAGATGGAAGTTGACTCTGGTAGCTCTTCTGTGTAGAGGTGTAGTAGGTGGATCTTCGCTCCTCTCTATCTGTCCTACGGGGGTTGTTGTCCGTGTGGCTAATTGGTTTCCATCTTGATGGTTGTTTTCTTGCGGGGTGATGTGGGTGATGATATGTTGAAGTTGTAACCCACGGTGTATTTTTCTTTAATTCACCCTGATGTGGTGCCTGTTGTGGTGTCTTGTTTTCCAATATGACTTCAACCACTAAACCCTCATCAGATGTGTCAACACCTGTTACCTTTTCGGCTTCAGCCTCTGTTTGTGTTTGATTGTTGACCATCAACTACTCATCATCTGATATGTCAGTCCCTGTAACATCTTCTGCTTCAACCTCCTTGGACTCTACCTGCTTATTAATGGAAATATCCTGTAATGTAATTTTCTTCTTTTTATACCAGAGCTTCAGGAATTTCTTATGCTTACCATGGTTCCCTCATACCATCGACTAATACCATGGGTCCATTACATTATTACTAACTACTTGTGGTCCCTTACATGATATGGGTTAACCACCTTATTTATTAGTATGGCCCATCTCATTATTACATTATTACCTTAGGTACCTCCCTTGGTACCCCATATTATCCCCCCTATGTATATAACACTTGTATTTCTAACCCAGAAATATATGAAAATATAAATAAACCCAAGAATAACAAGATCTGAATAGATATAAATGATTCACTTTATTATCAAACCCTTAAGGTAGGGCAACACCATATATTCACTCCTTAAGGAAGGAGAACACTCCACAAGCCATATGCTTGTTCATACAATAGTTCTTCACAATATTTCTTGACTTCTCCATGTGGAGTCTCTAACCTCTATATAGGCCTCATACATACAATACCATGGATCATTACCATGGTTCCCTCATACCATCGACTAATACCATGGGTCCATTACATTATTACTAACTACTTGTGGTCTCTTACATGATATGGGTTAACCACCTTATTTATTACTATGGCCCATCTCATTATTACATTATTACCTTAGGTACCTCCCTTGTTACCCCATATTATCCCCCCTAGGTATATAACATTCCACACCCCTAAGCATGTTTCGTCCCCGAAACATGGGAAGAACACAAATAATAAGATCTACTCAAAAGAGTAGTCCACTGGTACCATGCACGTGCATCTAGCCATCCAAGAGAAAGGTGAACCCTCGGTCTTGCTGATGCCTCGCTCGCTTGAGATGGAAGTTGACTCTGGTAGCTCTTCTGTGTAGAGGTGTAGTAGGTGGATATTCGCTCCTCTCTATCTGTCCTGTGGGGGTTGTTGTCCGTGTGGCTAATTGGTTGCCATCTTGATGGTTGTTTTCTTGCGGGGTCATGTGGGTGACGATATGTTGAAGTTGTAACCCACGGTGTCTTTTTCTTTAATTCACCCTACTGTTGTGCCTGTTGTGGTGTCTTCTTTTCCAATATGACTTCAACCACTGAACCCTCATCAGATGTGTCAACACCTGTTACCTTTTCGGCTTCAACCTCTGTTTGTGTTTGATTTTCGACCATCAATTGCTCATCATCTGATATGTCAGTCCCTGTAACATCTTCTGCTTCAACCTCCTTGGACTCTACCTGCTTATTAATGGAAATATCCTGTAATGTAATTTTCTTCTTTTTATGCCAGAGCTTCAGGAATTTCTTCTACACATTAATATTTATAGTACCCACTAATTCCATCCAAGGGTATCCTAAAAAAACATCCATGTTATCCATATCTGAAGCATAAAAATCAGCATGAAACACATACTTATCAATAGAAAGTTTCAAATCCTTATAAATTTGAATATCCTTATCATCAACCTGTGTATTTTCAATATGTTTTGCTGGGACTTGCAATTTTTTTGCCAAATTAACATTGATAAAATTATGTTCACCATTAGGATTGATAGAAACAATGATCTTCTCTTTCTGAATCAATCCATGAACCTGCAATAAGGATATACCAGTAGGAAATAGACCCACATGTTTCTCCTTATCTTTTTTTCTCGCATGAGACCATCTGTCTAAAAGTAATTTTTCAAATTTTTCATCTGAAAGTTTGGTCAACTGCTTGTGGTCAAGCGAATTCCACCATTTTTGAGCCTCATCTCTTATATTAAGCCCCATTGTAATCTTCTAAAGTGTTGGAATTGTGGACTTGTATCTCTGTATGTATTCTTCAATAGTAGTACCATTATCATTTCCTGTAAAAAATTCCTTGCTAGAAGCCATGAAGGTTTGGAAAAAAATCACTTACTTGGCTAAAATTTGAAATTGTCACAGTTTCGCCAATATTGCTCAGAATCCTTATTATGACCTATTTTTAGAAATGGAACAATCATTCTGCATCTACCCATGTGATAGAAATCTTGATCCAAGCACTGCAATTTCAAATCTGTGCTGCAACTCTTCCACCGTCACCCAAAATTTCTGCAAAAAGAGCTGAGTTTAAATCAGCGATATCTCCCTCATCCGGACTCCGATTTGACTGATTTTTTTTTTGAAATCGGGTATTTTTTTACATAGAATCCAGATCTGCAATTATATTTTTTAGATCTTTCACTAAAATGTACATATCTTATCTGCAAACTCGACGCCCCCGAAATCCTGCAAAAAGTAAAAAAAAATCTCCACTTTTGTGCCCAAGAAAGTGCTCTGATACCAATTGTTGTAGATCTAACTCAAAAATATATGAAAATATAAGACAATAGAAATAAACCCAAGAAATAAGATAGAAATGCTTCTTTATTATCAAACCCTTAAGGTAGGGCAACACCATATATTCACTCCTTAAGGAAGGAGAACACTCCACAAGCCATATGCTTGTTCATATAATAATCCTTGACACAATTCCTTGACTTCCTCCATGTGGAGTCTATAGCCTCTATATAGGCCTCATACATGTAATACCATGGATCATTACCATGGTTCCCTCATACCATCCACTAATACCATGGGCCCATTACATTATTACTAACTACTTGTGGTCCCTTACATGATATGGGTTAACCACCTTATTTATTACTATGGCGCATCTCATTATTACATTATTACCTTGGGTACCTCCCTTGGTACCCCATATTAACCCCCCTAGGTATATAACAGATCCAATCCCATTGTAGCAATTGTTAGCCTTTTTCCAAGAGTTTTACAAATTATTTTCCTTTTGTATTTAAAAAATCATGATAATATTAAGAGTTGTAATTGCTTCATAGAATCCCAACAATCCCAAAGAGTTGTTTCCAATCCAACCTATAAATATTGTATAACTCTAAGAGAGAAATTTTGGAATTTTTTGTAAATCCCTCTAAATCAGAGCTAGGAAATTGGTGTATCTATATTCATTTCCATATAATATTGAGAATATTTGAAGTTCGCTGATAAATCCATAATTTGGCATGCATTGTGTGTTTGTTTCAAACTATTCTTTAGCAAATTCATTTATGTATGTACTTTATGAGATGCATTATTTCCATATCATAGACTAATCTATAGAATACATAGTCTATTCTTGCATAGTTTTTTTTTCAATACCATAGCTTTCCTTAATAAGAACTTGCTAGACTAAAAATTGATTATTTTGTATTTTTCTATAGTAAGTTAAATATTGATTGTTGTCCTAGATTTCAACTAACTATTTCCTTGATTGTGCATTTGTGGTGTTTATTCACTCATCGTTTCTTTATTGTTATCTATCTTTTAGTTTTAGTTAGTTTAGATTAGTTTTTATTTCACATCGAGATATTTTTATCTTATAATTTGCATCTTTCTTTTATGATAATCGCTCAATATTTCATAGTATCTCAAAAACCAAATATGGTTACAAATCCATAAATAGGATGGGTCTTTTACCCAATTGATGTGATTTCTAGTTGAGATTTCATACCAAATATAACCCCTTGTAATTATTTTTGGGTTATTTATCCTAGTCAAAACATTGTAAATTAAAGAGGAAAATGGGAAATTAGTTCTAAGAATAGAACCATAGCTATCATTCCCATAATAGCTAGGGAAATTTACAACTCTATAATCTTGTTTGTGCCAATAATTATCCATAGTTAAGCCATTGGTTTACCACTCTACTTTTTGTAGAGAACATTTAGTGGATTAGATTATTTGTGATTGCACTAGGGTTTTGGAGAGGAAAGATTCCCGAAGGACTACTAGAATAGAAGGGAAAGATGGATTATTGAGAGACTATAAATGAGATAAGGTGTTATAATCCTAATCAATTTTCAATTGATTCTTAACGATTTTTTCATATTTTGAAAAAAATTGTTAAACTCTCATTTTTTTATAGGAATTGTGAATTAGAAAGACTAGAAGGGCCTAATTGAGTTCATAGAACTATATGGACCATCTAAAAAATGAAAAGTATCATTATTACAATTAGATTGAACATATGTTATAATTCTATATATTATTGCTTATAATAAATGTGATTGGAGCTAGATCTAACAACTTTGAACAAATCTCGATCAATGACTTAGAATCATTGTGGAGCATGAACTAGTGGTTATTTAAAAGTGACCATAGCCTCCAGAAATAGGAAACTACTTGAATCCACATGGTAGCTTCCTGTTAATTGTGTAGAAATTCCTTGTAGATTCAAACTTCTAATTGTAAAAACAATAGACTTGAATCTACTCTACTCATCAGCGAAAACAATTAGACGATCGCGAAATCATGAAACATACAAGAGAAAGAATTAAATCAACACATTACACAATAATTTTCTAGGGAAATCCACAATTAAAAACCCTTGTTATCTCTATATTGCATTAGTGAGAAAATATGAGAAGATTACAATGCTTTATTCAAGCCTGAGCAACCTCTGCACTACCTCTATCTATCTCACCTCTTCCTAGACAAGCTCAGGACAATAATTAACCTAATTTTGGCTTTCCCAAGTTTGTATTTCCTGGCACTGTTTCATTCAGAATTGGCCCCCTATTAATTAGGGAAATTCCTCAATTGGAAATCTTCAATCCTCATAGGCCTTCGTTTGATTGCATGCACCACTTGTACAATTCATATGATTATACAACTGATAGTACATTATCCATGAACTCCAATCTCAACTGGGTAACTCTTAGATTTGACATGCATGAGTTATTTATGAGTGAATCATTAGTTAATTGGTTGAACACATCCTGAGAGTTACTCCATTAGTTGGAACTTGTTTAACTAAATTTAACTCAGTGAAACTAAATTAATTAATTACAACTCAAAATAAGATCAACCGGGGCTCTTATAACTAGGAGGCGCTCTACATGACCCAAGTTAGACCCTTAACTCGAATTAAATGAGTCAACTAAGTCAATTTAACTTAGTTAATTCGTACAAGTTGTCTTGTGATGTGGAATTACAATTTTATTCCTAAATTAATTCAAGGAAAAAATTAAATTATAATTTTCTTGTTGCATTTTCAACACCCCCTCTAAAAAATAAATGGATTATCAGATACCCCAATCCTGCCTCTATGGAACTCAAATTTGCCTCTTGATAGTGCCTTAGCCAAGATGTTTGCATCCTATTCCTCTATAGGAATGTACTCCAACAACATGATTTTCCTCTGCATACAATCTCGTAAATGGTGGTACCAGATGGTGTTATCAGGAAAACTAGTGTCCATTCAACGCTACTAGTCCCACTAAGACAGGTAGCTATCTTAGAAATAAACAAACTAAAGTCACTTGTGTTTTCCTTTATGAGAGATAGATGAGAGAGAAGCAGAGAGTACCAACCTCAATCTTTCGCTTGACTCCTTGCTTGTTTCCTCTCCCCTTTGACAGAGCTTTGCCACTCTTTCCTCACTTGTCCCGCTTCAAAGAACACCTGTAGAGTCAAAGCAGCATAATACCATCAAAGCATAGAGATCTATAACCATAACAAATATAGGATCAGATGTATATCAACCATACAAATGCATATATCAATAAAAGATTCAAAAATATACAAGAATATGGAGGAAAACTCAAATAGCTTTATTGATAGAAGTAGTAGAAGAGAGGATTACAACCCATTGGTCTGACCCAGCGCCATCCTCCCAATATGAAAGCCCTCTTCACATCATGAAAAACTAGATCACCCAACATTATGATGTTTCATAGAGAAACCAACAACACTTCCTTACAAGATACAAAATTCCAGCCTCTGGATCTCTAGGATGAGGGATCCATATATAGATATTTGCAGGTGGATGAGTCAACTTCTGGGATTTTGATTAGTGTCATTTCTATGATATTTCTTGGTTCCACTTGGAGATTCCATGATCTCTTACTCATCCCTGGGCAAATTCAAATAGGCAAGTGTCAAATTGGCATTTTCTAGAAGATTCTTTGGGTTTCTAGCTAGCCAACTGCCTCTACCATTTGCCTGCTCTCACTCATCGCACACTACAGAAGGGATTTTCAGTATGCATTGCACTTTTTTCATGTAGTAGGTGAGATGCATCGCACCCTTAGCACTAAGCAGTCTATATGGTCTAGTTTTGACCAGTTCTGAGTAGTTTTTGAGGGAGAACTTCTGGGAGATGATGTAATCAGCTGACCTTGTTCCTTTAGGGTATGAAACAACACTTTTAGGGGCTTAGAAGCCCTTGGTTTATGTACATCTGAGATTGGATTTGCAGTGCCCAAATACGTCTATAACAGTTGCCCCCTAAAGCATGAGGTCGTGAATCTTTTGATGTCGAGTGAAATACTTTATCATGAGGATCTGAGGTTTTTCGAACTGGAAGGTGACCTATAATAAGATACAATACAATACATTATCTTCATAATATTTTCATGATCTAGCTGAGGCGGGCATTCCCATGTTTAGATTTATAAATTCATTTTCATGTACATAGGACAGACAATTGTTTGTGTGGTAGACTGATGATTCTGGTAGAGCCATCATCCCTTAGCTTGGATGATTACCTGTGTAGCTATGATTTACATTTGATGTCTTTATTTTCCTGAATATATCACAGCTCAGATAGATGAAACTAGATCCAGGGTCTTCAAACTCATTCAATATTTGCTCAAAGTACAAGTCAAACCATGTGAAAGGATGTTCTGATGTCGAACATGGAAAGACATAGCCTGATTACTAGCCAATGATGTAAGCTATTAATAGGCGCGAGAGGAATCATCGATAATGATAATGACCCTCAAGGTACGACAGTACAATTCACGTGGTGTGAATACATGAGTCAATGTCGAACACCATGCAAAATCTCCCAGTCGAAGGCCATTGATGTAAACCTGTCGCCAGAAGTGAGAAACTTGCCATTGAGGCGTGCAAGCTTCAAAGTACTGAAAGGGTTGTTCCTAAGTCAACTTCTTGGATAATGAGCTGATGTCGACAAGAAGTGACCCATCATAGGAGGGCCTTAACAAATCCCACATCTACGACACGAAATAGAGCAAATGATTTTACAGAAGTGAAAACGATCTGATGATACAAGGTTCAGGGTGGCAGTCATGAAAGAATGAAGTGTGAAGGTATTACAGCAGATGAGATGTAAGTTGGGTTGGTGAATTCTCTGAGTGACTTCTCTTGAACATATCAGTGACAGTGAAATGGATTGGTAGCGTTAAACCCAAAAATGGATGGTATGGAGGACCAATGGTGATATGACTGGTGAATGGAATAACCCAACCTGACTCAATCATGGTGATGGAGGAAGTGTCATGTTCAAGAGCGACCTGCTACCAATAAAGTTTCTTCAAGTTTTCTTCCCAATTTTTCCCCAGTCATTTATGACTAGTACCTCTTTATTTTTGTCAAGCTTGAGGAGGATAACATATGCTTGTTCTATAATTTTCCCTTCGGGCAAACCCATCTGTTATCGAGAAATCTAGTGTCCACTTGGAGCTACTAGTCCCACTAAGACGGGTAGTTCTTAGAAACAAATAAACCAAAAATACTTTCGCTTTCCTTTATGAGAAGTAGATAAGAGGGGAACACAGGACACCAACCTCAGTCGTGCGCTTGGTTCCTTTCTTGGTTCCTCTCCATTCTGATAGATCTTTGTCGCTCCTTCTTCGCTTACCCAGCTTCAAAGAGCACCTGTGGAGTCAAAGCAGCATAATGCTATCGAAGAATAGAGATCTACAATCTTAAACAATATAGGACTAGATATATATTGACCACACAAATGCATATATCATCAAACATACAAGAATGTGGAGGAAAACTTGAATAGCTTTATTAATATCAAGAATATCAAAGAGGATTACAACCCATTGTTCTGACCCAGCGTCATCCTCCCAGCATGAAAGCCCTTCTTCACCTCATGAAAAGCTTAGATCACCCAACACTATGATATTTCACCAAGAAACCAACAACACTTCCTTACAAAATACCAGATTCTAGCCTTTGGATCTCTGTGATGAGGGATCCGTATATAGATGTTTGCAGGGGGGTGAGTCAACTGCTGGGTTTTTGATTAGTGTCCTCTCTCTAATAGTTCTTGCTTCCACTTGGAGATTCATGATCTCTTACTGATCCCTGGGTGAATTCAGAGAGGCAAGTGTCATTGGAGAAGTTTTTGGAAGATTCCATGATCATCCACCTTGCAAGCAGTCTCTGCCATTTGTCTACTCTCGCTCATTGCACCCTACAGAAGGGATTTTCAGTATGCATCACACTTTTTGCACTGAGCAGGTGAGATGCATCGCACCCTTAACACTGAGCAACCTGTATGGTCCAGTTTTGACCAGTTCTGAGTAGTTTTCCATGGAGAACTTCTGGGAGATGATGTAATCAGTTGACCTTGTTCCTTTAGGGTGTAAAGCAACACTTTTAGGGACTTAGAAGCCCTTTGTTTATGAACATGTATGATTGGGGTTGCAGTGCCCAAAAATGTCTATAACAGTTGCCCCCTAAAGCATGAGGTTTTTAATCTTTTGATGTTGGGTGAAATGCTTTATCATGAGGATTCGAGGTTTTTTTCGAGCTGCAAGGCGACCTGTAATAAGATACAATACAATACATTATCTTCATAATATTTTTCATTATCTAGATGAGGCGGGCATTCCCATGCTCAGCTTTATAAATTCATTTTCGTGTACATAGGACAAACAACCGTTTATGTAGTAGACTGATGATTCAGACGGAGTCATCATCCTTTGATTCGGATGATCATCTGTTTGGTAATGATGTACATTTTATGTCTTTATATTCCAGAATATATCGCAGCCCGAATGGATGAAACTAGATTTGGGGTTTTCATACTCGTTCAATATTCACTTATAGTACAAGTCAATCCATGTGAAAGATGTTCTGGAGTCGAACATGGAAAGACATCGCCTGATTACCAGCCAATGATGTAAGTTGTTAACATGCGCGAGAGGAGTCATCGATAATGATGATGACCCTCAAGGTAAGATAGTACAATTCACGTGGTGTGAAAAAGGGACTTGGAGTTGAACACCACGTAAAATGTTTCGGTTGAAGGCCATTGATGTAAACCTGTCGCCAAAAGTGAGAAACTTGTCATTGAGGCATGCAAGCTTCAAAGTACTGAAAGGGTTGTTCCTAGGTCGACTTCTTGGATAATGAGCTAATGTCGACAAGAAGAAACCCATCGTAGGAGGGCCTTAATGAATCCCACATCTACGACACAGGATGGAGCAAATGATTTTGTGGAGGTGAAAACGATATGATGATACAAGGTTCAGGGTGGCGGTCATGAAAGAATGGAGCGTGAATGTATTGCAGCGGATGAGACACAAGTGAATTCTTTGAGCGACCTCTCTTGAACATACCAGCGACAATGAAATGGATTGGTATCATTAACCCCAAAGATGGATGGTATGATGGACCAATGGTGATATGACCGGTGAACGGAATAACCGAACCCGACTTGGACATGGAGTGAAAGTGTCATGTTCAAGAGCGACTTGCTACCAATAAAGTTTCTTCAAGTTTTCTTCCCAATTTTTCCCAGTCATTGTTGACCAGTACCTCTTTATTTTTATCAAGCTTGAGGAGGATACCATATGCTTGTTCTATAATTCGCCCTTTGGGCGAACCATTCACTAATTTTTAACGAACCTAGTGACAGTGAAACTTGTTCTTGTCTATATGGACAAGTTTGTTGCTATTGATTTTCACGAGTTTAACGACAATGATAACTCAGTCCTTTTTCAATTTTAGAGAGTCTGAAAAGGGATGGAAAGGAAACTCCAATAATCCTTTTTTGTCATATAATCCCTTAAGTCCAAAAAATTATAAAATAATACGAAAGGGATGAATTTTTGATAGTTTAACGAGCCGAACAAGACAAGTGCTCGATATTTTTGTGTAATAATCCCTCAGGTCCAAAAAAATTAAAATCTAGAGGAGGGATAGCACTTCTGATAGCTTTAACGAGTTGGAGAGGCCAATCGCTCGGCAATCTTTCCATATTTTACGAGTTAGGTGAAAAGAGCTTAAAGGAGACTCATTTTTTGAGGAACTAGTGATGATTTCGGGTAGCAGCTGATTCCAGGTAAGGTTTGGAATTTTGCAATCATGGCAGTGTCACAAGGATGGCTAACAAAATCACTCATCACAGATGTTCCTCAAAAAGGGTAAACAATCAAATGGAGGCATATGATTGGCTAAAACAGAGTGCAGGTGATGATGAGAACACGACCAAGGCTCAAAATTTGATGATAATGCATTCACAATGGTTATTTACAGGAGATTTGTTCATTTTTTAATGAGCTTAAACTCTGGGGGAAACATTTGCTCATTTCTTAGGTTTAATTTTTAACGAGATTGAACTTTGCATAAAAACTACTCATGGTGGGTTTATCTTTTAACGAGCTTGAACCCTGCGGTAACACTGTTCATGGCTTGGTTTATTTTTTAATGAGCTTGAACCATGTGAAAACATATGCTTAGATTCAGTTTCATGTTTACACAAGCTTGACAGGAAAAACTATGTTTGTTATAAGTTCGCATGCCCCCAGCATAATAACGCAAATCGAGGTGCATGCCCCCCAAGCTTCATTGCATTCAACACAGTGGTTGGAATGAAGGTTTACCTCCAAGATCTTTGAAAGACTCGACTTGGAAAGGGAATTGTTTCATTTTTTAATGAGGTTGACTCAGTAAAAGAACTATCCTCATGACCCCTTGTTTCATTTTTTAACGAGGTCGGCACAAGATAAGAACCGTCCTCGGAATCCATTGTATTTACAGTATTTGATAGAAAATAAAAAACTGAAGGATGATTATGGTCGCTGGAATAATATTCATGGTAATCCAGAAGATGGGAACGATGGTGGTAATCTTCCCATGGTGCCTCTCCTATCATCATTGACTGAATGATTCCTTCGTCTGTAGAATGTACATGCGACCAAGGATCTGAAGAGGTGCCATATTCCTTAGACCTATCTATCCAAACACTCAATGAGCGTTGATTTGAGTTTACCCCCAGGCTAAGAAAATTGATTGCTACAATATTTCTATTAGGGTGATGATCCATGAAGACAAAATGTTCAAGAATTTTCTGAATCTAAAAGCTATCATGTTGCAGCTTCCCACCGTGGCCACTTCCACCAGATTGTTTGGAGGCAGTAGGGAAAAAGTACCCATCAATGTAGGGTCTTTTAGTAGGCCTACTCCAATATTTTAAAGCAAATGAGGGCTTCCGTGGATCATCAGAATTATTCCCATAACTTGCGAACTTTTTGGGAGGAATGTTTGTTGGTCGACGATTATAATTCCTCCTTGGAAAGGAAATGCAATATTTCTGAAGTATGTCGACACAACAGCAGCCATAGCATAAATCCAGGGCCTTCCTAGTAGGATGTTGTAATCGAGGTTTCCATCGATAACTTCAACATCAATTTCTACTGTTTTGCCCCCCAGTTCGACTTGCAAGTTACTTAAAATCCTGCATGGAGTGTATGTCCGTCCATCAAATGCTTTTAATGTCGTTGACGATCTTGACAAGGGTGGAGATCCTAAATTTTTCCAGCAACTTGTCAACATAATACATGTAGATTCCCCCTCATCAATAATTGTTCGATGAACAGTTTTGTTGAGGGCTTTCACTTGAATAAGGAAATCTAGTTGAGCTGGTAACTGAGGGTCATATCCTTTATGATTAAAGGCCACAAGATTGGAATCTAATGGGTCAATCCCACCTATTGCTGATAATAAAACCTGCTTTTGGGAGGGGCAATTTTGCAGTACCTCAAGTGTTGACATAGCGAACGGTGATTGGGCCAGATCCTCCACTATATTATAATGTTGTGCCACTCTGGCACAAGGATTAAATGTTGATCTGTGTACTGCTCCCTTCAGCGTCTTTATCGTTGGCTTAGGAATGATGGGTGACACAAATTCGGTCGAAGTTGTTGTCAAACTACTAGGTTGATCTTTAGCCTTATTGTTCGACAACTGTGGATTCCCGTAATCTTTATTACTTGTCGATATCAAAGCATCATTCTGCTGTTTCAAGATGGAAAACATAAGCACTTGGGATTGGGAAGCATTGTCACTAGCAACTAGATTAGTTCCCGAGTTTGGAAACGAATCAGTCAATACTGCTGAGGTTTTTGAACTCTTAAAGAGTTACTTAACTTCAGCTTTATGTGGACAATCTCTCGTTCGATGATCCTCATCGCATATCTGACACCCTGCAGGGGTTTTCCTTTGCCCAGAAGGGTTTGCAGAATATTTTTTAGGAGACAACTCCTCCGACTTCTTCTTTTTCCTTTTATTTTTCTTCTTGCCCCCTGGTTGCTTCGGTTGTTTTCCCTTGTCGGTCGACACGGCATTAACCTCTGAGGTGAGAAGTTCCTCATTTGAATTTTGCTTGAAACCGTACGAGCCTTCTTTGATGCAGCCTTTACGGTTTTCGTGCTAGTCGTACCTATCATGTCATCGCCGGCATGAGAGTCTTTGTTTGATTTAGGAGGGGGAGGAATGGAAAATTCCGGTCTAGGAGCATCAAGGATTTTATCGTAGAGAGTGCCAGACTGAGTATAGGTCAAGTCTAGATATTGTGCACAAGCAATAACTTGCTCTTTAGTGATGACTCCTCCCTTTGCCACATCTTCTGTAATAGAAGGTAAAAATGGCTTAATAAAGCATTTAGCCAACATTTGATCAGGAACATATGTTTTTACCATTCTACGATGACATCGCCACTAATGAATATGATTGAATATGTGAGTGGTCGTCGTTTGTTTGAAATTGGTAAGAAGCTCTGTTCATCTTTCGTACCTTATGGGTAACTGAAAATGGGTTAAAAAGGTTGTGGCTAGGGTACTGAAGTTATCAAACGAAGCTCTAGGCAATTTGATATACCATTTTGCTGCCGGACTAGTTAACGTTCGCTGAAAAAGGCGAAGCTTAATTGAATCATCGTTGAAAGTGTTGGATGAACACCATAGATGAAAGGTCATCACATGATTCGATGGGTGTTCACCCAGATTTCCATTAAATTTAGGGATATCTGACGGAAGTTTATGTGGAATCACCAGCCAAAGATGGTCATAAACAATTAGATCGTTTGTTAGTCGATTTAGATCTAGTAACTCTAAAGTTGCCATGAAAGGAAACTGTTGATTCAGGTTCGGCAAAGCATACCCAGGATAAGATGGGATCACCTGAGCAGTTTGTCTTTGCATTCCAGCATAATACATTTGATGTTGGTAACTTTGGTAAGGTTGATGGGCATGACCATTATGATATGATTGATGTTGACCATTTTGAATGTACGGCTGCCCATTACTTGCAAAGACTCATTTCTCAGATCCTTGGTAAGCTTGATGGAATTGTGGTTGTTGGTATTGTACCGGCCATGGTTGTGAAGCCATGAGCTGTTGTCCAGTACTGACTATTTGACCAAGATGAGGGGTAATGGTCCCCATTTGAACCTGGGTCATTCCACTAGTCGGTGATTGTGGTTGCGTCACAGGGATAAGAGGTTGTTGTATTATGACCTGAAAATCCTGAGGTTGGCATACAATAGGCAACGCTTGTACTTGTGACACTGTCATGATAGCCAGCGTAGTGGGGATATTTGACACAGGTAAACTTTGTTGCATCGAGTATACAACTCTTGGTTGTTGAGGCAGTATTGGCACCCAACCGCTAGATGTAATTCCAGCATACCTTGAATTCTGTTGTGAACTCTCGTATGTTTGTTCTCTCGGAGGAGACAATGAAAGGGTATACTACCCTCCATATGGTGGTAACCCAATTCTCAAAGGAATGATTTGCCTTTGGGGATCGGATTGCCCAAATTGGCACTGCAAAGGATCAATGTGTTGAGACTCAACATAAGAGATTCCAGATATTATTCTGGATGAACAAACGGGAATAGTCCATACTGTCGAAACAACCCCTGGATGGACTCCATCCAGCGATTGAGAGCTAGTTGGGTTAGATGGTACGCCGACGAACATTGTCGGAGTAACAACAGGAAGTTTTGCCGCTGCTGTGTTAGATGACACAGTCCTAGATGTCAATGGTTGTTTAGACATTTTTAGTCTATCCAAAAGATTCCTTAGCAATTCTTCCGGAAATTCCGATGGCGGGAGACTAACTTATGATGAAGAAGGATATAGGGTGATCCCAGCTCCAAATTGAGATGGAACGTTAGATGGAGGATCCTCTACAATCTATTCTATGGCAATCAATCCAGGTGGAAGAGGTAGACCGTTAGGTCCGTAAAATATTTTTGGTGCCGAAGAAGGTATAGGTTCTGCAGCGATAGATGTTCAGGGAGTAACACCTTCCGAATCAGTTGTAGATGGAGCCGGTTTGGGTATATAAGTGTCTACCGTCACACTAGGATCAATTGTAATGTCCTTTTGTGGATGCAGAATTTCTTTTGCAGAGGTAGGGATACCAGAAATGTTCGGAGTAACCAGAGTCTCTGAGGATGTTGGATTACTTGCTCCAACCAAACTAGGGGACTTCGATCTGGTCAAACGAGTTCGCTTTGTCCGGAATAGTTTCGTTTACGGAGTCAATGACAGTTGACTCGCAAGCCTCCGCGAATGATAGGGTTTTGATTGAATTTCTTCCACGATTGCAGATTACTCAATCAACTCAAAATAAAAGGGGAAAATGATTCTAAATTAAATGAATTTTAGACGCTTTGACACAACTTGTTTTTTCAATTTTTAAGAGTCGAGGAAAAACAAAAGATGACTCTAGTCACCTTTGATTTTTAATGAGCTTGAAGTGACAAGTGCTCAGATGGACCTTTTCCTTTAAGGAGTCTGAAAAGGAACAAAAGAGACTACTCTGGAAATCTAGATAGACGGATTACCAAACCAATCGCAAAACTGCAGAATACCTTTTACGGTATAGCAGTCAATCTTCCCAAATGTTGTGTCAGTGCATTGCAATCGATAGGGCGACAGACATGGCTTCCTAAGGATAAAGGATATAGCCTATTGTGGTCTCCCAATATATACTCGACGGTACGTGGGAGCACAAGTCTGTACTGGCACTTGTCATCTCAAAGAGGAGGAATCACCCAACTTGCAATGAAAGCGATAGTTACCAGGCTTTACGACGCCGAAATACGTCTCTAGCCTAGACTTCTAAATGTTGTGTGTTAGGTTCCAAAGCGTTTTTATGTTCATTGAATTTATTTTATAGTTGATCTTGCTTAAGAAATTTGCCTTTCAGGTTCACCGCGTGATGTAGATATATAGTTCCTAAAATGCAATCTAATACGATAAGTTTAATCTTCTTTTTGCAATGAAAATCCTAGCTACTAAGGAAAGAGAGATGATATTCTTTCAACATAGAGCACAGAGCACACACTAGATGCATTGTCCTAAATCAAACCAACAAGCAGTCTAAATGCAAATGCACATGCATGTATTTGTTTTTTTCTTTCTTAATGTGTGAATAACAAAAAGAATGCTGAGTACAAATCTGATTTATCTTTTCAAGGTGACAATATTAATAAATTTCTCTTCAAAATGAAAGGAAGATAATGACGATACTTTGCGATTTCGAATTGAAAATTGTTTTCGACACTTGAAAAACTACTAATTCAAATCAAATACAAGAGTAACAGTATAATCGACCATCAAGAACAATAGGATTCTTTTCTACGACTGAAAACAACAATTGCGACACTTCCAAATCAAGAAACGACAATTTGATTACGCTACTTCTTTATAAAAGAGAACTGAAAATGGCGCACAATACACAAAAAATTTACAGTTCTTTGCACAATGGAGGCGGAATGATGGAAAGAAAGGGGGTTTCTACAGTGGTATGCTGATCATAGACAACAAAACTCCTGAATAGAGCTGAAGAGAGTGAAGAAAAACCAAAGTCTGAAGGCAAAATTAGACTTATCTGATCATCGCACTTGTTACACAGGGAAACAGGGATGCATCCCACCTACTGCACACGGGAGGTGTGATGCATCTAGATTTCCTTGAAGAGAGGGTGCGATTGTACCAAGAAAAGACTTTAACTTGGTTCTTGATCATAGTTTGCAGCTCAGTTCAGGGATTTAGGCCGAGCAAGTGATGTTCAGTAAATATAAATCACATGGGTTGATCTAATGAGGTTACTAGAGCCACCACCAGGGAAACTAAAATGTTTGCAAATCAATTGTTCAGTTTATAAACAAAACCCGAAGATAGACTGAAGCAGCGTTCATCTACTTTGCACTTGCATAGCAAATGTAGTTCGAAGGCTAGCTGGCTTGAATTCAGGCTCCATCTGTAAGTTTATAAAACAAAAAAATATAGACAAGAAAACAAGCTATTCGCTCCCCAGCGGAGTCGCCATTTTGTTATCATGAAATCTAGTGTCCACTCGAAGCTACTAGTCCCACTAAGATAGGTAGCTATCTTAGAAACAAACAAACCAAAACTACTTTCTCTTTCCTTTATGAGAAGTAGATAAGAGGGGAACAAAGGACACCAACCTCAGTCTTGTGCTTGGTTCCTTGCTTGGTTCCTCTCCCTTTTGACAGATCTTTGCCACTCCTTCTTCGCTTACCTAGCTTCAAAGAGCACTTGTGGAGTCAAAGAAGCATAATACTATCAAAGAATAGAGATCTACAATCATAAACAATATAGGGCCAGATATATATTGAGCACACAAATGCATATATCATCAAACATACAAGAATGTGGAGGAAAACTTGAATAGCTTTATTAATATCAAGAATAGCAAAGAGGATTACAACCCATTGTTCTGACCCATCGTCATCCTCCACATGAAATCCCTTCTTCACCTCATGAAAATCTTAGATCACCCAACACTATGATATTTCACCAAGAAACCAACAACACTTCCTTACAAAATACCAGATTCCAGCCTCTGGATCTCTATGATGAGGGATCCATATATAGATGTTTGCAGGGGGGTGAGTCAACTATTGGGTTTTTGATTAGTGTCCTCTCTCTAATAGTTCTTAGTTCCACTTGGAGATTCATGATCTCTTACTCATCCTTGGGTGAATTCAGAGAGGCAAGTTTTATTGAAGAAGTTTCTGGAAGATTCCATGATCATCCACCTTGCAAACTGTCTCTGCCATTTGTCTACTCTCGCTCATCGCACCATACAGAAGGGCTTTTAAGTATACATCACACTTTTTCCACTGAGCAGGTGAGATGCATCATACCCTTAGCACTGAGCAGCTTGTATCGTCTAGTTTTGACCAGTTATGAGAAGTTTTCCATAGAGAAATTCTGGGAGATGATGTAATTAGCTGACCTTGTTCCTTTAGGGTGTGAAGCAACACTTTTAGGGACTTAGAAGCCCTTGGTTTATGGACATGTATGATTGGGGTTGCAGTGCCCAAAAATTTATACTACACTATCGCTATGTTTTAATGAGCCTAGCGATAGTGAAACTCGCTCTTGTTTGCATGGACAAGTTTGTCGCTATTGTTTTAACAAGTTTAACGACAAAGATAAATCAGTCCTTTTCAATTTTAGAGAGTCTAAAAAGAGACGGAAAGGAAACTCTAGTAATCCTTTTTCATAATCTAATCCCTTAAGTTCGAAAAAGTATAAAATAATACGAAAGGGATGAATTTTCAATAGTTTTAACGAGTCGAACAAGACAAGCGCTCGATCTTTTTGTGTAATGATCCCTCAAGTCCAAAAAGATTAAAATCTGGAGGAGGGATGGAACTTCCAATCAATTTAGCGAGTTGGAGAGGCGAATTGCTCAGAAATCTTTTCATATTTTACAAGTCAGATGAAAAAAATCTTAAAGGAGACTCATTTTTTTAGGAACGAGTGATGTTTTCGGATAGCAGCTGGTTCCAGGTAAGGTTTGGAACTTTGTAATCATGACAGTGTAAAGAAGATGGGTAATAGAATCACTCGTCGCAGCTATTCCTCAAAAGGGGTAAACAATCAAATGGAGGCATATGATCGGCTAAAAAAGAGTGGAGGTGATGGTAAGAACACGACCAAGGCTCAAAAGCTGACGATTATGCGATCACAATGGTTATTTACCGAAGGATGGGTTCATTTTTTAATGAGCTTAAACTCTGGGGGAACATATGCTCATTGCTAGGTTTATTTTTGAATGAGCTTGAACTTCACGTAAACCTGCTTGTGCCAGTCGTATAATAAGGATGTCTCATCGATAGGTTCATTTTTTAGGGAGCTTGCCCCACTCAAAACTTTGCTCCGTAGCCTTTTGTTATGCAAGCTAGGAATGACCAACCTATGAGTTTAAAGGGTTAAGAGCCTACAAACTAAGAAAATCAATGGTCGCTTTTCACTTGCATGCAAAAAGGCTTGCATGCCCCCAGGTATAAAGAAAAGTAGAGTTTCCAGGTTACCATATGAAAGTTCTCACATTTTCAAGATTGCTCCATTCGCATTTGTAGACAAAACACTTCCTTGGCTCTGTCCATCGAAATAGACAAAGGTGAATGGTGGGATGCATCCACTCACATAACTTTGACGAGGGAATCTTATTCCAATCTAATCCCATTTTCCTAAACGGACAGGTGTGTCAGACTAGTCATATATCCTCCATGGAAACCTACCCTATACCTAAAGTTTTCCTGCCGAAGCAGACCAGGGTGCATGCCCCCTGGGTTTAGTCACATTCACCAAATCACTCGTGCTCATCCGGTGGATTGACTGGATATTGATGAGAAATTCCTTGTGCAAAAAGACCAGTTAGGGATGGCATTTGACTAGTAGCTGTGTTTGAATCGGGGAATGAAAGCTGGTCTACAAGCTGGACCACTCTGCCTTCATGCGGGAAACACATCACTCGAAAGAGTGAGGAAACAATAGCTCCCATGCTATAAATGTAGTCACGTCCAAGGAGTAGATTGTAATCTAATGGCCCTTGGACTACCATCATGTTTAGATAAATGGTTTTCCTTCTCAAAGTTATAGGAAAACTTGGAAGGATCCCTAATAGTCGATTGGTTCCTTTGTTGAAGCCCGATAGATTTCGAATCTCAGGCAGAAGTGATGGCCAACCAAGTGCTTTCCAAGCAGTTGAGGAAAGGATACTCATAGAAGCCCCTTCATCTATGATAGTACCAACCATAATCATTCTGTAAGCTTGTACTATGATTCAGAATGGTACATTAGATGGTAGACGGGGTCTGCTTAGTATATTCCAATCGAAGGGAACGACTAGATTGCTTGGAGGAGGGACCAAATAGATGGCCGAATGAATCTCTTATGAACTTCCTTCCTGTGGTAAAGGAATGGGTAGATTTTCCCCATGTTCATCGAATTCTGTGTTGATGAAAAGAATTTGAACGGTGTCATTCTCATTCTCTATGGTGACTGTATCATCTGAAGGTAGACCTTCTCAAGACAAGACTGGGTCGACTGCCATCTCGACCTATTAACTTTGTTCCGGTGTAGACTCAAAGGGTTTATATTCAATGATAGATGCTTTGACCAACCACAAAGGTGTGTCAGTCAGATTTTCAACTAGTGATGGACTCGGAAAGAGTTTCTTGTATCCAGGAGGAAGTCATAGCGGTGAAGTAGGACGGTCATCCAAGACTCCTTTAGCTTCGTCTAGGAAGGGACAATGGTGGATGGCATGATCGCCTTCACACATTCTACAAGGAATTTTAGATATTCCTTTTTGTCTGTTGACTTTGTTTTCACTAGTTGATGGTGTACTTTCAAGATGATCGTCAGAGGTTGAGGGCACCAGATTGTACAAGCGGGAAGACTAGTCCCTTAAGATCCATGGGATGCAAGGACAATCTCGATGATAGTGGCCTCCTTTGAAAATGACACAAGGAGATTTAGGTTTGGATGGTGCAGTGTGTAGATTTTCACCAGATGATGCATGGTTGCCCCCTTTTTCCATTAGCTTCTTCTTCTTCTTCTCCTTTCCTTTCTTCTTCTTCTCAGTTACTTGGTTTTTAGTTTTACTAGCTTCACCAAGCAAAGAGGAAGAAGGAGAGGGAGAAACAAATGAAGTAGAAGGTTGGGGGGTAACTCTAGTATCATCTGGTTATTGATTTGATTGCTCAGGAATCACGGTGTTTTGAATGACAGAGGTCGAGAAAAGACATATTGGTAGGCCAATTGTCAATCTTGGAAGGGACAATGTGGCTATATGAGGTGCACCAACATCTCCCCAAGAGGAGAAGGGAATAGGATTCCCCCCCAAGGGGAAATCCTTGATTGGTGGACTCCATTTTCTCAACCTAAGACCAACAAGGGAACAATGATGTTATTCTGATTAAAATAAATTTTATGACGCTTCGACACAACTTGATTTTTCAATTTTTAAGAGTCAAGAAAAATATAAAGATGACTCTAGTCGCCTTCGATTTGTAATGAGCCTGAAGTGACAAGTGCTTAGATGGACATTTTCTTTTAAAGAGTCTGAAAAGCAACGAAAGTGACTACTCTAGGAATCTAGATAGAGGGATTACCAAACCAATCTCAAAACTGTAGAATACTTTTTAAGGTATGGCAGTCAATCTTCCCGAATGTTATGTTCAGTGCATTGCGATCGATAAGGTGGCAGAAACAACTTCCTAAAGATAAAGGATATAGCCTATTGTGGTCTCCCAATATATACTCGATGGTATATGGGAGCACAAGTCCGTACCGGAACTTGTCATATCTAAGAGGAGGAATCACCCAACCTAAGATGAAAATGATAGTTACTAGGCTTTACGACATCGGAATACGTCTCTAGCCTAGACTTCTAGATGTTGTGCGTTAGGTTCCAAAGCGTTTTATGTTCATTGAAATTTATTTTACATTTGATCTTTCTTAAGAAGTTTTCCTTTAAGTTTCACCACGTGATGTAGATATACAATTCCTAAATATGAAATCTAAGATGATAAACAATCGTTTACTTTCTTTTTGCAATGAAAATCCTAGCTACTAAGGAAAGAGAAGTAAAATTATTTCAACATAGAGCAAAGAGCACACGCTAAGATGCATTGTCCTAAATCAATTTCTGCATGCAGTCTAAATGCAAATGCACATGCATGTATTTGTTTTCCGCTTTCTTAATGTGTGAATGACAAAAAGAATGCTAAGTAAAAATTTGAACTATTTTTCTTTCAAAGCGACAATACTAACAATTTTCTTTTTTTTTAAATGAAAGGAAGACTAAGACGACACTTTGCGATTTCGAATTGAAAACTGCTTTCAACACTTGAAATACTATTAATTCAAATCAAATACAATGGCAAACGTGTAATCAACTATCAAAAATAGGAAGACCCTTTTCCTTGACTGAAAATGACACTTGCGACACTTTCAAATAAAAAGACGACAGTTCGATTAAGCTACTGTTTGCAAAGGAGAACTATAAATGACAAAAAATACATAAAAAAATTCACAATTCTTTAAACAATGGAGGATGAATAATGCAAAGGAAGGGAGTTTCAATAGTGATATACTGATCATAGATAGCAAAACTACTGAATAAAGATGAAGACAATGAAGAAAAAACCAAATTATTGAGGCAGAAACAATCTCATCTAATCATCGCACCTGTAACACAAGGAAACAGGGATGCATCTCACCTGTAGCACACAGGAGGTACGATGCATCCAAACTGCCAATGAGAGAGAGTGCGATGGTCTAGGGATGAGACTGAGCTTGGTTTTTGCTCATAGTTTGTAGCTTAATTTAGGGATATAGGCTGAGCTAATGATAGGAAATAAACACAAAGCATAGGGGGTGATCTAATGAGGTTATTTGAGCTACCACCAGGGCACTTAGGATGTTTGCAAGTCATATGTTCAGTTCATAAACTAACGCAAAGATTGACTGAAGCAGCGTTGATCTACTTTGCAGTTGCATAGCAAAAGAAGTTTGAAGGCTAGATGGCTTAAATTCAGTTTCTGTCTGTAGTTTATAAAGCAAACAAATAGAAACACGAAAACAAACTATTCACTCCCCAGTGGAGTCATAATTTTGTTATTAGGAAAAATAGTGTCCATTCAGAGCTACTAGTCCCACTAAGATGGGTAGCTATCTTAGAAACAAACAAACTAAAGTCACTTGTGTTTTCCTTTATGAGAGATAGATGAGAGAGAAGTAGAGAGTACCAACCTCAGTCTTTCGCTTGGCTCCTTGCTTGTTTTCTCTCCCCTTTGACAGAGCTTTGCCACTCTTTCCTCACTTGTCCCACTTCAGAGAACACCTATAAAGTCAAAGTAGCATAATACCATCAAAGCATAGAGATCTATAACCATAAACAATATAGGATCAGATGTATATCAACCATACAAATGCATATATCAATACAAGATTCAAAAATATACAAGAATATGGAGGAAAACTCAAATAGCTTTATAGATAGAAGTAGTAGAAGAGAGGATTACAACCCATTGGTTTGACCCAGTTCCATCCTCCCATCATGAAAGCCCTCTTCACCTCATGAAAATCTAGATCACCTAGCACAATGATGTTTCACAGAGAAACCAACAACACTTCCTTACAAGATACAAAATTCCAACCTCTGGATATCTAGGATGAGGGATCCATATATAGATATTTGTAGGTGGGTGAGTCAGCTTTTGGGATTTTTATTAGTGTCATTTCTCTGATATTTCTTGGTTCCAATTGGATATTTCATGATCTCTTACTCATCCCTGGGCGAATTTAGAGAGGCAAGTGTCAAATGGGCAGTTTCTAGAAGATTCTCTGGGTTTCCACTTAGCCAACTGCCTTTGCCATTTGTCTTCTCTCACTCATCCCACCCTACAAAAGGACTTTTTAGTATGCATCACACTTTTTGCATGTAATAGGTGAGATGCATCGCATCCTTAGCACTGAGGAGTCTGTATGGTCCAGTTTTGACCAATTCTGAGTAGTTTTCAGGGAGAACTTCTGGGAGATGATGTAATCAGCTGACCTTGTTCCTTTAGGGTATGAAACAACACTTTTAGGGGCTTAGAAGCCCTTGGTTTATGGACATATGAGATTGGGGTTGCAATGCCCAAATATGTCTATAACAAATGCCGATATGCTTGGATCGATCATGAAAAACTGGATTCTCAGAGAGTTTGATACAACTCTGATTGTCATAATAAATCTATATAGGATCCATCTCTTGACCAAATAACCTAACAAGGATCTTCCTAATCCAGATAGCCTCAAAAGATTCTTGACTAGTAGCCATGTACTCTGATTTTTCTGAATTGAGTGCAAGTGACCTCTGCTTTTTAATATACAAAGAAGGTGTTTTTGATCCAATACTGAAGATTCCCCTTGATGCACTCTTCCTATCAGATGGACTCCCTACCCAATCTGCATTTGTGAATCCTTGAAGCTTCACTCCCTCTGTCTGTTTGTACGAAATACCAAAATAAGTGGTGTCTCTGAGGTATCTAAACACATGTTTAGCTTCCTTCCAATAGAATTTGGTTGGATTAACCATTGTTTGACTAAGTGTTGAGAAATGGCAACAAGAAATTCCAGTTTGATTTTTCCTTGAATTAAACTATGAATTAAAATAGAAGGCATGTATATGTTCTCCCTAACTTATAGGAGTTCAGGATGAGTTATGAATGAGTTTTAATTAGTTAACTCAGTTTATTGAGTTAAGTCCAGTTAAATTAGTTCCAACCAGTTTTAGTAACTAATAGTGAGTAAACAGTCAGTTCGGACACTGGTGACCTAATTAGTGCTACTCTAGTCAACTGAAGCTTCCACCATTAGAAACTCATGCATGTTGATTCTGAGAAAGACCCAGTTGAGACTAGAGTGTAAGGACAATGTACTATTTGTTTTAGATTTTTCTGAGTTGCACTGTTAGTGCATGCATTAAAGAACTAATCCTTGAGGGATTGCACTATTTTTAGAGGTTTATTTCCCTTTAAATACAAGTTATCCTTCATAGGAATTACACATTGGAATAGAGACTTAGAGAGATTGTGAATTGGCTAAGCTTTGGCCTTAAGCTTGCTTATGAGTAGGAGATTGAATTCACTGGGTGTTGGGATTGTTCTATACATAACAAGCATTGTAATTTCATCTTGATTTTCCGGATTAATACAAAGGAGATATTGGGGCTTTGATCTATGGATTTCCCTAGATATTTATTGTGTTTTGTGCCTTTGATTCTCTTCCTCTATTAAATATTGTTTTCTCTATGTTTATGGGCTTCCATTGTAAAGAGTAGAATTTGATTCTTGTCTCTTGTTTTAGTATATTACATGAGCTTGCGAATCTACAGGTTTTTCGACACTAAGCTGGTTAAATGAAAAATATGTCTGGTCATGTGTTCACCAAATACATAAGTGAACCCACAAGATGCCTCTAAATAGTAGCCTCCACTAATTCACTTAAAGTATCATCCTCCTTCCTCTAATTTCCTGCTAGAGGATTCTCCATGGGTTTGCTTCTCTCAATGTGGAACTTCTTCAGTATTGCATTAGCATGCTTTCCTTGAGAGACAAACAATTCCTCATCTCCTTTCCATACTTCCATACCAAGGAAATAATGCATGAGAACCAGGTCATTCATCTCGAATTCTCTTGTAAGATCCTCTTTGCAAGATTTTACCAAGTTCTCATCACCAGTTAGAATTAAATCATTGACATATAATACTATAATAAACAATTTAACTTGAACCATAAAATGGTAAAGGTTCACATCTGCATCACCCTTGGTGAAGCCCAACCTAGTGAAATAATTGTCAATACTGGTGTACCAAGCACGGGGTGCTTGTTTCAATCCATATAGTGCTCGCTTGAGTCTGCACACATACGAATATATGTTGAAGGTCTCAAATCCTTTTGGTTGCTCAATGTACACCTCTTTCTCAATCAATATATTGAGAAAGGCTAGCTTCACATCCATCTGATGGATATTCCATCCCATCCACGTTGAAAGTCCAAGAATAAATATGATTGAAGAGTACCTTGCTACTGGATAAAAGGTATCCTCGTAATCAATTCCCTCCACATGAGATAACCCTCATGCCAAAAATATAGCCTTGTAATTCGCCACACTCCCATCTGTTGCTTGCTTTAGCTTGTATATCCATCTGGAGCTCACCAATGAATTATCTACTGGTTTTGGACCACTTCCCAAACATTTTTTTTGATAATGGATTCAGACTCCTCTATCATTGAATCAAGCCATATTGGTCGTCACACTGCTTCCTCGAATGAGGATGACTCAATCTCTACACTCTTGCTGATCAAAGACATGTAGCCAGTGTACTGATCTATTGAACTCCTCTTTCTACATTGTGATGTGGGTGCTCCCACATTCTCTCTAGCATCATGCATCAACCTGGCGGCCTCTCTTGTTGTTTCCAGGAAACTATTTTCTTTTCGATTTGCTATTCCCACTAAGACGGGTAGCTATCTTAGAAATAAATAATCAAAGAAAATTGTGATTTCCTTTACGTATGATAGATAAGAGAGAAGCAAAGGGGACCAACCTAGATCTTCCACTTGGCTCCTTGCTTATTTCCTCTCTCCCTTGATAGATCTTGCCACTCCTCTCCTACTTGTCCCGCTTTAAAGAATACCTGTAGAGGCAAAGCAAAAAAACACCATCAAAACATCTTGATCTATAATACCATAAATAATGCAGAATCATAAATACATTGACCATACAATTACATTCACAAAATACACGATTATATGGAGGAAAACTCAAATAACTTTATTAATAGTAGAAGAGAGGATTACAACCTAGTTGTCTGATCCAACATCATCATCCCAGCATCAAAGTCCTCTTCACCTCATGAAAAGAAAGATCACCCAACATATAATGTCTCTTCTCAAAGAGAAACCAACAACACTTCCTTACAAATTACAAAATTCCACCCTCTAGATATCTCAGATGAGGGATCCATTTATGGATGTCTTGCAAGGGTGTGATTTAGCTCTATGTTTTTTATTAGTGTAATTCCACTGATAGTTCTTGGTTCCACTTGGAGATTTCTTTGATCTCTTACTCATCCCTAGGCGAATTTAGAGAGGCAAGTGTCCTATGAGAATTTTCTAGAATATCCCCTGGGTATCCACTTAGCAAACTATCTCTACCATTTGTCTATTCTCGCTCATCCCTCCTAGCTAGTGTAGCAGCCAGTATGCATCGCACCTTGACCATGGAGTAGTCAGTATGGTCCAGTTTTGGCTAGTTCTGAGTGGTTTTTCAGGTGGAACTTCTGGGAAATGATGTAATTAGTTGACCATGATCCTTTAGGGTATGAAACAACAATTTTAGGGGTTAAAGAGCCCTTGGTTTATCGACATATATGATTGGAGTTGCAGTGCCCAAATATGTCTATAACAATTTCCCCTTAAAGCACGAGGTCGTAACTCTTTTGATGTCGGGTGAAATGCTTTATCATGAGGATCTGAGGTATTCGAACTAGAAGGCGACTTGTATAAGATACAATACAATAAAATACATCATCATCATATTATTTTCATGATCTAGCTGAGGCAGGCATTCCCATGCTCAGCTTTATAAATTCATTTTCATGTACATGGAATAGATAACCATCTGCGGTTGTAGACTGGTGATTCTTTATATAGAGAGTCATCATCCCTTAGCTTGGACGATCATCTGTGCAGCTTCTGTGTACATTTGATGTCTTTATTTTCCTAAATATGTCACAGCCCAGATGGATGAAACAAGATCCGGGGTCTTCAAACTCGTTCAATCTTTGCCTGATGTACAAGTCGATCCATGTGAAAATATGTTCTAGAGTCAAACATGGAAAGACATCACCTGATTACTAGCCAATGATGTAAGCCGTTAACAGGTGCGAGAGGAATCACTGATAATGATAATGACCCTCAAGGTACTACAGTACAATTCACGTGGTGTAAATATATGAGTTGATGTCGAACACCACGTAAAATCTTTTGGTCGAAGGCCATTGATGTAAACCTATCATCGAAAGTGAGAAACTTACCATTGAGGCATGCAAGCTTCAAAGTACTGAAAGGGTTGTTTCTAAGTCAACTTCTTGGATAATGAGCTGATGTCGACAAGAAGTG
Source organism: Pinus taeda (assembly GCA_000404065.3). Taxonomy (NCBI): domain Eukaryota; kingdom Viridiplantae; phylum Streptophyta; class Pinopsida; order Pinales; family Pinaceae; genus Pinus; species Pinus taeda. The sequence goes on from APFE030793723.1 coordinate 264,164, forward strand.
ACTCGCCATAGGAGGGCCTTGATGTATCCCACATCTATGACATGGAATGAAGCAAATGATTTTATGGAGGTGAAAACGATCTAATGATACAAGGTTCAGGAATGGCGGTCATGAAAAATGGAGGCTGAAGGTATTAGTTGGGTGGTGAATTCTCTGAATGACTTCCCTTGAACATATCGGTGAAACTGAAATGGATTGGTAGCGTTAACCCCAAAAATGGATGGTATGGAGGACCAATGGTGATATGACCACTGAACGGAATAACCCAACTCGACTCAATCATGGTGATGGAGTGAAAGTGTCATGTTCAAGAGCGACCTGCTACCAACGAAGTTCTTCAAGTTTTCTTCCCTTTTTCCCTAGTCATTGCTGACCAGTACCTCTTTATTTTTTTCAAGCTTGACGAGGATAACATATTCTTGTTCTATAATTTTCCCTTCAGGAAAACCTGTCGCTATGTTTTAGCAAGCCTACCAACAGTGAAACTCGTTCTTGTCTGGCTGGACAAGTTTGTCGCTATTGTTTTAACGAGTTTAATGACAAGGGTAACTCGGTCCTTTTCATGTTTAGAGAGTTTGAAAAGGGACGAAAATGAAACTCCAGTGATCCTTTTTCATAGCATAATCCCTTAAGTCTGAAAAAGTACAAAATAATACGAAAGGGATGACTATTCAATCGCTTTAGCAAGCCAAAAAAGACATGCGCTTGATATTTTGTTTGATAATCCCTCAGGTCCCAAAAGATTAAAATGTACAGGAGGGATGGCATTTCCCTTTACTTTAACAAGTTGGGAAGTCCAATAGCTCAACAATATTTCCATATTTAGCGAGTCTAAAAAGGGCTTAAAAGAGACTCGTTTTTTGAGGAACGAGTGGTGTTTTCGGGTAGCAACTGGTTCCAGGTAAGTTTGGAACTTCTCAAAACATGGCAGTGTGAAGAGGGTGGCTAACAGAATCACTCGTTGCAGTTGTCCCTCAAAAGGGTAAACAATCAAGTGGAAGCGTATGATCGGTCAGAGGAATGGAGGTGATGGAAGAAACACAACCAAGGTTCAAAATGCTGATAGCATGGCAATCACATAGGTTGTTTACTGAAGGTGGATTCATTTTTTAAAGAGCTTAAATCAGGAGAAACTATGCTCATTGGCAGGTTTATTTTTTAACGAGCTTGAACATTGCAGAAACATTGCTCGTGCCAGTCATTTTAAATATGTCTTTCATTGGTAGGTTCATTTTTTAGCGAGCTTGCACCATAAAAAACTTTTCTCATTGCCTTTTCATGTAGGCTAGAAATGACCACACTACAAAGCTAACTACACTAAAAGCTGAGAAAATACTAAGGTTAGGTAGGATGGTTTCATCAATAGGTTAGACAAAACACTTCCTTTGGTCCGTTTGATGTGCAGACATTTCTGGACCAACTGCCTAACCTAAGAAGTTGACACTAAAAAGCTAAAAAACTAAAAACGTTAAAAAGCTAAAAAATGAAATTAGTCAACTTTTTCTTGCATAAAGAGGTTTGCATGCCCCCAGGCATCGAGAAAAGGAGAGTTCCCAGGAAGCCATATGGAAGTCCCTGCAGTTAAGCAGGATTGTTTCTGTCAGTGGTTAGACAAAAACACTTCCTTGGCTCTGCCCATCAAAATAGACAAAGGTGAATGGCGTGAGCTTCCAATCACATAACCTATGAGGAAATAATTATTTCAGACCAATTCCATAACCTTCAAGGAAATGGTGTTTCAGACCAATCATATAGCCTACAAGGAAATCTATCTTCTCAGCCGGGTTTGTCTGCTGAAGCAGACCAGGGTGTATGCCCCCTAAGCTTCCTCACCACAATCAAGTGAATGGAATGAAGGTTGAAGGGACATTCTTGATGCAAAGATACCATTTAGGGATGATGTTTGACTTGTAGCTATGTTTGAATTGGGAAATGAAAGCTCGTCGATAAGCTGTACCATACTGCCTTCATGCGGAAAACACATCACTCAAAAGAGTGTGGAAACAATAGCTTCCATGATATATATGTAGTCACGTCCAAGACATAGATTGTAATCTAGTGGCCCTTGGACTACCATCACGTTCAAGTGAAAGGTTTTCCTTTTCAAAATTATCGACAACTTCGGAAGGATCCCTAACGTTCTATTGGTTCCTTTGTTAAAGCCTAAGAAATTTTATATCTTAGGTAGAAGCGATGGCAAACCAAGCGCTTTACAAGCAATTGAGGAAAGGATACTCACTGAAGCCCCTTCATCTATGATAGTGCTAGACATGATCATTTTGTAAACTTGTACTATGATCTGGAATGGTACATTAGATGGAAGGCGGGGTCTTGCTAGTTGATTCCAGTCAAAGGAAATGACTAGACTACTCGGAGGAGGTACCAGATAAACGGCTGGATGAACCTCCTGAACTGGGGAATTTTTCTCCTATTGTAAAGGAATGGGTGGATTACCCCCAAGTTCATTAGACACAGTATTAACAAAAAGCATTTGAATGGTGTCGTTCTCATTCTCTCTGCAAATTGTATCATCTGAAGGTGGACCTTTTGAAGGTAAGACTGGGTCAACTGCCATCTCGACCTGTTGACTTTGGTCCGGTATGGACTCAGAAGGTTTAATTTCAATGATAGGTGTTTCGACCGATGATTGAGTTATGTCAGTTAGATTTTCAACTAGCAATGGAATTGGTGAGAGTTTCTTGTATCCAGGTGGAAGTCGCTACGGTGAAGCAGGATGATTATGCAACATTCTCTTAGCCTCATCTAGAAAAGGACAATGGGGAAGGTGATGGTCTCCTTCACATAATAGACATGGAGTTCTGACCTTTCTTTCCTGTCGAGGACTTTCATTTTCACTAGTTGATGGTGTGTTGTCAACATGATCGACAGAGGTTGATGACACTGGACAGTGCAAACAGGGAGACCATTCACTCAAGATCCGTTGAATATAAGGGCAATCTTGATGAAAATGGTTTCCTTTGCAAATTAGAAAATGATATTTAGGAGATTTAATGTGTGGATTTTCACCAGGTGATTCATTATTACCCCCTTGCTTAACTGAATTCTTCTTCTTCTTCTCCTTCCCTTTCTTCTTCTTCTCAGCCACTTGGTTACTAGCATCACTATTTTCACCAAGCGAAGAGGAAGAAGAGGAGGGAGAAATAAACGAAGTAGAAGGTGAAGGGTCACTTTCGGTATCAACTAGTTGCTGATTCGATTGCTGAGGAATTATGGTGTTTTGAATGACAGAGCTTGAGAAAAGCCACACTAGCAGGCCAATTGCAATTGCCGGAAGGGACAGTGTAGCCATATATGGAGCACCAATATCTCCCCAAGAAGAGAAAGGACTAGGATTCCCCCCAAGGGGAATTCCTTGATTGGCGGACTCCATTACCTCAACCTAAGATCAATGAAGGAACAAGGATGTTATTCCGAATTAAATAATTTTTATGACGCTTTGACACAACTTTGCTTTTACAATTTTTAAGAGTCGAGGAAAAGCTAAAGATGACTCTAGTCACCTTTGATTTTTAATGAGCCTGAAGTGACAAGTTCTCAGATGGACCTTTTCATTTAAGGAGTCAAAAAGGAACGAAAGTGACTACTCTGGAAATCTAGATAGAGGGATTACCAAACCAATCACAAAACTGTAATATACACCTTGGTGGTAAATTAAAGAGAAATTACCAAGGAATTTATGTATGGCAATCAATCTTCCTGAATGTTGTGTTCGGTGCATTGGGATCGATAGGGCGACAGACATGGCTTCCTATGGATAAAGGATATTAGCATATTGTGGTCTCCCAATATATACTCAACGGTATGGGGAGCACAAGTTTGTACTAGCACTTGTCGTATCAAAGAGGAGGAATCACCCAACCTTCAATGAAAACGATAGTTACCAGGTTTTACGACGCCAGAACATGTCTCTAGCCTAGTCTTCTACATGTGTTGCATTAGGTTCCAAAGCGTTTTTATGTTCATTGAGATTTATTTTAGAGTTGATCTTGTTTAGAAGTTTATATTTCAAGGTTCACCATGTGACGTAGATGTAAAATTCCTAAATATGCAATCTAAAATGTAAACAGTCATTTATTTTCTTTTAGCAATGAAAATACTAGCTACTAAGGAAAGAAGATTAAGATTATTTCAACAGAGAGAAAAGAGCACACACTAAATGCACTTTTCCTAAATCATCTTTCATAAATAGTCTACATGCAAATGAAAATGCATGTATTTGTTTTTCATTTCCTCAATGTGAGAATGCCAAAAAGGAAACTAAGTACATATCTGAACTATTTTCTTCAAAGCGACATTTCAACAATTTCTTTTCAAAATGAAAGGAAGACTAAAATGACACTTTCGATTTCGAATGGAAAACTGATTTCGACACTTCAAATATTGACAATTCAAATCAAATACAATGACAAAAGTATAATCGACTATCTAGAGGAGGAAGACTTTACGACACTCTTCTTCTTGACCCAAAATGACATTTATGACACTTTTGAATCAAAAACGACAGTTCGATTAAGCTACGTTTGACAAACAAGGATTGTAAATGATGAAAAATACATAAACAAACATTTACAAATCCTAATCAATGGAGGTTGAATAATGTAAAGGAAGGAAGCTTCAGCAATGAGATATCGATCATAAGCAACAAAACTATTAAATAGAGCTTAAAACAAGGAGGAGAAACCAAATTCCAAAGAGAGAAATAATATCACCCAGTCATCGCACCTGTCCTTTAGGGAAACGGGGATGCATCTCACCTGCAACATACGGGAGGTGCGATGCATATAGGATGCCAGTTACAGACAGTGTGATGGGCCAGGGAGAAAAACTAAGTTGGGTTTTTGCTCAAAATTTGCAGCTAAGTTTATTGATTTAAGCTGAGCTATGATAGTAAAAAACAAAGTACAAGGGTATGATCTTAATAGGTTATTGAGCTACCAGAAGGGTGTTTAGGATGCTTTTAAATTAGATGTTAAGTTCATAAACCAACACGGAGATTGACTGAAGCAACATTCATCTACTTTGCAGTTTCATAGCAAAAGCAGTTCGAAGGCTATCTGGCTAACTTCAAGCTCTGTCTGTAGTTTATAATGCAAACAAAAATAACAAACAAACAAACTAATCGCTCCCTAGCAGATCCGCCATTTTGTTTTCCGGAAACTAATGTCCTTTCGATCTGCTATTCCCACTAAGACGGGTAGTTATCTTAGAAACAAACAATCAAAGCAAATTATGATTTCCTTTATGTATGATAGGTAAGAGAGAAGGAAAGGGGACCAACCTGGATCTTTCGCTTGGCTCCTTTCTTATTTCCTCTCTCCCTTGATAGAGCTTGCCACTCCTCTGCTACTTGTCCCACTTTAGATAATACCTATAGATGCAAAGCAACAAAACACCATCAAAGCATCTCGATCTATAATACCATAAACAATGTAGAATCAGAAATACATTGACCATACAATTGCATTCACAAATACACGATTATATGGAGGAAAACTCAAATAACTTTATTAATAGTAGAAGAGAGGATTACAACCCAGCTGTCTGATCCAGCATCATCCTCCCAGCATCAAAGCCATCTTCACTTCATGAAACGTAAGATCACCTAACAATACAATGTCTATTCTCAAAGAGAAACCAACTACACTTCCTTACAAATTACAAAATTCCAGCCTCTAGATATCTCAGATGAGGGATCCATTTATAGATGTCTTGCAAGGGTGTGAGTCAGCTCTGGGTTTCTGATTAGTTTCATTCCATTGATATTTCTTGGTTCCACTTGGAGATTTATTTGATCTCTTACTCATCCCTGGGCGAATTCAGAGAGGAAAGTGTCATATGAGAAGTTTCTAGAAGATTCTCTGGGTATCCACTTAGCAAACTGTCTCTGCCATTTGTCTATTCTCGCTCATCACACCCCACAGAAGGCTCTTTCAGTATGCATCACACTCACACCTGGCTAGTGTAGCAACCAATATGCATTGCACCTTGACCATGGAGTAGTCAGTATGGTCCAGTTTTGGCCAGTTCTTAGTGGTTTTTTAGGTGGAACTTTTGGGAAATGATGTAATCAGTTGACCATGATCCTTTAGGGTATGAAACAAAACTTTTAGCGGTTAAAGAGCACTTGGTTTATTGACATATATGATTGGGGTTGCAGTGCCCAAATATGTCTATAACACTTGTGCACTTCCTTCCATCTCTGGAAGTATCTACATGAGTGGGTGCTTCCACTCTCTTCTCCTTTGCCTGTGGTTGCTCCACATCATCCAAATGTACTTGCTCTCGAGTTAAAATCTCTTCATCTCCATGCAATTAAATCTCCCTCTCAAGGGAACATCTCATGTAATTCTCTTCTTCGAACTTCACATCCCTACGAACCACTGTCATCTTGTGAGATGGTCGATTCACCCAATAGTTGTGAGGTGTATCAGTGTACCCTACAAATATTCCCAATTCAGTTGTTGGTTTTAGCTTTTTCCTTGCATCCTTGGTAGAATGATAGTAAACAGATGAACCAAATATCCTAAAGTGCACCACATCTGGTTTCTTGCCTTAAAAAGATTCTTCTAGTGTAATCATCTTGAGAATATGATGAGGGCTCTTGTCATTCACATATAAAACAATGTTGCATGCTTCAGCCCACAAGTGTAAAGGTAGGCCCTGATCATGTAACATCACCTATGTAGCTTGTACAATACTTATGTTCTTCATTTCAACCACCCCATTCAGTTGTGGGTTATGGGTTGCTATTAACTCCTATCGAATGCCTTCTGATGCACATAAGTTCTTGAATTCATTAAACACATATTTTCCATTGTTATCGCTCCTGAGGGCCTTCAATTTCCTTCCAGTGTCCTTCTCAGCAAGTGCTTTAAATTAAAAAAAATTAGAGAACGTATGATATTTCTTCTACATGAAGAAAATCCAGCACTTTCTTGAGAAATCATCTACAAATATTACATAATACATGTTCTTGGCCGTGGAGGCTATTCAAAAAGGTCCACACACATATGAGTGAACTCTTTCAAGGATCGCTTGCACTTGACTGTCCTTATCATAAAAGGTAGCTTTGGTGTACTTCCCCAATGTACCCCCTTAACATGTATCTCTCTTCTCTAGTGCACCCTTGGGAAGTCCTCTAGAAATCTGTTACATGATCTTCAAAGCTTCGTTGTGCAAGTGACCCAATCTTCTATACCACAATTCACCAATGTCTCAACTCTCCACCTTCTCTTATTTTGTGCTCAATGCTATATAATATTCTACATACAATTCGGTAGAGGTTTTTCACCCAAATCCTGATTTTCTTCACTTGTCCTGAGGCTATGTGATGAAGGAAAGTATTTCCTTTGCTAAATATCACATTGTAGCCATGGTCCTCAAGGATAGAAACTAAAGCTAAATTTTTCTTCAGACCCGGAACATACATGACATCTTTTAATGTGAGAGGAGAACCAAACTCCCTCTAAAAATTAATAGTATCGATGCTAGTCGTGCTATACTTTCCATCATCTCCCATTTCGATGTGCATCTAGAGGTCCTTCTCCTCCAAGTTACTGAAGAATTATTTGTTTCTAGTCATATGGAATGAGGCTCCACTAGCTAGATACCACACAATACCCATCACTAATGTCACCATGCAAGTAATGAGGGTGAAATCCAACTCGAATTTTGAAATGAGATCTTCACTTTCCACTCCTCCTGAGGACTTCTTTCTAACTTTCTTGTGCAGAGATTTCATGGTACATTGTCCCAACTCATGATAGTAAAAACATTTAATCTTTGACAAGTCCTTCTTCTTGCCACACTGACTAGAATCTAATTTTGAATGGGATGACTTCCCTTTCCCTTTATTTTCCTATCGATCCAAGGTGCTATTCTCCTCATCATCATGCTGGGATGAGGATCCATCTCTATTTTTTTTTCCGAATCTCTTCTTGCACCAAGTCAGACCACAAACACTCCCACTCTGGTAGCTTCTCCCTCCCATTCAATGAATCCTGGTAGTTGTGCCAGCTCTTGAGAAGGCCTAAAATTTCTAAGATGACCAGATCATATTTAGAAACTGTAACACCAACACTTCCAAGCTCATCCTGACATTGGGTGAACTTAGTCAAGTAATTTTGTATTGTGTTTCCCTTCTCCATCTTGATTTTCGTGAGATTGTCCTTCATTTCCAGCTTCATGTGGTCATTGATGTTATGAAACAGGTCTATCAATGCCTTTCACATTGAATATGGAGTCTCCTACCCATGGAGGTTAGAGACAATATGATATCAAACTACTTCGAATATGATCCTTCTTGCCTTTGCAACACATTTCCTCCACTCTGCCAAATCTTGAGCATCAGTTGTTGGAGGCTTAGGAATATCTTTATCTATGAATTCCTTCAGCCCGTTGTCTTCAAAAACTACCTCCATCCCATCCTTCCAAGAAATATAGTTTGAAATACCTTCAAGGGAATATGCGAGTCTCAATTTGTAGAAAGACATCCTACTGGCTCTGAAGAATTATTTTGCAAATTCTATTTCACATAAAAAAGGCAAACTCGTATTTTCCTCTTCTAGAGTGATTTCTACTCTGATACCATGTAGAAATTCCTTGTAGATTTAAACTGCTAATTGTAATTTACTAAAACAATAGACTTGAATCTACTGTAATAATCAATGAAAATTATTAAACGGTCATGAAATCAAGAAGCATACTAGAGAAAGAATTCAATCAACACATTACACAATGATTTCCTGGGGAAAGTTGTTGAAAAGTGTAACTAGGTTCGGTCTTCATAATGACATGTGTAATTGTGATTTTATGTAGTTGATGTAAAGAGGAAAAGCAAAATTATTTTTGTAATGCTTGTCTCATGGGTTTCAAGAGCTAGGAATTTTATTTTTAGTGATGGCTCCCATTGTGAGCCTTTAGGATTTGTCATATAGTCATAAAAATCAATTTGAGTCTATGTCATTAAGGACCCTTCTTGGGAATGTTACACATTTTTATGAGTCATTAAATAAGTATGAAATTCCTCCAAGACAAGAAGAAGACCTATCCTTTAAGTTGGCTACAAGATGGAGTAAATAATATACATAAAGAGACATGTTAGTTCACCTTGTTCAAGTCAGCTTATTACAGGCTCCAACGACTATAAATAGGGAAATTCAGCAAAATTTTAGTGAAGTAATTCGGTAATGGTCTACGGTTAGAAGGAGTGCAAAGATTCAAGGAGAGAAGCACTATAATCAATGACAACTAAGAAAGGAAGACCAAATTGTTTGGGTTTTTCTTTGGGATAATATCTATAGTAGAAAACTAGGGTTTCTACAATACCATATAAGTCCGAGAAAGGGTCTCCAAAAAGGGTCTTCTTATCAGCTCCACTTCTAGCTGAGTTCACCTAGAAGAGTCCTCAAGAATATCCAAGGAAGTAAGGCATCTCCAAGTTTGTTTTCTCTCCTCACACATGTGAAACTACAGAAGTACAAACTATAGTTATGTGGAAACATATCGGAATTTTAGAAGTAAAAAAAGTTTAACTTGCATTAACCAAAGGAGGAGGAAAGGTCCATCAATTTGATTCAAGGAAAGATATCATCAAGAAAAGCATGTGACTTGGTCTTGGAGAGGAAAATAGGTCAAGGGTCTTGGTCTTGTTATTCATTAATCGAAGTCTATAAGAAAAATTATTTGTTCTAGTTTTAATCTCAAGTGGGAGAGGTTTTTGCCTTGGATGATAGCCTATATTATGTGTCTCTTGGCTCTTTATGGTTTATGCATTGGTAGTAGTTTAATAAAGAATAACACTAATATAATAAATTGAAGACCCTAATGTAAGAAAGTAAAAAGCATTCATAAGAAGTTATCATAAGAAGAGAAATCACCTAATACTTGATGCCCTAGATTTATCACATGATATCAGAGCTAAGGTTAGAAATTCAAGGAAGGGAATATTATCAAGATACACAGAAGGATCTTGAGAAAGACATCAAAGAAAATTTGAAGATATGAAAGTGAAATCAGGATCTACAACAAAATATCGAAACCTAGATCAAAGAAGAAGTCTACATCAGCAAAAGTCTTTGATCATCTAGTCATCATCAAAAGACCACAAAGGCCCACATCAAGCTGGAAAGATCTACAAATAAATGTAGCTTGAAGAATATACATCCAAGAGAAGTACTTCAAGAACAAAAATCACATCATCATCTTGAAGATGAATCTATCTTCATCAAGGACATGGTTTCTATAATCTATATCATCATCGAATTATAGAAAGAAACAAGTGGAAGAAACATATTCACAAGTAATTATATGCCCTTATCAATATATCAAAATGTATTTTTGCAAGGAAAGCAAAAATTTGGTTGGGGCTTCAAACTATCTTGCATGGAAGAAAAGGACAGACCTGAATCTCATTGAAAATGAGGTGATGGAACATGTCAAAGGATCTATCACAAAACCAGGAAAGGAATATGCTCAAGCTCTTGCAAATTATATGAAAGGGAATTTTAGGGCTCAATGTATTCTCATAGAATCCATAAAGGATCCCCTTATCCCATATCTATCAAAACTCAAAAATTCAAAAGAAATCTATGACATTTGTATTTCGTAAGCACTGCTGGAGAAGTCATCTCATTAATATAAGAAGCCTACAAGATGAATATGTCAAAGGAAGATGGAATAGCCTCATAATTTATGAGGATATTTGAAATAAAGGATCAACTTCAAGATTTGGGAGAAGTCATGTCTGATATAGAAATAACTACAATTGTACTCAATGCACTACCATAGGAGTGGATTAACTTTACTTGAAGTATTTATGGGAAGAAACAAGTTACTCCATTCCAAGATTTATGGTCACTATGCAAGATTGAAGAATCTAGGCCAAAGGGAAAATATCATGTGGGATCAGGTGAGTAGAATCAGACATCTGCTGCAATGAAAAAAAGAAAGGGAAACTTTGGAAAGTTTGGTCCTTAGAAAAATAAGAAGAGCATGGATAATATATAATGCTATGGGTGTTAAGAATATGGGTAGTATAAGAGAGATTGTCCTAACCTCAAGAAGGAAAATAACGAAAGAGGAAGAGAATAAGACAACATCACCAAGGAAGTGGGGGAAGTTGAAAAGAATAAGTCCAAGAAGGAAGAAATGTTGGGGCCTTCGCTTTGAATTTTGAGTGTTGGCAGGAAGAAAGGTCAAGAAAAGGTGGTGGGGACAACAATCTGGGTTGTGGAGCTGACAACCAAAGGAAAGGGACAAGAATGAGGAGTGAATGGGCAATTGCGTTAAGGTGGCAGGAGAAGACAAAGGCAACCAAGTAGGTGAAATAACTGAGGGAAGAGTCAGCTAAATGAAACTGGTAGTGGGAATGCAAAATAAAGGATAAAAGGAAAGAGACAAGATGAGAAAGGGTTGGTGAGGAAGTGAATGAGCCAGGGTAGGATCCCAGGAACCAGATCAGTTACGGAAGAGATAGGACTATCCTCCTCTATGCTTATGTTCATTCCTATCAGTTATATTCTATGAAAGTATTCTTTGTGTATTTGATGAGCAAGCTTCGAGCCTTTTGTATTCTGTCATCTACTCTTTTATATTCCAAGTAATGGAAGAACCATTTTGGGTCCTGTATTGTATTGATGTGTTCCTTATGGGCTCCTTAAAATTTTAAATGAATGATTAAAAACTATATAGTTTCCTATGATGATATGAATGGGATGAGAGTCTTTGATAGTCCAATGGATTGAGTTTGATGAGCTATTCTTACATGTTCCTTACATTCCCTTGATACCACTCCTAGCTCCATCTATCTTTGGTTGCAACATGCCTCAGGTGAGACTCCTTGCCCTCAGGGTAAGGTCAAAATGTTGGTGTTTCCCTAGACTACAACAGAGCCTTGTTGGTCTTCTGATCCTGAACCCAGGGTCTCTTCCCTCTTGTCATTTTTGTGCCAACAAATGGTTTTGTCGCTGGGACCTGAAATCAAAAGGAGGGGTTCAGAATATGGTATTGATGATTTTTAAGAAATAAATAAGAAACTAGTGGAGCGACCAAGTGAATTAGTTTGTATCACAACAAGCTTTCCTTCAAAGCTGGATTGTTGCTAAGGTGAATGACAAGATCTTGTATTAAGAAGTTGCAAGTGATCAATATGATATCTTCTGGTGTAAGTTCCTAGAGGAACTATATAATTGGTTGCAGAGGCTACAATTTAAGGGTTAGCCAAAGGGGCAGCGACCAACTCATCGAGGGTGGAGCTCCACTAATATTTCAACACTCCCGCACTGGGACACTGTTCTAACTAGAGCAATATAATTTTGGGTACAAATTACTCTGGAGGGATACGTGGTCAAGTTCACAGTAGAAATACATCATTCCTTCTTGAAGAATGATTCAATGTTAATATTAGGGCCGGGGGGAAGATTACCGAAGGAAATACCCCTTTGGATTAAAGTTCTAATGGTGGAGGAAAGTTTGATTTATTTCCAAGAAGTGAGCATGGCAACATAAAACACCAGTGTTGGGGGAAGGATAAAAGCGGGGAAATTCTACTGAATGGGGGATTGTGATGCCACTGAAGGATGGATGTATAAGAATCATGAAGAGTTAGGGAATTGAGAACGCAGAGGAGAGCGCTAATAGTAAAAAATTGGCAGGAAAGGGCCATGCAAGCTATGAAGTTGCATGCAGAGGGACCACACTAAGCAGGAGTGATGTCGAAGGGTCTAGAAGGAAGAGATGAGATGATGAAGAACTCATAGAAAGGACAAATGATCCAGGTAGAAGCATGGAAGGCAGTAAGACCCCTCCCTCCGTAGTCGCAAGGGAGGTGTCTAATGGAAGTGGTCGCAGTAATCCCAAAGAAGTGATAATGGATGAGATGTGTGATGTTATGAGAGGACTGTTTCTAGAGGATAACATACCATATGAAATCAAGCATCAGACCTGCTGAAGCTTAGGTAGCATTCACCCCGAGCTTCCCCTAGTACTTTACAATTTTCCTCGTAAATTTGTTGCTACGGTTCTTAAGGAAATACAGATACATAGTGTGCATGTTAGATATAAAACAGATTCTGGTACTTATAATAGTAGTGGAAATATTAGTATTAGTAATATAGGATTGCAAGGATCTCAACAACTAGGGACCCAAGGCTTTTTTCTTCTAGCATGCACTCAGGCCAAAATGGAAAGATTGTTTACCAAATACCTAGAGTTCTTGGGACGAGGGAATGAGGATGTGGAGAAACATTGGTAAGTGTTATGGATAACTCTCCAAACGCCAGGCAACATGAAAGTGATCAAATTCTAGAACACCCTAAGGGAGAGAGCCCTGAGATGGTTTATCAAATGGGTAGAGCTAAACCTAAATTTAATGGTAGATGACATCAAGAAAAGATTTGTACATGAATTCAAGATTCCACATACATATTAGCAAGGGTTGTCAGAGCTATGGGGGATAAAACAATGGGATGGAGAGACCTCTTGGGAATTGATGTAGAGGTTCAAGGATGCAATTAGGAAGCTAAGTTACCTTATAGATCCCAATCACCAAAGGGATTGGTTTATCAAGGCACTCCCACCCCTTACTCGAATGCCCTTAACACAACAAAATATTGAGACCTCGTCGGATTCTCTGGAACAGGAAACTCGCATTGAGGTAATGGCAGGGTACCCACATGAATATTGAGAAGGGGGGGGGGCAGGGTCACAAGATCCATCAATCATGGAACTGCAGCACCAGATAGCCAGCTTAACAAAGAAATTGAAAGACTTACAACCAATCCACTTAGCGAGATCTAATGTATGGTGCATACATTTCTTGGTCAAAGCTCACATCACGACTAAATGCCTATAGATAAGGGGTATGAATCCTACATGAGGACCCACTAGACCATCAGGGGCTCCGCCTACAGCTGTGGTTGCAGTGGTAGGATCACAAGGGACATTTCTGGGAAAAAACAAACCTAAGTACTATGAGGTCTGTAGAAGATATGGAAACTCACCTCGGTTATTCCCGATATTGAAAAAATATTCAACCATATCAAAAAATACCTACTGTGAGTTCTATGTGTCCACAACTCACCACACCATACAATGACAAGCATTTGTTTCTATGGTAGAGAGGTTAGTTCGATTGACATTCAGAATCAATGAAACCACTCGTGGAGGGTGAGGAGTGAGAGGAGGATCGGGAGGAGGAAGAATAAGGGGTAGGGGATCTGTGTGGTGCTACAACTGCAACCAGGAGGGACATATTGCTAGAGATTGTCCTCTTCCAAGAAGACCTTAGTGCTCTCAATCTCGGGCCAATGCACATGCAACAGCGGACTACCATGAGTTGGTCACAAGATGGGAAGAGCGAACTAGGCAAAGGGGAGCTAACTTGATCAATGCAGAACCTGAGAGCTACTGAAATAATCCCTCTATCTAACATAAATATAGTAACCAGAGGAGGAAATAAGATGTGGGTTGATCAGGGTGCAGTAGAGAATCCCCCCATTGTTTAAGTAGCTTCCCCAAAACAATCATACAACCCTAGACAACAGAAACGATACTCTCAATAGGCAACAAAAATTGTTTAAAAGTTTGGTGGAACCTCAAAAGGACAAGTTACCAAATCTAGAAAAGCCTACAATGTCCCGCCCAATTGAAGAATTGTTCAAACTTTTCTTGTAGATTTTTGACAATGATCAGATGTTAGGAGAGCTACGCAAGAGTCTAAGAGTAGTTATGTTGGAAGAAGAAATAGGGAAAGAAGGAATCTCAACAAGTTTTCCAGAGAAGCACGCGAGGAGAATCCGAAGAAATAAGAAAAGAACAAGAAGGGAGTTCTGAATTGACACACAGGTGGTAGGGTTCTAGATCAAAGACACAATGTTGGACCTAGGTTCAGATGTTAACATTTTTCCAAAGAAAACATGGGAGGCACTGGGAAAACCACAGTTGAAGTATTCACCAATCTAGTTGTGGATGGCCAACCAATACTGCATTTTTCCGATTGGGAGGCTAGAAGAGGTGGAAGTAGACGTTGCAGGGGTGAAAATGCAAACATAATTTGAGATAATAGATATAATGGGGGACAAAGATTCTTATCCATCACTGCTTGACATCGACTAGGCTTATGAGAATTATGTTGTCATTGATCTTAAGAAGGAGTTGATGATATTTTGAGTAGATGGGGTGCAGGTAATATAGCTGTTGGATCCATACCAAGGATAAATATTCATGGAACCAGTAGATGATCAGGATGAACCTGGGACAGTAGACCAGCTATACCAATTAACAACTGGAAGAAGGGAAGATTACATTAATCCCACGGTGGAGCGGTCAGTTAGCTAGAGGAGTACACAGAGCTCAAAGGTGGGCTCTGAGGCTGCATGGGATCCCTAGCAACAAGGAGCATATGAATTCAATACAAGACATTGTGCTAAAATATGTCACATCAATTGGATTTGGAAATAGGTAAGTGATTATCCTACTTTCCATGACATAGACTCCGTACACGTATTTTTATGTAAAGTTGATAGAACCATAAGGGAAAACCACAAGGTACCATTGTTGGACATTGCACTACAAGCAACCTCAAAACAGTGGCAGGGATATGGCTGCAACACCGTTTGTGATTGGGACAAGGTCAAGTGGGCCATGAGAGAAAGGCTCAACCAGGAAGAGAACTGAAAACGAGAAAATGTAAAATACAGGGGGGGAGTCTTATCCATAACAACACTTCGAACACTACACAAACAGATGGAACAAGGAACAGATCGTGAAGGAGATATGGGTACACATGTTTGTACACACCCTAGGTACAGTCCCACAGGCCTGGTATATACAAGAAGAAATTCAAAGACAAGGTGGGAATTGTGATACAATGGCCAAACAATTCCATAACAGTTTTTCATTCAATGATGGCGACAGAAGGCTAACTGAGGCTCTGTATGCCATAAAATGGATACTCTTCACCTCAGGATGGTTATGGGAAGGATGCATTGATGAAAAGTTCCTACAATATTTTTATGATTTAGGGTACACAGAGTCCATGGTTTGTGGGATGGTAAGCACAGAGCTAAAGGAGGACGATTTAGAGGGACTGGGGCACCTAATGTTTCAAGAGACTGAAGGGGAATGGATATTCAGGAGGGACTGATAAAAAATGCTCCCCATCTACTCCCAGTGAAACTTTAGAAACATAACATCAGGAAAGAGGATAAGCCAAAGATGTAATCTATAGGGGATTACTAAGATGAGCACATGACTAAGGAAATGTTTGATCTATTTCATGAGTATGATGATTTATTCCCAACTTCGGTTGTAGAGTTAAAAGGAATCAAAGGAGATATCAGCGAAATGAAAATTATGTTAAAGCCGGATGCCAAGCCTGTTAAACACAGACCATATAGGCTAAACCCAAGAGTAAAAGAAAAGGTTAAGAAGGAGATATATTAAATGTTGGAGGCATGACTCATCTTTCTAGTAGATGAAGACGAATGGATCAACCTAATAGTGATCCATAACAAGAAGGATGCCACAAAGATAAGGGTATGTGTAGACTACCATAGCCTCAACAATGCTTGTGTCCATGACCCATTCCCCGTGCCTTTCAGTGATGAGATATTGGATAATGTTGTAGTGAACAAGGCCTACTCCTTCATAGATGGGTTCTTAGGGTACCATCAAGTCTGCATAACAAAGGAATACAAGAAGAAAAAAACATCCACCATAGAATGGGGCTCGTACACGTATCACATCATGCCTTTTAGCTTAAAGAGTGCCCCTACTGTGTTCTCCCGAATTGTTATTTCCATGTTTAGAGACTATATTCACTAGTTCTTGGAGGTATACATGGAATATTGGATAGTTTACAGCCTATTGAAGAAGCATGCCAACTTACTTAGAGTAATGTTTGATCGCTATAGACAGGTGAAAATCTCACTAAACCTGAAGAAGTGTATCTTTACAGTTCTGTTTGGTACATTGCTAGTCCACATTGTTTACAAAGATGGTGTTTGTGTGGACCCTGCAAAGGTTGCGGCAATTGTGAAAAGGATACGCTGGCTAATGTGAAGCAGTTGCGATCAGCGTTGGGCCACACAGGGTATTATTGTCGATTCATCCGCAATTATGCATCTATAACAACTCCCATGTAGAAGCTTCTTAGGAAGATGGAAACATTTAACCTGATGGAGACCTTTCAAATGACATTGAACATCCTTAAGAAAAGTTGGTAAGTGCACCCATCTTAGTATACCCAGACTGGAACAAGAAATTCCACGTACATATCGATGCATCAGGCATTGCGCTAGGGGTAGTGTTGGCGCAACCAGGGGAAGGGAAATTGGATCATCCAACCTACTTTGCAAGTTGGAAGCTGTCGAAAGTAGAAAAGAACTATACCATGACTGAGAGAGGAGCACTAGCCATATTATACCTCTTGCAAAATTTTTGACACTATTTACTTGGTGCTCTATTCAAATTCTTTACAGATCACTCAACATTAAAATAATTGATCAACAAGCTAGTCTTAGAGGGAATAATCTATAGGTGGTTACTGTTGTTCCAGGAGTTTACATTCTAGGTTATCATTAAACTTGGTTGGTTGAATGTGGGACCAGATCATCTCTCTAGACTGGAGTCAAGGGAGAATGGGGCTCCTTAGTTGATCAACTATCGGACGCTAATTTATTCTACATAGAAGCAATTCCTAACTACTTGGAGGAAATCACAACTTTTCTAGCCACAGGGAAATATCCAGAGGGACATATGAAGATGCATAAGAGACACATGGTGGTGTGAGAATATGACTATCAACTAATTGTAGGACACTTATATAAGTTGGGCCTACATCAAGTCTTGTGACGATGTCTCCTCCAGCATGAAAGACAAAATGTCCTATGGGAGTTCCAGTTTGGAGTTGTGGGAGGGCATGTCGAGGGAAAAGCAATGGTGAGGAAGGTCTTGAAAGTGAGGTTATGATGGCCTACACTCTACAAGGATGCCAAAGAATATGTGAAAGGATGTTATGTGTGTTAGAGAGTTGAAAAACCATCACATCGAGATTAATTACCACTATAACTGGTACGTGTAGTGCATATCTTTGAGAAGTGGGCGGTTGGTTTTATCAGGCCGATCAATCCACAAGCACATCATTCTCATACATGATATATCATGATAACTACCAAATATCTCACATGATGGGAGAAGGTGACACCATTAAAATATTGTACAGAAGACACAACAATGAGATTCATCTTTGAAAACATCATATCCAGGTTCAGATGCCCAAAAAGCCTAACTAGTGACCAAGGGACTCATTTTATAAATGAGACAGTTGTGTCACTACTATAGAACTTCCTAGTCCAACATCATAAGAGCAGTCTGTACCACCCACAAGCTAATGGGACAGTTTAAGAATTCAACAAGATTTTGGAAAAGGGACTAGTGAAGATATGTTTGGCAAGTTGAGACAATTGGGATGGGTGTGTACTAGCCGCATTATGGGCGTACCAAACAACAGTGAAGTGCTCACACAAGCAAACACCATTCCAGTTGGTATATGGATGGGAAGCCATGGTACATGTTGAATTTGTAGTACCAAGCATATTCATTACCCAAGCTACAAAGATGAAAGACGATGCATCACTACAAAAGTGGTTGGAGGAATTGATGGAATTGGATGAAGCCAGATTTCTAGTAGAATTCCACTAGTTTGTCAAGAAAGCAAGGCAGAAAGCATGGCATGAAGGGTTCATTAAGAGAAAATCATTCACATTTGGAGGACAATTTTTATTATACAACATCAAGTTTCAAAAGTTGCTAGGTATGTTGCAGATGCATTGACTCTATCCATTCATAGTCGTGGAAATCAGGGGGTCTGGAGCAGTGAAACTTGCGCAACTAGATGGAATATTGATACCAGGATGGGTGAATGGCACACGCCTAAAGCCTTTCCACCAGCACAACACCCATTCTTAAAATTGACGAGGTCTCTGAAAAGGGGTTGTAGGTACGTTTAAAGTTAGTAGGAATAAGACTATCAAGTAGTCAGTCCATTTAAATTTCGTTTTCTTTATTTTCCATACAGTAATCTCATGTCTCAGTCTAGTTGTGGCACCTATGCTGCCCCACCATAACCAAATGTGGTCAGGGAGTACAGTCACATGTTTCTCACGTCTAATCCACCGTACTCAAATTCTTTTCTGTAATAATTAGGTAATAATACCCCTGTGAGGTAAATTTCCGTAAAATATTTTCCCATTATGGAAAGAAGTTAACCAATAAAGTCGCCATCATGGTCAAATTATTACCCATATACTCCACTAAGTACGTTTCTCATCATGCATTATCCAAGTCAAGTACCATATACTCCACTTAGTACATTTCTTGTCATGCGTTATCCAAGTCAAGTACAACTCAGCGAAAGGCAAATTAACACGATTGAGTCTACATAGGGAAAGTTGATGTAGTAATTAGTTAGCAAGTCTAGTTAGAAATGTCATGTCGAAGGTTGTCTAATTAATTTGCATGGCTACACACAAATTTTCAGAAGTTCAAATTCAGGTGACAAAATTCTTTGAGTCTCGGTTCGAAACTCAACAATGCCACTCAAGCACTAGATATCGACCTTCTGTAACTGTTGTATATCAACGAAAAAGAAGTATGATGAAGATAATCTCAGATCTATAAGACAAATTAGATGACGTAATTACAGTTATAGAATAATTGTATGGTACATATGACAAGGCCACATTGGCAGACAATGATCTTTCAAATTGTTTCCAGTTTCTAGTGCTCAAGCTAGAGATATATATAGAAGAAGTGCCAAAGGGTGATGGAACAGTGGCAACAAAAATCAAAGGAAGATTTCAATCACTTCAGTGGTCAACTTTGATCAACTTGAGGAGTCTACCAATTTTTTGGACGTCTTTTGCTGCAATGCAATGTACTAAATTTTTGTTGAGCAAGATGCATGGTGGCTCGCTCTGGTTAGACAAGTAATATCCGATTCATGTGGAAGACATTTAGTGACTCACTGGATTTTCAACAACAGGATGCAGTCTTGACACCGTTACAAACCGAGTCAAAGCGAGCCAAGAAAAAGGGGGATAATGATTATTACACCAAGTATAACACCAAGCGTGATGGAAAGTGCACCAAAATAGATATGATCAACCGGGAACACATCAAATTTTCCTACTACGACATTGCAAGGAAGGTAATGAAACACTTATCCAAAAATGAGCACACGTTGGACACCATTTCGGTTGTGGAGCACTGTTGCGAAGGAACTATGCTCAACTGGTCAGCATTTATATTGAATGAATTATTTAAATCTTGCGAATATTATACAAGAGAAGCAAAAATTTCATTTCCAGTTATTTGATTATGACTTTCATGATGTGGAAATGGTGCCCGCTAGGAGGGGTGAACCTCGTGGAGATAACATATGAGCAAGCACTAGCGCTCAGATACACACCATGGAGGATGACATGGGACCCCAACAACAAAGAGATCAATGAGGTGTGCTTTAAGAACTTGTACTAGAAGATCTTTATAACCATAAAGGCGATGGAGAGAATCCTCAAGGGATTGCTCGATAGCTACTTGGAAGAAATCTAGTTTTGGGTAACCCACGTCTAGACTTATATTAGGCCACAATACATCCATTTGGAGACTTTCCAAATGAGGTCGTAGAGGTTCACTTTATCAGAAGGGGAATTCCAAATGGAGGTCATATCATGGCTAGGGGTTGCCTACGAGATTATAGATGGCCAATAAAAATGCTTGTTTGAGGGCATGCAACTACAACCACAACCACAGATAGGAGACATGGTGGGGAGTAGTAGGAAGAGTGGGCCAAAGGAGGATTTACAATTGATGATCCAGGTGGGTATTGGTGGCCACCCACCAATTCCACTTGGACCCCCACCATTACTTCTTTTAGTTTTTCAGTTTTCTTAATTGTAGCATAGTTTACTATTTTTAGTAGTTTTCGGGTCCTAAACTTTCGGAGCCATTTTGAGGCCTTAAATGGTATTTTTTTGGAAATCTATTGCTAGCGATTTTTAGTCTAAAATCACGTTTTCTGTCCTAGTCCTCAGAGAGATATTTCTAATGGGATATCATGCGTGTCAAATGGAGGTAATATGACCAAGTCGTGACCTCGGGAAGTTGGTTGTCCAACTCACCCCAATGGGGCTGTCCAACTCACCCCAATGGGGCTGTCCAACTCACCCCAATGGGGCCCATAAACTCTTGGTGTTACATCTCCTTGAGTTAGGGTTTTTGTTGTTTAGGGTTTTCTCTTATTGTTCAATAATAAAAAGGCCCTTGAGCCTCATTGTAAGGTAGTTCAGAGGCATGTAGCCACCACATTTATCAAAGATAAGCTACCATCACCCTAGTTGGTTTATTTCCATTTCTGGTTGTAAGCATATTTCAATATTTTACATTAATGAAATGAAGTATTACTTCCATTGCATCTCTGTTTTTATGGTTATCTCTGTAATTTGTTGCATTCCTTTTTAAATCTGGATCAATGGTATCAGAGTGGTCTGCTTTTTTCCTCTATTTTTCTTTGCATGTCCCCAACGAGGTCGGGATATAAGGAGTTAGGGCTTGAACTAGTTGAACCTTAGTAAGACCAGCCTTGCAAATCCTGACAGCCTCCCATGGCAGATGAAAATAAATATGAAGGGGCAAGAGATCCTATCAAAATCTTTCTCAAAGAAGCCCTCGAGTGACAAAGGAACGTGATGATGGAGAGATTTTCCCAGATCCTTCAACGGCTACCCAAGGGAGATGCATCGGCTTCCAACAACTACTCTGGAAATGCCACACCGTTTACAGTATAAGTTAATTTTGAAATCCTCATATTTAAGGGTTAGATAGATGCAAATGTCATCGATAAATGGTTAAATTTGCTATAGGGTTATTTTTTTGTTCATGATTTTTCCAGTCGGGAAAATATTATTTTCGCTCTTCTCAAAGCAGCCCCCCACGTAAATTACTGGTGGGAAACCTACTGCAAGGAGAAGCATGAAAGTACAGGCTCGCTATTTTCAGCTGCACCCACTTGGAATTCATTCCAGGATGCCATCAAGGAGTAGTACTACCCTGTCAGAAGCTATGAGGATCAATACATAAAGTGGACCATGCTACAGTAGGGAAGGGACCAAGACGTGCCGAGTTTACCAATATTTTCCATACCCTTTGCACAAAGTTGGGTATCAAGGAGACTGAGCAACATTTGGTACTCAAATACTGTGGCTGCCTGCACAAGTACATCCGTGAAGAAATAGAATTCTTGAACATCTCCTCACTAAGCATGGAATACCAATATGCCGTCAAGGTCAAGCAAAAGTTTAAATAGAAGAAGCGAGACTTTGGATCTGTGAATCTGAAGCAAGGGAAAGGTGCCTGCAAACTACATAACAAAGGACAAAGCCAAGGTGGGGGGTTCCAAGACAACCCGCCAAAGCTGCAAGCAAAGAATAGTGTTGCGAAGCCAAAAAAGGACATGGGAAAGTGGTGTGAGTTCCATAAGAGCTCCACTCACAACACATGTGAGTGTTGGGCCAAGCAGTCACTAGTGGACAAGATAAAGGTTTCAGAATCAGATGCATGTTTCTACTCTGAGTCAGAACCCAACAAGGGGATGACAAAGGGAAGCAAATTATCAACGCAGAGCCCAACACAACCATTTCCACCATGAAGATCCAGAAGGAGGAACCCGAATATCTAGAGGAGGAGGAGTGTCTCTTCCACTCCTAGATGTGGGTAAAGGGATCCCCACTATAGTTCATTGTCAGCAGTGGGAGCCAAAAGAACCTCATTTCGGCAGAGGTCATGAAGTAGTAGGGCTTACCAACCATAGCACATCCACAACCATACACCATTGGGTGGCTTCACTAAGGACGGGAACTTCGTGTGAGCCAGCAGTGTTTCATTCCATACAACATCAAGCCCTTCACGGATGAGGTATTGTGTGACATTGCTTCCCTTGAAGTTTGTGATGTATTATTATGAAAACCATACTTGTGGAAGTGACATGCTGTGTATGAATCAAGGCCCCGTGTTGTTATTATTACTTTGGGAAATAAGTTGTACATGATACTAGAGGTATCATCGCCTACCACCATCTCTTTGGTTACTACAAAACAATGCAGTAAGTTCTTTTCCAAAATGGGGAAATTTGTTTTCCTGATGATACACCCTCAAGAAAAGAAGAAGACGGTCACCACAACCTCCAGATAGGGCCCCTCCACATGACAACTACAAATGGAAAAGTGTTGGAAATAATATTGAGAGGGGGCGTGAATCAGTATTATCAAACTAATAATTTTTAATTTCCATAATGAGATTCATATACGCTACTTTAGTTAGGGGAACTTGTGTGTACACGAAACTTTGTTTAGAGAAACTAGCATATATTCAACAAACTTATGATTCAATTAATTCATCATACAGTGATCTTAATCAGTGCATCAGAACCATATATAAATAGTAACCAGGTGCAGTAAAAATAGAACATATCATCACCCATAAAACACACATGATCACCAAGATATAAGGTGGAAACCCAATGTGGGTGAAAACCACTTGCTGCAATCGTCTCTTTCATCTTTCAATAATAAGAGAATTCTGTTTATAATTTTTGTACTGGTGTAGTCTTATACCAGTATGCAGGCTTCTACCTGTAGGAGGCTACAACCTTCTCTCATTCTCCAGCTTTTATTGGAAAGGAGCTACAATCCCCTAGCTCTTGTACTAGCTGATATGTTTACTAGAACGTAGGTGCCATCCTATAGAAGGCTGCAACCTTCTCTTTTCTTCCAGGGACCATGTTTCATAATTTTTCAGAATCAATCCATCAACAACCTCATTCAATCATCAAATATATCTGCATCAACCAATCATCTTTTGAACCAAACATAACCAAATCAATCAATCATTCCATCAATCTGATCATTCAGAATGTTGTCACTAGAATACAGTAACCAAAACCCAAGCAATAACCCAAAACACTACAACAAAAAACAGAAGCACCTTAAAACATATTTTATAACGTATACACTACTTCCATGTGTTGAACCTTCGTGCATATGCGCTTTCCTCAAAGCAAACCTACGTATATGCTGCTTTGATATTCAGAACTAGCGTGTATATGCCGCTTTTCTAAAATGAATCTATGTACAAATCTGTAAATGATGATTTAAACATTACAACTATTCCAAACTTCAGTCATACCCAGATCATATCATTTATAGAATAATATATGTGTCAGTATTCAAATCTATAATATTCATGAGCAAAAACACATGATGATAGTTCATTTTACTCCTTAACATCCAGATCCATCATTAGATCTAGTTCCTCATCATCTGCTAAGGTTCTTCCTTGGTTCAGATCCAACAATGCACCATAACCCAATACCCTGCATACTAGATCTCTCACTATATTAGATATTCGATACTTGCACACTTTGGCCTAATGATCTTCTCCTCCTTTTATAGTTTTAAGCCTTTCTCAATACCATGGTCCAAAACCACTTAGGGCCAATACCTTGGACCAAATACTTGGGGCCGATACCTTGGACCAATACCATGGATCAGAATACCATGGACTAAACATTAATTTTTCCAAGGTATACACACTTTTCCTTTTGTGAAAGTTCGTTTGTACATATACATGACTTCTATGCAGTGAACCCGCGTGTATACATGGCTTGGTCAATGGTGAACCTGCGTCTACCTTTCTTTCTTCATTCTGTGAAGTTTGATCGGTAACTTTGTGTTGTTAACCTGCAGTACTGTGATCTGTCATCTAATTGAGTTTCTTTCTGAATTGATTCCTTGAAGCTACCCTGCATCTCATCACATTTGTAAACACTCCTGTCATTCATTCTGTCACATCTGATATCTCTTCTTTAGATTCATCTAGTTACCATATACAAGAGAGTTTTTCTGCTACAAGTGGGTTTCCATCAAGTACAACACATACATCATAATGCCAACAATCTCCCCCTTTGGAATTGATGGTAACAACCACACCAAGTCACTCTCCCCCTTTGACATCAAGGGCAAAGGGTTGAATTCTCTGATATGTTGTAGTTTTGATTGAGCTCCCATGATCGAGTCCATGCTCCCCCTAAGCATAAGAAAAGTCTGCAAAAATATGTTCTAAAAGAAGAACATGAATTTATACATGCATCACAAATGAGCTTCCTATCATCAATGACTCATACATGCATCCATCTCCCAACCAAGTGGGGATATACCAAATTTGACTCATCCACCCAACCAAGTGGGGATATATCAATTGTTTATACAAGTAAAAAAAAACCAAGAAACATTACATCATTCATCCCATGCATAGCGGGGTTACAAATTAGGTCTTTTCATGACCGCTACATTAAAAAGATATACATGACATATATAAGAGAGACCAAATATCTTAAACAAGACCGTGATAGTCATCAGTAACTATCATACACCATATATGATCTGCACCATAAACATTTATCAATAGCATCCAAAATTGTAACCTGCAATACCATTCTCTTGACCAACCAACAATAAGTAGCAAGATGTACATAAGAATAATCAGCAAAGACTTCTAACCATAATGCCAACAATGCATTATTTGAAGCATATGCTCCCCCTGAACTTGTTCCATCTGTTCACTGTCAGATCTAATCATGCATATATCAACAAGTAGTATCAAGGCATCATCATCAATCATTTATACATCAAGTTAACTTGTGAGGATCAAAATCACTTCTAAATAACATCTTATGAGTACCAACACATTTCCACACTTCCTCAGCAGATTGTAATCATCATCAAATAGAGCAAATAATTGACTGAACCATATCAGACCATTTTTCTTGAGTTTGTCCCACTGCTTTTCCTCAACCCCGCATATACGCGACTGTGTCCACAGAAACTCGCATATGTATGTGACTACACTTCAATAAAAAATTTTATAACCATCTTTCCATGAAAAATAGGATTTAACAGCAAGAAGATGCAAAAGCTACTCCTAGCTTTTTTCTGAGATATTCAAATGTCTCTCTGGGTAGTGGTTTAGTGAATATATCAGCAACCTGTTCTTTGGAGGGAACATACTCCAATTTTACTTTTTGTTTAAGCACTTGTTCATGTAGGAAATGATATTTGATGGGTATGTGCTTGGTCTTGGAGTGCATGACTGGATTTTTTGAAATACTGATGGCACTTGTATTATCACATAGAATGGAGATGGGTGGAGTACATGTGATCTGAATATCTTGCAGGGTTTGCATCATCCAAAGTAATTGCGTGTAGCAAGATGAAACAACCACGTATTTTGCTTCAACTATAGATAATGCAACTGAACTTTGTTTCTTGCTGAACTAAGACACCAGCCTGGAACCCATATAGAATGCACCATCACTAGTGCTTTTTTTGTCATCAACACTTCCTGCCCAATTTGCATCTGTATATGCATGAAGTGTAAGATCTATATTTCTAGGATACCATAAACCAAAGTTCTGTGTTCCTTGAAGATATTTGAAGATCCTTTTGACTACGTGAAGGTGTGATTCCTTTGGATTTTCTTGGAATCTTCCAACTATTCCCACTACATGCATGATGTCCGGTCAAGTTCTTGTTACATAAAGCAGACTGCCAATCATGGATCTGTAATTTGGTTGATGTACTGCCGCTGATTCATCATTTAAGCTAAGACTGCATCCTGTTACCATTGGGGTACAAACTAGTTTAGAATATTCCATGTTGTACTTTTTTAGGATCTGTTTGAGATATTTGGTTTGTGAGAGAAAAATCATCTTTATTTTGTTGCACTTGTAGACCAAGAAAGTAGGTAAGCTCACCAAGCAAGGACATTTCAAATTCTTGTTGCATCATTGAAGCAAAATTCTGACTCATGGATTCTTCATTGCTCCCAAAGATGATATCATCAACATACACAACAATTATTAGCAATTTATCAGTGTTCATATTTGTATATAGATTGCTATCTACTGACCCCTTTGAAAAACCTTGTTGATGGAGATATTTCTCAAGATGGTAACTATTTTAGGCCATAGTGAGCTTTTCTAAGTTTTCAAGCAAGTTTTGCATCATTTCCAAGAATTAATCCTTCTAGTTGTTCAATATAGACTTCTTCTTCTAAGTCTCCATTATGAAAGGCAAATTTTACATCCATTTGGTATACTTTGAATTTCTGAAAGCTAGAAAGAGTAAGAAACATTCTGATGGCTTCAAGTCTAGCAACAGGTGCAAAATTTTCCTCAAAATCTATACCTTCTTGTTGAGCATATCCTTTACAAACAAGTTTGGCCTTGTTTCTAATAACTTCTCCATTTTCATTCAGCTTGTTTTTGAATATCCATTTAGTTCCTATGATATTATTATCATGGGGTCCAGGAACTAATTCCCAAGTATTATTCTTTTCAATTTTCTCAAGTTCTTCATTCATGGCCTTGACACAACATTCATCTTTGCATGCTTCATTTACATTTTGAGATTCAGTGGAAGATAGTAATGCTAGATAGCTTGAAGCTTCGGCAATGGTTCTTCTAGTCTGCACACCTGCTCCTTTTTCTCCTAAAATTTGAGCTTTTGGATGATTTTTCTGAACATACCTGGACAAAGTATTTTCTTCTATCATTATCTCTTCTTCTGGTGCTTCATTGGTTTCTTCTTCAGAATCAGTGTGATTTGATGTGGGAAAATGATCCTCATCTTCTTCATAATCTTTGGTTTTTATCTGTTTTGGATTTTTGCATGCTTCATCAACCACAACATCAATACTTTCAATAGTTTTCCCAAGTATTTCATTGTAACATTTATATCCTTTATTTTGGGAAGAGTAGCCAAGTAGAATACCTTCATTTGCTCTGGGTTCAAACTCACCAAGTTTTTCATCAATCCTTTTGATGTAACATTTGCTTCCGAAAACTTTGAAGTATTTTACAGTAGGAGTCTTAGCATACTAAAGTTCATGTGGAGTTTGAGTGTTGTTTACCCGAACATTTGCTTGGTTGAGAATAGTGACAGTGGTGAATGTAGCTTCACCCCAGAAGGTTGTAGGAGTTCCAGATTCATCTAGCATAGCACGAGCCATTTGTTGAACAATTTTGTTCATCCTTTCTACCACTCCATTTTGTTGAGGAGTCCTTGCAGTGGAGAACTGCCTTTTTATACCATGTTGTTCACAGAAGTCAAATAATTCGTCTGACGTAAATTACCCTCCTCGATCAAATCTGAGGCATTTGATTTTGTGATCTGATTCATTTTCAGCCAAATCTTTGAAGGCTTTGAACTTTTCAAGAAATTCATCTTTATGCTTTATAAGACCTATCCGACACATTCTGGAAAAATCATCAATGAATTATATAAAAATCATCAATGAACTATATAAAGTATTCTTCTCCACGAGGTGACTTTTTCCTTGATGGACCACATAAATCAGTATGAACAAGTTCAAGAAGCTTACTAGCTGACCCTTCCTTTTCGATGAATTGAAATCTGGTTTGCTTACCAAATTGACATGATTTGCATTTAGTATTTTCAGGAATGTTGATATTTGGAAGATCGCGAACAACCTAGAATCTGTATGCTTTTCTTATTTGAGAAAATCTTAGATGTCCCAATTTTCTATGCCATAGCCAGTTTTCATCAATTTTGCTTAGATAACAATACTTGTGTCCTTCCTTTAGTATGTATAGGTTGTTTGGAGTTCTTGTCCCTTTAATCACGGTTCCTCCTATATCAAGCTCACGAACAACACATACATTTCATCGAAACAGTACATTTCCTTGATCACACATTTGACTCACACTCAACAGATTATGCTTTAAGCTATCAACATACATAACATTCCTAGCTTTAACTTCTTCTTTCAAGAAAAAAAAGCCTTTATCTTTTATGACAGTAGGAGTGTCGTTTCCAAATGAGACACTCTTTTCCTTTTCTAAGGCATTATATGAGTGTAGTTTTTCTCTGTCACCTATCATGTGTTTTGAGCATCCACTGTCGATGTACCACTGATTTTCTTATCCTTCTGCATACAAGGCTATACCACATCTTTCTATTTGCGGTTCTTTCTTTCTCCATATTTTGGGATTTAATGGAGTTTTCTCTTTTTGAGCTATTTGTCAAAAATTACTCCTGCATTCAGATTCTTCATGGCCAAAGTTGTTACATATTGAGCATTCTATTTCATTTTCAAGAAGAGAAAATTTATTATAGGAAAGTTTCTTGATCCCTGTCACATTCCTTTGATTTCGTGCTTCTCTAGTCGTGATAGTTTTGTAAGCAACACATTGAGTAGCTTTGTGTCCAAAATTATGACATGAGAAACATTGACCATTAAAGAAGTTCCTGCGATTATCAAATCTATTGACCTCTTAATTGTAGTTGAAGTTTGTCCTACTGACTTGTTGATTGATATTCTTTGAAGCAAATTGAGTACGATTTACCTGAGGTTGATTGTGGCTTCTGTTAATCCTTGAAGTAAATTTAGCTTGATTCACCTAGTGATCTTCTTTATGCCTTAGCTAACGATTGTCGAATTGTTCATTGTTCTTTGCTGCATCACGATAGCTTTTAGTGGAGGTTGACGGCTTCTGTGATTGAGATGTTTCTTTAGTATATCCAAGACCTGTCTTTATCAGAGGAGAGCACTGCATTTTGATAATTTCATTTAAGGTTTCTAATCCTTTAGCAAATCTAAGATTGAGAGCTTTTGTTTTCTCAAAATCCTTTCTTAGACCCACAATTTCACATTCTAGATTTTCATTGTGTTTTTCTCTTTTAGCAAGTTGGTATGTCAAGGTATCTATAATTATATTCTTTTCTTCTAAATAGATTTTGTGTTTAGATATTTATTCATAAAGGTCATCTTCATCTAAAGCATCCAAAAAACCATCATCTTCATAAGCCATCAAAAGTCTATAGTCATTACTGTTTTCATCTCCATCACTATTTGATAAACCATCGCTATCTTCATGAGTATAATAGCTCTTTTACTTACACTTTGTTTTCTATTCCATTTTTCAGTTTCCTTCCCTTTATCATATTTATCTTTATGAGGAAATTTGGCAACATAATGACTGACTCTACCACAGGCAAAACATTTGAAAGGTAGTTTACCTCTGAATCTACCGGAACCCCGTTGAAGATTCTTGACAAAGTTCGCTCCTCTTCTTCTTCTGAAATATGTCTTGATTCATTGAGTTCTTCTTTTTCTTTTGCTAAAGCTTCAAATGTGGCTTCTCTCATATCTGAAGGACCTCCTTTTCTCATCTCAAAGGCAGTTAAGATTCTTTGAAGTTGTGTCATTGTAATAGTCTGTAGATCCTGCTTTTCTTCTATGGCAGAACTTTTGATTCAAATTTAGAAGATAAGGATCTTAAAACCTTTTCAAATAAGGTAAATTCCTTTATCTCTTCACCCAGATTCTTCATGAAATTAACAATCTCATCTATACGTAAGAAGTAACTAGCTACACTTTCATCATTGTGTATCTTGAGAGTTTCATATTGAATTCTGAGAGTTTGTAGTTTAGCACGTTTTACTTGAGAGTCTCCTTCGTAGCCTAGAATGATTTTCTCCCATATTTCTTTGGATGATTTGAGTTGCATAACTTTGGCAAACTCTGATTGTGACAGAATTCCCAATAATGTATTGACAGCCATGGCATTGGTTTCATATTGCTTTTTACCTGCTGCATTTGTAGGAATTACTGATTGAAATGTATATCCTCCTTCCATGATTTCCCAGACATTTGTTCCAAGAGATTGAAGATAGGTTGTAGTTCTTACCTTCCAATAAATAAAGTTGCTCCCATCAAAGATTGGCGGTTGGATCCCTTGCTTTCTTGATTACTCATGATGATGGATCTTCCTTCAAGCGATCAACCTTCTTCTGAAGGACCTGCGCTGATACCAATTGTTGGAAATTATACTGAGAGGGGCAGTGAATCAGTATTATCAAAATAATAATTTTTCATTTCCATAATCAGATTCATATACGCTACTTCAGTTAAAGGAACTCGTATGTACACGCAACTGTGTTTAAAGCAACTAGCATATATCCAGCAAACTTATGATTCAGTTAATTCATCATATATTGATCTTAATTAGTGCATCAGAACCATATATAAACACTAACCAGGTGCATTAAAAACAAAAAAGATCATCATACATAAAACACAGATGATCACCAAGATATAAGGTGGAAACCTAATGTGGGTGAAAACCACCTACTGCAATCATCTCTATCTTATTTTAATAATAAGAGAATTATGTTTACAATTTTTGTACTGGTGCAGTCTTATACCAGTACTTAGACTTCTACTTGCAGAAGGCTACAACCTTCTCTCATTCTCTAGCTTTTGCTAGAAGGGAGCTACAACCCCCTAGCTCTTGTACTAGCTGATATGTTTACTAGTACGTAGGTGCCGGCCTACAGAAGGCTGCAACCTTCTCTTTTCTTCCAGGGACCACATTTCATAAATTTTTAGACTGGATCCATCAACAACCTCATTCAATCATCAAATATATCTGCATCAACCAATCATATTTTGAACTAACCATAACCGAATCAATCAATCATTCCATGAATCTGATCATTCAAAATGTTGTCACTAGAATACAGTAACCAGAACCAAAGAAATAACCCAAAACACTGCAACAGCAAACAGAAGCACCTTAAAACATATTTTATAAGGTATGCGCTACTTCCATGTGTCGAACCTACGTGCATATGTTCTTTCCTCAAAGCGAACCTACGTATACGCTGCTTTGATATTCAGAACCAGCGTATATATGCCACTTTTCTAAAATGAACCTATGTACAGATCTGTAAATGATGATTTAAACATTATAGTTATTCTACACTTCAGTCATACCTAGATCATATCATTTACAGAATAATATATGTGTCAGTATTCATATCTGGAATATTCATGAGAAAAAAGACATAATGATAGTTCATTTTATGCCTTAAGATCCAAATCCATCATTAGATCTAGTTCCTCATCATCTGCTAAGGTTCCTCCTTGGTTCAGATCTAGAAATGCACCATAACCCAATAACTTGCATACTAGATC
Source organism: Pinus taeda (assembly GCA_000404065.3). Lineage (NCBI taxonomy): Eukaryota > Viridiplantae > Streptophyta > Pinopsida > Pinales > Pinaceae > Pinus > Pinus taeda. The sequence continues at coordinate 296,300 of APFE030793723.1, forward strand.
TCTCACTATATTAGATATTCAATACTTGCACACTTTGACCTAATTATCTTCTCCTTCTTTTATAGTTTTAGGCCTTTCTCAATACCATGGTCCAAAACCACTTAGGACCAATACCTTGGACCAAATACCTGGGGTCAATACCTTGGACCCAATACCTTGGACCAATACCATGGACCAAATACTTCGGGAAAAACATTTAGTTTTACAAGGTATACATGCTTTTCCTTTTGTGAAAGTGTGTGTGTACGTATACATGACTTCTATACAGTGAACCTGCGTGTATACACGGCTTGGTCAATGGTGAACCCGCGTATACCTTTCTTTCTTCATTCTATGGAGTCTGATCTGTAACTTTGTGTTGTTAACCTGTAGTACTGTGATCTATCATCTGAGTGAGTTTCTTTTTGAACTGATTTCTTGAAGTTTCCCTGCATCTCATCACATTTGTAAACACTCCTGTGATGTATTCTATCACATTTGATATCTCTTCTATAGATTCATCTAGTTACCATATACAAGAGAGTTGTTCAACTACAAGTGGGTTTCCATCAATTACAATACATACATCATAATGCTAATAACAAGTTCGTGGAGGAGTATGAGGACATCTTCACCTCCCGCCCAGGGGTTCCTCTGCACTGTCAGTTCAAGCACTCCATCGATCTGACCCTAGGTGCGCTGCTACCCAATGGACCAATCTATCGGTGCTCCATTTTGGAGAATGATGAAATCAAGAGGCAGATTCAGGAGTTGCTACAGAAAGGTCACATCTGTCCAAGTTCATCGCCTTGTGGGAGCTCGATCGTGTTGGTATAGAAGAAGGATGGTACTTGGAGACTCTGTGTTCACTATCGGGCACTGAACAAGATTGCTGTCCATAATAGGTACCTAATCCCACAGATTGATCACCTCCTGGACCAACTGAAGGGGGGGGAATATTTAAGCAAGATTTATTTGAAGTCAAGAGATCACTGGGTACCAATCAAACCATCCGATGTGTGGAAGACTGCCTTCAAAGCCAAGGAGGGCCTTTTCGAATGGTTGGTTATGTCTTTCGGATTGACGAATGCTCCTGCAACCTTCATGAGGCTAATGGATGGCATCTTGTGACCATTCACCAACTCATTTGTAGTGGTATACTTGGATGACATCCTGATCTTTAGCCAGAGTTGGGAAGAGAACCTCCACCACATTCGACAGGTTCTCTAAACACTGCGGCAACACAAGTTATGTGCCAATTTGGACAAATGAATTTTTGGCATGACCCAAGTTCAGTATCTGGGATACATTATTGATGAACAAGGGGTGCATGTGGATCTAGCCAAGATCCAAGTCATTCAGGATTGGCCATCTCCAACCACTCTAGCAGAGCTTCGTAACTTTCTAGGTCTTGCCAACTTCCACCGTAGGTTCGTGTTGATATTTTCTCATATCTCTTGGCCCTTGAGTCAAGTCACCAAGGGAGGAGTGAGAAAAATTCTTTTGGTCTGAATCTCAACAGAAGGCATTCACAGAGTTGAAATATCGCCTCTACTCAGCACCAGTGCTCGCATTACCAGAGTTGCAACAACCATTTGAGGTTGAGACAAATGCCTCTGACAATGCTATTGGGGCAGTCCTTACTCAACACGGGCATCCAGTGGCATATCACAGTGAGACACTTTCAGAAACCACCCACTTATGACAAAGAGATGTATTCCATTGTTCAAGCCTACTGAAAATGGAAGAATTATATTTTGGGGAAGGAAACGGTCATCCACATGGGCCACCGACCCCTGCAGTTCATACAAGCCCAAGGGAAATTGCAAAATGATTGCCACTAGAAGTGATCCACATACCTATAATAGTTCCATTTGAATATCAAGTATAAGAAGGGCATCACCAATAATGTTGCAGATTGCCTCAGTCGACCACTAATCATGGTGTTAACCATCGTGCTCAACTCTTGTGGGAACGAGACTTCTGATTGGCCACTTCTCTACAAAAGCGACCCATAATTCAGCCACACATACCATACACTCTTGGAGGGTCAGCATGTTCCATATTTTCACCTCCAAGATGCGCTATTATGCCACCTGAGTCACCTTTGTGTTCCTTCAAGTGAGCGTGCCAAGATGATTTAGGAAGCACACTACAGTTGGGTTGTTGGGCATTTCGGGGTCGAGAAAATGGTGGCAATACTACAGAAGTATTTCTATTGGCTGAATCTTCGACATGACGTTGGGAAGTACATCAGATCATGCACTTCCTACGCCATTGCCAAACTGACCATCAAGAAGCAAGGCCTCTATACCCCATTGCCTACCCCTAGTCGACCTTGGGAATCCATCTCCATGGATTACATGCTAGGCCTTCCTTCCACTAAGCATGGAAATGACTGTGTTTTTGTGGTCATTGACAGGTTCTCGAAGATGGACATTATGGTGGCCTGCAAGAAGAATATCACAGCAGAAGCCACTGCTAAATTCTTCTTTGAATGAGTGTGGGTACACTTTAAGATACCATAGTCTATCATCTCAAATCGGGGCAATAGGTTCCTTAGTACATTTTGGTCTAGTCTCTGGTCGATGTTGGACACCAAACTCACTATGTCCATAGTCTTCCATCCTCAAATTGATGGCCAGATAGAGGTTGTCTACAGGATGATCATACACATTTTGTGCATGTAAAACTCAAAGCATCCATGCACATGGGACGAGAGCTTTCCCTATGTTCAGCGTAGCTACAACCAGGCTCTCCAGAGCTCGACTGACCACAACCCTTTTTAGGTGGGCTTAGGATTCCAGCCACTATGTCTCATTGATGTGGCCATGCCATTTGCAACTACTCACACAGATTCAGCTCATGTCCAATCTGAAATAGATAAGGCAAACAACTTCATTTAGCACATCCAACATATTCGCCAATAGGTCCATGACATTCTAGATAAATCAAATGCCAAGTACAAGCAGTGACATGATCAACATTGGGTGCCACACAAGTTTTAGGTGGATGACAAAGTTTGGTTGCATTTGCAAAAGGAACGCCTTAACGGAGCCTATTAGAAACTTAGACCACTTCGATATGGTCCTTACTCCATTACCAAGGTTGTGGGAGATAATGCATTTGAGCTCAGCACTCCCCCATTCCTTGGCCTGCACCTAGTGTTCAATGTGGACCACCTTCGGCCATATTTTCCACCATTACGAGACACATCCGACATTATAGAACAACTCACGCCCATAGAGTTAAATCCAAAATGCATGGAACAAGCTGCAACTGATTAGATCATGGACACATAGATCAAGCACACTTGACAGTAGAATATCCAACTGTATCTAGTTGTCAAAGCAAGCCAACTCCTTCACTAGGGCAAGTGGCTCACCAAGGACCAAGTTCACCAGAAGTTCCCTCATCTCATGGAGGAACTCAACACAATGGGGATCATTGCTTCCTAAGGGGTGAGGAATGATCCAAGTGGATATTGGAGGCCACCTGTCAATTCCACTTGGACCACCACTATTTCTTCTTTCAGTTTTTCAGTTTCCTTAATTGTAGCATAGTTTACTATTTTTAGCATTTTTTTGGGTCCTAAACTTCCGAAGCCATTTTGAGGCCCTAAATGACGTTTTTTTGGAAATATACTTGTTACCGGGAATAGTGTCCACTGAGATGCTGCTATTCCCACTAAGATGGGTGGCTATCTTAGAAAAAAACAAGTAAAGTCTACTTTCATTTTCCTTTATGAAAATAGACAAGAGGAGAACCAAGAAGACCAACCTTAGTCTTGCGCTTGATTTCCTCTCCCTTTTGATAGAGCTTTGCCGGTTCTTCTTCGTTTGCCCAGCTTCAAAGAGCACCTGTGAAATCACAGCAACATACTACTATTGAGGAAACAAAGATCTATATTCGTAAATAACACAGGACCAGATGTTTGTTAACCATACAAATGCATATATAGACAAGTACACAAGAATATGGAGGAAAACTAGGATATCTTTATTAAGATGAAAAGTAGCAAGAGGATTACAACCATATGTTCTGACCTAGCATCATCCTCTAGCTAGAAAGCCCTTCTTCACCTCAAGCAAAGCTTAGATCACCCAACACTATTAATAAACACCAGAAAACCAACAACACTTCTATATAAGATACAAAATTCCAGCCTCTGGATCTCTGTGATGAGGGATCCATATATAGATGATTATAGGGAGGTGAGTCATCTTCTGGGGTCTTTGATTAGTGTCTTCTCTCTGATAGTTCTTGCTTCCACTTGGAGAATGATGAATCTCTTACTCATCCTGGTCGAAAATAGAGAGGCAAGTGTCAGAGGGGAGCTTCTGAAGATTCCATGATCTTCCACCTCGCATTTTGTCCCTGCCATTTATCCATTCCCGACCATCGCACCCTACAGAGGAGCAATTCAGTATGCATCACACCTTTTACACTGGGAAGGTGATATGCATCACACCCTCTGCACTGGGATTTCAGTATGGTTTAGTTTTGACCATTTATGAGTAGTTTTCAGTGGAGAACTTCTGGGAGATGATGTAATCAACTGACCTTGTTCCTTTAGGCAGTGAAGCAACACTTTTAGGGACTTAGGAGCCCTTAGTTCATGGAAATTTATGATTGGGGTTGAAATGCCCAAAAATGTGTATAATAGTTGCCCCCTAAAGCATGAGTTCGTTAATCTTTTCTGATGTCAGGTGAAATGCTTTTACTATGAGGATCCGAAGTTTTTTCGAGCTGGGAGGCGACCTATAATAAGATACAATACAATACATTATTTTGACAGCATTTTTTCATGATCTAGCTGAGGCGGGCATTCCATGCTCAGCTTTATAAATTCATTTTCATGTACATAGGACAGACAATCGTCTGTGTGATAGAATGATGATATGGACTCATCATCCTTTGATTTGGATGATCATCTGTTCAGAAATGATGTACACTTGATGTATTTATATTCCTGAATATATCGCAGCCCAGATGGATGAAACTAGATCTGGAGTCTTCAAAACTCGTTCAATCTTCACTTGGAGTACAAGTCGATCCATGTGAAAAAATGTTCTAGAGTCGAACATGGAAAGACATCGCCTGATTACCAGCCAATGATGTAAGCTGTTAACAGGCGTGGAAGGAATCACCAATATGACAATGACCCTCAAGGTAACTACAGAACAATTCACATGGTGTGAAAAAGGACTTGGCATCGAACACCAGACGTAAAATCTCTCTCGTCGGTAGGCCATTGATGTAAAAACCTGTTGCCGAAGTGAGAAACTTGCCATGAGGCAAATGGCAAGCTTCAAAAGTAACTGAAAGGGTTGTTCTAAGTCAACTTCTTGGATAATGAACTGATTCAACAAGAACGACCCATCGAGGAGGGCCTTAATGAATCCCACATCATGACATGAACAAAGCAAATGATTTTGGAGGTGAAAACAATCTGACGATACAGGGTTCAGGGTGGCGGTCATGAAGGAATGGAGCATGAATGTATTGCAGTGGGTGAGACACAGGTGAATTGTCTGAATGACTTCTCTTGAACATATCAGCAACATTGACGATGATTTGGTAGTGTTAACCCCAAATATGGATGGTGTGATGGACCAATGGTGATGACCAGTGAACGGAACAACCCAACCCAGCGTGGATGCGGAAAGAAAGTGTCATGTTCAAGAGCGACTTGCTACCAATAAAGATTTTTCAAGTTTTCTTCCCAATTTCCCCAGTCATTGCTGACGAGTACCTGTTTATTTTTGTCAAGCTTGAGGAGGATAACATATGCTTGTTCTATAATCTACCCTTCGGGCGAACCTATCGCTATATTTTAGCGAGCCTAGCGACAGTGAAACTCGTTCTCGTCCATGCGGACGAGTTTCTCGCTATTTGGTTTTAACGAGTTTAACGACAAAGATAACTCGGTCCCTTTCAATTTTAGAGAGTCTGAAAGGAATGGAAAGGAGACTCCAATGATTCGTTTTCGTCATGTAATCCATTAAATCCAAAAAAGTGTAAAATAATACAAAAGGGATGAATTTTCGATAGTTTTAATGAGCCGCACAAGACAAGCGTTCGATCTTTTTGTGTAATAATCCCTCAGGTCCAAAAAGATTAAAATCTAGAGGAGGGATAGCACTTCCGACGACTTTAACGAGCTGGAGAGGCCAATCGCTCGGCAATCTTTTCATATTTTACAAGTCAGGTGAAAAGAGCTTAAAGAAGACTCGTTTTCGAGGAACGAGTGATGGTTTCGGGTAGCAGCTGATTCCAGGTAAGATTTGGAGTTTTCCAATCACGGCAGTGTCACAAGGATGGCTAATAGAATCACTCTTCACAGATGTTCCTCGAAGGGGTAAACAATCATATGGGGGTGAATGATCGGCTAAAAATAGAGTGGAGGTGATGGAGTGAACACGACCAAGGCTCAAAAGCTGGCGATAAGGCATTCACAATGGTTATTTACCGATTCGTTTTTTAATGAGCTTAAACATTGGAGGAAACATTTGCTCATGACTTATGTTTATTTTTTAACGAGATTGAACTATGTGCTAAAACGGCTCGTGGGGGGTTTATTTTTTAACGAGCTTGAACCCTACAGTAACATTGCTCACTAGTCATATGATAAGAATGTCTCATTCAAGATGCTATTTTGAAGGGGCTTACATATTTCAAGCTTTTCCCCGAATCCTTTCTTTATGCAAGTTACGAAACGACTAGCCTTACTGGTTTAAAGGGATAGAGGTTCTAAAAAATTAAAAAATAAATAGCCGCTCGTCGCTTGCACGCGGAAAGGTTTGCATGCCCCCAAGTATAGGGAAAAATTCTTAGGTTACCATGAAAGTTCCGTCCGCGTAGCAGACAGAAAGCTCCCTTGGCGATGTCTATCGAAATCGACAAAGGGGAGTGGCATAGAGATACTCTGCTCACATAACTTTAACGAAGGTACCTTATTCCAACCTGATCCCATTTTCCTGTAAGGATGGGTTCGTCAGACTAGCCATATATCCCTCACAGAAATCCACTCTATACCCCAGTTTTTCCTGCCAAAACAAACCAGGGTTCATGCCCCCTGGGTTTCAGTCACATCCTCTTGAATCACTCACGCTCATCAGGTGGACGGACTGGAGATCGATGAGACATTCCTTAGGTGAAGAAACCATTTAGGGATGGCATTTGACTATTTGTGATGTGTGAACCAGGGAATGACATTTGGTCTATGAGCTTGACCATTCTGCCTTCGTGTGGAAAACACATTACTCTAAAGAGTGAGGAGACGATGGCTCCCATGCAATAAATATAGTCACGTCCAAGTAGTAGATTATAATCCAAGGGTCCTTGAACTATCATTACGTTCACGTGAACAGTTTTCCTTCTCAAAGTAATGGCACATTTGGAAGGATCCCTAAAGGTCGACTGGTTCCTTTGTTGAAGCCTGTCAGAGTTCTCATTTCAAGCAAAAGCGATGGAAAACCAAGCGCTTTCCAAGCAGCTAAGGAAAGGATACTCACAGAAGCCCCTTCATCGATGATGGTACCAGCCATGACCATTCTGTAAGCTTGTACAATGATTCAGAATGGTACGCTAGATGGTAAACGGGGTCTTCCTAGTAGATTCCAGTCGAAGGAAACAACTAGGTTGCTTGGAGGTGGGACTGAATAGACGGCTGGGTATGACTCTGATGAACTTCCTTCTTGTGATAAAGGAATAGGTAGACTGCCCCCAAGTTCATCGGAGTCTGTGTTTACGAAAAGAATTTGAACAGTGTCATTCTCTTTCTCTTCAGTGACGGTATCATTCGAAGATGAACACTCTGAAGGCAAGACCGGGTCAACTGTCATCTCGACCTTTTGACTTTCATCTGGTATGGATTCAGAGGGTTCAATTTCAATGATAGATGCTTCGGCTGACCACAATGGCGGGCCAGCTGGATTTTCAACCAGTGGTGGACTTGGCAAGAGATTTTTATATCCAGGAGGGAGCCGTAGTGGTGAAGCAGGAAAGTCATCCAAAACTCTTTTAGCTTCGTCAAGGAAGAGACAATGGTGGATGGCATGATTTCCTTCACACAACTTACAAGGAAATCTGGGATTCCTTTTCTGTCCATGTGCTTCACTTTCATTGGTTGATGGTGTACATTCAACATGATCATCAGAGGTTGATGCCACCAGATTTTGCAAACGAGGAGACCAGTCCCTTAGGATCCGAGAGATGCAGGGAAAATCTCAGTGATAGTGGTCTCCATTGAAAATGACACAAGGAGATTTAGGTTTCGACAGTGTGGTGTGAGGATTTTCGCTAGATGATGCTTGGTTGCCCCCTTTCGATTTTGGTTCCTTTTTCTTCTTCTCAGTTACTTGATTTTTAGCTTTATCGGCTTTATCAAGCGAAGAGGAAGGAGGAGAGGGAGAATCAGATGAAGTAGAAGGTTTGGAGGCAACTCTAGTGTCATCTAGTTGCTGACTTGACTGTTCAGGAATTACGGTATTCTGAATGGAAGAGGTAGAGAAGAGCCAGACAGGAAAACCAATCATCAACCCTGGAAGTGACAATGTGGCCGTATGGGGTGCACCAACATCTCCCCAAGAGGAGAAGGGACTAGGATTTCCTCCAAGGGGAAATCCTTGGTTGGTAGACTCCATTTTCTCAACCTAAAGACCAACGAGGGAATTTGTGATGTTATTCTGATTAAAATAAAATTTAGACGCTTTGACACAACTTGTTTTTTCAATTTTAAAGAGTTGAGAAAAAACAAAAGATGACTCTAGTCGCCTTCGATTTTTATTGAGCCTGAAATGACAAGAGCTTAAAGGACCTTTTCCTTTAAGGAGTCTGAAAAGGAGCAAAATGGACTTCTCTAGAGATCTAGGCAGAGAGGATTACCAAAACAATCACAAAACTGTAGAATACTTTTTACAGTACGGCAGTTAATCTTCCCGAATGATGTGTTCAGTGCATTGCGATCGATAGGGTGGCAGACACAGATTCCTAAGGATAAAGGATGCAGCCTATTGTGGTCTCCCAATATATACTCGACAGTAAGTGGGAGCACAAGTCCGTACTGGCACTTGCCATCTCAGAGTGGAGGAATCACCCAACCAACACTGAAAACAATAGTTACTAGGTTCTACGACACTGGAATACGTCTCTAGCCTAGACCTCTAGATGTTGTGCGTTAAGTTCCAGAGCATTGTTAGATTCATTAAATTTATTTTAAGTTGATCTTGCTTAATAATTTGCCTTTCAGGTTCACCGCGTGATGTGTATATAATTCCTAAAATGCAGTCTAAGATGATAAACAAACGTTTAATCTTATTTCGACAATGAAAATCCTAGCTACTAAGGAAAGAAAGTTAAGAATCTTTCTGCAAAGAGCACAGAGCACACGCTAAATGCATTGTCCTAAATCAAACCAAGCAGTCGAAATGCAAATGCACATGCATGTATTTGTTTTCAACCCTCTTAATGTATGAATGATAATAAGAAAGCTATGTGCAAATCTGAATTAGTTTTAAAGCGACAATACTCAACAAATTTCTTTTTCAAAATGAAGTGAAGGTAAGAGAAACACTTTGCGATTTCGAAATGAAAATTTCTTTTCGACACTTTAAAAACTACTATTTCAAATCATATGCAATAGTAACTGTATAATCGACTATCAAGAAAAATGGGATTGTCTTCTAAAACTGAAAACGACAGCTACGACACTTTCAGATCTAGAAACGACAGTTCGACTATGTTGCTTTTTGCAAAAGTGAACCGAAAATAACGCACAATACATAAAAAACACTTACAGTTCTTTGCACTAAGGAGGCAGAATAATGCAAGAGAAGGGGGTTTTCACAGAAATACACTGACTACAGACAGCAAAAATCCTAAATAGCACTGAAAACAGTGAGAAAAACCACAGTCTGAAGGTAAAGTTAACCTTCCCTAACCATCGCACCTGTTACACAGTGAAACCAGTATGCAGCGCACCTACTGCACTCGGGAAGTGTGATGCATACAGACTGCCTTGAAGGCAGGGTGCGATGGTACTAGTGCGAGACTTTAAACAAGTTTTCACTCACAATTTGCGATTTAGTTCAGGGATTTAGGCCAAGTAAGTAATGTTCAGTGTATGTAAAACACAGGGGTGATCTAAAGAGGTTACTAGAGCCACCACTTAGGGAAATTATATTGTTTGCAGATCGATTGTTTAATTCATAAACATAACCCAGAGATAGACTAAAGCAGAATTGATCTACTTTGCATTTGTATAACAAATGCAGTTTGAAGGCTAGCTAGCTTGACTTCAGGCTCCGTCTGTAAGTTTATAAAAGAAACAAAGATAGATAGGTTAACAAACAATCTAGTCGCTCCCCAGTGGAGTCGCCATTTTGTTACCGGGAATAGTGTCCACTCGGATGCTGCTATTCCCACTAAGATGGGTGGCTATCTTAGAAACAAACAAGTAAAGTCTACGTTCGTTTTCCTTTATGAAAATAGACAAGAGGAGAATCAAGAAGACCAACCTTAGTCTTGCGCTTGATTTCCTCTCCCTTTTGATAGAGCTTTGCTGCTTCTTCTTCGTCTGCCCAGCTTCAAAGAGCACCTGTGAAATCACGCAACATACTACTATCAAAGAAACAAAGATCTATATTCATAAATAACATAGGACCAGATGTGTGTTAACCATACAAATGCATATATAGGCAAGTACACAAGAATATGGAGGAAAACTAGAATAGCTTTATTAAGATGAAAAGTAGCAAGAGGATTACAACCATATGTTCTAATCACCTCAAGCAAAGCTTAGATCACCCAACGCTATGAATATACACCAGAAAACCAACAAAACTTCTCTTTTAGATACAAAATTCCAGCCTCTGGATCTCTGTGATGAGGGATCCATATATAGATGATTATATGGAGGTGAGTCATCTTTTGGGGTCTTGATTAGTGTCTTCTCTCTGATAGTTCCTGCTTCCACTTGGAGAATGATGATCTCTTACTCATCCCTGGTTGAAAATAGAAAGCCAAGTGTCAGAGGGGAAGCTTCTGGAAGATTCCATGATCTTCCACCTCGCATTTTGTCCCTGCCATTTGTCCATTCCCAACCATCGCACCCTACATAGGAGCAATTCAGTATGCATCGCACCTTGTACATTGGGAAGGTGATATGCAACGCACCCTCTGCACTGGGCTTTCAGTATGGTCCAGTTTTGACCATTTATGAGTAGTTTTCAGTGGAGAACTTCTGGGAGATGATGTAATCAGCTGACCTTGTTCCTTTAGGCAGTGAAGCAACACTTTTAGGGACTTAGGAGCCCTCAGTTTATGGAAATTTATGATTGGGGTTGAACTGCCCAAAAATGTCTATAACAATACTGCCAACGGTTTTCTATCTAAAATCATTTTTTCTTTCGTAGTCCTCAGACATGTCTTTCCAATGGGTATCATGCGCATCAAATGGAGATAATATGACCAAGTCAGGACCCCAGGAAGTTGGTTGTCCAACTCACCCCAACAGGGCCCATAAACTCTTGGTGTTACATCTCCTCGAGTTAGGGTTTTGGTTGTTTAAGGTTTGCTCTTATTGTTCAATAATAAAAAGGCCCTTGAACCTCATTGTAAGGTAGTTCAAAGGCATGTAGCCACCACATCTCTTCTCAGAGATAAGCTACCATCGCCCTAGCTGGTTTATTTCCGTTTCTGTTTGTAAGAATATTTCAGTATTTTACATTAATTAAATGAAGTATTACTTCTGGTGCAACTCTGTGTTTATGGTTATCTCTATAATTTGTTGCATTCCTGTTTAAATCCGGAGCAACTGATCACTGAAATCGAGCAGAAACTCAACACTGTTGCTACCTTAGAATGTACGCTGGCTGATGCCCTGGCAGATGGGTATGTACTACTAGAGCAAGTCAATGATTGGTCAGGTAGCTTGGCCATCAATAACCAGCCATTCTATCCACTTCGCCTATAACTCCAATAATGCATTTCTAACAGTAAGACCTGCAAAGATAAAGACCAACTGAGACAAATTGATAATGAGATCCCCTCTCTCAAGGCTAGAATACAACAAATCGAGGAGGAATCAACTGTAACAAAGAAGAAAATCTGGGACCTGAGGCCCCGGGTTCGTAAATAGGTCAGAGCACTTTGGGAGGTATATGATGATGTCAAAGAACAATGGAACACATTGCAAAACGCCTAACCTGAACAACCAAACTCTGTATCAACAACTGAATTTCTTCGACAAGAAGAAATTGTTATAGGCTTCTAGTAGATGACATTGTGTTGGCTTATTAGGGCCTGAACCAGGTTCAACGATGTTTAGCCAAACAAATCTCGACAATACCAACCATTTTGGCAACATTCCATGGAGCTCGGACTGAAGTCTCACCCGAGGTAGTATTGGAGCATGTTGGAACTAGGTTTCCACACTCTGGGGATGTCTTGATGTGTTTTGGGGTTTCGCGGATCAATATTACACACTGTGTTACTTACGCGCAACTAGTTTTTCAGAGTAACAGCCTTAGACCAGTGCGAATGCAATTTACCCTTTTCTGAGCTTAAGATTATTATAAATCTTGTGTTAACTTACGAAAGCACAGTACATTTAGTTATCATTTAACATAAATAGACATGCACGTAATCACAAATTGTTAACAGATGCATAAACCAGAATATAGAAAGAGATACTCAAGATTCCAAAATCAACTTATCTTTATTAATGCCTTTTTCAGTTACAATCCACTTCCTACCCTACACACACAGCTGCAGGGATTTTCACACACAGTTGCAGACTCTACCCAGCCTCCACGCACACAGTTGCGGAGCCTCTATCTCCTATTACAACCCTTCACTCAGACTTATAGACTTAGATCTAATATCACCTTCAGACACCCATATCACTTCTTACATTTCAAAAACTGCCTCTTACACTTAGAGCTACTCTTATTTATACATTCCCATGGTTTTTGGACCATGGGTAGGCCAACACATTCTAGATTACTTTACAATATTTTAGGGTGGACTACCCTTAGACTTGACTCATTACAATTCGTGCTCCGTGCACTTCATGGAGCTTTTACAAATCCAGTACCCAAAAATGTGGGCTTTAAGCCCCAACATCATTACGCAGGGGATCCTCTACCTAACAGACCCCCAACACAATCATCGTAACTTTTCCCGAGTCACTCGTCAGTGCGGTGAGACATGCTGCCAAGGCTTCGTGGTTCACCATCCCTATGAGTGACGTATTGTGCTTCATTGTTCCATCCTTGCAACCTACAACACTTCTTCAAGCTCCTGCTCCATTGCCCCTGCTAATTCACATAACCAATGATGCTCATTCTACTCTGCTTGGTTAACAAAAAGCAGTTCCTCATAGGATTTTAGCTCTAGCTGAGAGGCCAAAGCCATGAACTCTTTGTGCAAGAGCACCAAGTTTGCGATTTCTAGTCTTATATACTCAATATCTACTAAAGCTTGTGTTGCATTTCTGCAAGAGAGATGTTACTGTCTGTGAGGTCCCAATCTTCAGGTTTCCTCATGGGCATGCAACCCAGGGGTGCACTTTTCCATGGCATTCTGTCTTTTAGCCCAAGATTCACCATCTCGCCCTTATCTTTCAAAGATCACTTACCAGACCACAGGTTTCTTCGCGACATCTAGACCAGTCCTGCTATCCGTCTAGGAATTTGTGGTATATTTCTCATCACTAACATTGGGCTTGGCACAGCGACTTCGGCCGTCAGCATTATGCTGTCCCAAAGGTCCTGTTTCTTTGGGTTTATTCGCAAAGCATCGAAGTTGGATAGGTCCATATCTATCAGGTAACTCAATAACTTAAGTCTCACAGTGCCATGGTTTATTTGGTAGACGACCAACTGTGATTTATAAGCCTACCAATATTCAAATTTGACCATTCCTTCCTTTTCTGGTGCATTAATGTGATATGGACTGGAGATCATTGCAAACCCTATACTAACTACATGTCTTAAATGCCCACCGGTCGATCCTTGTTGTCTCACATTGACCATCTTGTCATGAACAGTGACCTCAATGGTCACTTTCCTACCTTTCTGCATAGCAGCACAGCCCTTTATGCGTGGGTGCAATTCCTATAATAAATACTCCTTACGTGGAACACTATTTCTGCGTAACTTTCTGGCAGATTCATTTATAGTCCTGCACCTTCTTTCAACTTCTTGAAGTGCTGAGACTATACTTTAGTCAGTTAGTCATATAGCCAGCCCACTCGTGTAGAGCTTCAGACAACTTCCATTTACTTTTCCTAGGAAGGACTCTCCATTAAGCTTGTCGAGCTGGACCGCGCCACCATCTGTGACCTCTTTGACTACATATGGTCCCAACCAATGCATTCAGGGTTTTCTAAGGAATTTCTTGAACTTGCTATCATACAGTAATACCAAAGCATTTACTTTGAACATGAACAACTTGATGTGGCATTCGTGCCAATATTTCTCATGTTGTTTATGTCCCTGCTGATGGAAGCCTGCCATAAATCATTCTTTCTCTAGTTCTTCCAGTTGTGCAAGTCTCTCTTCCAAGGCTTCGCGGTCGGCCATGCCTGTCATCGCTGCTATCCGAAAACTAGGTACAGTATATTCCATTGGCATGATGGCTTCCATACCGTAGACTAACCTAAATGGCGTCTACCCCGTCAATTTTTTGCATGTCATTTTGTATGCCCATAACACAGCAGGTATGCATAAATCCCAATTGGTTCATTGCACGTTACATACTTTGGTCAATGCAGTATCCAGAATCTTGTTGAATGCTTCTACGGTCCTGTTTGCTTGTGGATGGTACGATGTGCTTTGCTGATGATACACCTAGAATTCTTCAATAAGTGTGCTAATAGTTTCATTTAGGAAGTGTGTTCCGCGGTCACTCATTAGAATTTTTGGACATCCAAACCGCATCAAGATGTTTTCGAATAGAAATTTCGTACCTGTAGTAGCTGTGCAGTCCTTGCCTGGCTATGCTTCTACCCATCTAGTCAAATACTCTATCGCAGTCATGATGTAGTGCACACCTGTCTTCCCTTGAGGGGTGATAGGCCCTACAAAATCTATGGCCCATTTTTCAAATGGCTACAGTGTCACCTATGGAGTGAGTGGCATCTCATCCCTTCATGATGGTTTCCCAATCCATTGACATATGTGAAAGGCCCAACAATACACTTTTGAGTCTTGATGCAGGGTTGGCCACCATAGTCTGGTGCGAAGAATCTTTTGTGTTATCTCCCGTCGCGCATAATTTCCTCCTACAACCCCCCCATGCACTTCTGTGAGGATCTGTTCTCGTTCAAATTTAGGTACATATCTTCGTAATATTTCGTCATTCCCCATTTCGTAGAGGTGCCCCACGATAAAAGTAAAATCTGTCGCGCATACCACCAATTCTTTCTTTTGCTGAACTGAATATCCATGCGGCACAGTCCATGTGGTTAAGAAGTGGATTATATCCTTGAAGTGGCCATCCGCGATGCACACTGCATAGAGTTGTGCATCAGGTAGTCCTTCCTCCAAATTCGTTGGCTCCTCACCATTATCGATTTAGGACAGGTGATCCGGACCTGCGTTTAGGCAACCTGGCTTTATTATGACCTCAAAATCATATTCTTGACACAGTAACAACCATATACAAATGCGCCCCCCAACACAGGCTTGTTCACCTGGTATTTCAACGCAAAGTGATCAGTATACAATTTTGAAGTACCCACTGAGTAGATAGTGGTGGTATTTCTGGAGCATGTATACCATCGCCAACCCCTCATGCTCAGTAGTGGAGTAGTTCTTTTCTGCTTTAGAAAATCTTTGACTTGCGAACGGTATCTGGTGATCAATGCCTTTCGCTCCTTCCCACGTTAGTACAGTGCCTAGTGTGATACACGACGCATCAACATGTACATGAAATTTGATGTCCCATTTTGGGAAAACCAAAATGGGGGCAGATGGCATCTTTTCCTTGAGAATCTCCAGACTTTTCTTATAGTCATCATTCCAACAATATGTAGCGTCCTTTTTCAAAAACTGTTCCATTGGTGCTGTGATTTATTCATAGCCCTCAATAAACTTCCGATAGTAGCCAGTGTGTCTCAACGTGGTACGAATTTGTTTGACACTACGCGGTGCTTGCATATTGAGTATGATAGCAATCTTCGTAGGATTCACCATCAAGCCTTGTCTGTAGACTACATGGCCGAGAAAGTTTCCAAAAGGGATGAGGAATGTACACTTCTTAAGATTCAATGCAATCTAGTGTTGTCAACATGTATCTAGCATCAACTGTAAGCTCACTACATGTTTCTTGACTAGCCCAAATGCAGTCCAATCATCAAAATAAACCTCCAAAAATTTATGGATGAATTCCTTGAACGCGGCCATTGCTACACACGAAAATATCACTAGCACATTCTTCAACCCAAAGGGCATAACAGTGTACTGAAAGCAACCCCATTTGGTTTCGAAGGTGGTCTTGCTCCTATATTTCAGCGCGATCTTGATCTGATGGTACCCTGAGAACCCATCCATGAATGAGTATGCTTCCTGTCCACCAACATTCTCCAGGAATTCACTTGTAAAGGGAGTCAGGAATAGTTCATGAACACAGGCATTATTCAGTTTTCGGAGGTCCACATGGATTCAAATTTCACCCTTCTGTTTTTTCTCCTGCACTATCATAGGGCTCACCCAATCAGAATCTTCCACAGGTTCAATAATTCCTGCTGCAAGCATTTTGTCCAATTATTCAGGGACCTTTTCCTTATACTTCAGATTCAAATGGCAAGGATGCTACTTAACTGTCTTTGCTTCTGGTTTCAGAGTTATCTTCATCATACCTAGGTCACCGAGGATCCCTTTTAACTCTATTATTTTGGTCAGGAATAAGTCTTGATATTCACGAAGTAACTCGACAACCTTATCCACCATGGTATCATCCCAATAGTCCCCAAGCATTGCATACTTTGGCTCCTCATCTGTACCAAAGTTCACTTGTTTCATTTTTAGTGGCATGGTGATGTCGGGGTCCTCGATCGATGGTCCTCGAATTTCGTGATTCCCTTTGGTTTCCAAAATGTTAATGTTTCGAGGGTCATCATCATCATCCTCCACTTGCATATTGTAGCATTCTAGGGCATGGCTTAACTAATGCGACCATTCTGGTTGGACTATTTCTTCTAGCTCCTGTGGTATTTTGAAAATGGTGGCTTTCAC
Organism: Pinus taeda; assembly: GCA_000404065.3. Lineage (NCBI taxonomy): Eukaryota > Viridiplantae > Streptophyta > Pinopsida > Pinales > Pinaceae > Pinus > Pinus taeda. The sequence continues at coordinate 313,522 of APFE030793723.1, forward strand.
AACTTCCAACGCATCGTCAACAGTATCCATCCACTGGTCTTCAAATAAGAATGTTAATAAAAATCCTTCGCGCAAGATATCCCATTTGCCCATACCATGTCGGAGTTTTGTCTTAGTATACCAATTTCTTGGGATGACATACAGGGTATGATAAAATAAGTGTACCGATTCAGGTTGGGGCTCTTCACCATAGGCTTTGGTCCATTTTGCGAGGTGTATGCGTGGGTTATCACATCCATTGTATTTATCGGTTATTTGTAGTTACAGCTTCCCAAACCTTAGTTGCATCATCCTTCTGCAATCACGCTAGTTTTCAAAATTTCCTTCATGTGTTCCCCACCAACGTGCAGGTGTTGTGCATAGCACCCACTTTAATGCATCTAACCTATGGTGTTATGGTACTGCATTCTCAAACTTTCTCAAGAATTCATCCACCGCTATCGATCCATCATATGTCGGTAGATCTCGAGCCTAGGTGGTTACGCAACGTAGTTATTTAGTCACCATATTACAATTTAGCATCATCACTTCACTCATCCGATTGTTCCATCACTCATATTCTTCATCGGACTCCGAAAGGCAGTATTTTGTGCACTCCCACAGGACCCTTCCATCTACAGTCGGATTTAGCAAATCCTATTTTTGCACGGTTATTTTGTAGATACAATCTAACTCCTCATCGCTTTCATCATTGTGCATGGGTTCTATGTAACATTCTCCTTTAGCTAGATCCAGCGAAACTATCACACGTAGGGGATTTTTCTTGAAAATCATTTTTTGATTCTTTAGGTTGATGACTCCATTCATATCCATTGCCTAGTCTATTCCTAGTAATGCAAGGTAAGGGTTACTGTCATCTATAACCTCTATTACCTCGAAATCTGTTTGTGTGCTCACATCGTCAATATCCACTGTCACTCCTGCCAATCTTCCCATGGGAAAGAGCTTTTGTTGGTTTTCCATCCATAATTGAATAGGAGACCACTATAATACGAGCCTACCCATGCATTCCCAAGTCTGCTTCGGTAATACGTTCGAGTCCAAACCTAGGTCTAAGATTACTTGATCCATCTCATATTCGCCAATTTGTGTTGAACCACATTTCTCGTCTAGTGCAGAGCATGCTTCCCCATTTTCAAACTACGCGTAGTTCCCCTAACCCTGCGCACCTAGAGATCAGTTCTTGTAGTCCTTTTACTGCCTTATTGTCATGTAGCAGTTTCATACATGTCTCTAAAAAGGTAGTTAGCATAGAAGGATCCAGGCCCATCTCTAGTTGATCCCTACTACCTGAAGTAGAGACTTCTATGAAGCTCCTCTTAGCTTCCATAAATGTTTCTTTTGCAGGATCCAAGTCAAACTCAAGTTCCTCTGTAGGAGCCTTACGTACCCAGGTTTCCTCTTTAGGATGCTTCCCCTTATCTTCCCTCGTGGTCACGCCACTTCTGAACATCATGTTTACGTTGGGGTCCTCTTTGCACGGTTTGGACCTCATCACTTGGATATTTTGCATCGGAGTGGGTTGTTTTGCACCCCTCTTTTGCACATTTGTGCTATCAGCATTGGACAATCTATCATTTCCTGATCAAACTATTCATAGTATGGGCAATATAGTCTTGTTGGGTTGGTACAATCATGAGTATAGTGCCCAGGCCCTCTGCAATTGTAACAAATTAGTTGTCAGTGGCCCCTTCTGGGCCCCATTCCTCCTTGACCTCGACCTCACCCTTGGAAGCCACCCTGCGCTATTGTTGTAACTAGATCGAGGCTTCACGTTTCTGTCTGCATTTGATAATCTGGGGTCCTATCCATCATTAGTTCATAGCTCCAACATGTTCGCTCATGATGACCCACTGATCTACAGAAATTACAATATAGTTGATGCAGAGTTTGGGTATATTTCTGCAATAGGTGACAGTTATCCATCACGTGCTTTCCTCCCACCTGAAAAATCACACACCAGAGTGAAACGGGCACACTCGGACTTGCTTGTGCCTCTAGTCTCAATGGAATTGGTCCCTCTCCTTCCAAATAGTTCACGAATACAGGACAGTGATCCTTGTCATGACCCTGGCCTTTACATTTTATACACCACACTTCTTCGCATGCCTCTGGCTGGGGTGCCCTATCCTACTTCAAACTCTGCATCTCTAAGCATAGGTTTTGTAGTTGTCTATGGATTTTTTGGACTCCCAACCTTAGATCCTATATCTATGTTTCGTGCAACCACATTGCCATTTCCAATGCCTCTGCCTGGGTTGAGATCTTCTGTTGTGATAGTGTCGTCCTCAAGTGTGGTGTCAAAGACGCCACAAGCCATGCATGGTGTTGTGCATCCATCAATGTCATATTTGCCTCGCAGATCATACTTTTTATCCTCTGATCTAGATCCCAGGGGGTTTCACCTGGAAGCATCATGATCTCCTTGAATCCGATGATTGACTGTGTCTCCAATTTCAGCCAGCTAAATTCTCTGTTCAATGCATTCTGAATTTCTACTATTTTGGCATTCGGGTGATCATTCGAGCACTTGATATAACAATTCAGCACGCGATCATGTAACTCACTTACCAATGTGTCCTTCTTAATGTTATCATCCGTAACCACGTGTGCTTCCCACACTACTCTTACTATGAACCAAAACTGATTTGGGTCTTCGTTTCCTACTCCTCTGAATACAGGCAACTTGATCGCGCTTGCCATGTTAAATTGTTGGATTGGTGGAGGCGGCCTGGGTGAAGTTGGAGGTGAAAGAAGGTGATGGGAGTGGTGGTGTTAGCAGAGATGATAACAACGGAATGCACTGCCCAATCAAATTGACCGCACTCCTCAGAGAAACCCAATACAGGCAACTTGATCACGCTTTCCATGTTAAATTGATGGATTGATGGAGTCGGACTAGGTGAAGTTGGAGGTGAAAGAATGGGAGCGATGGTGTTAGCAGAGATGATAACAACGGAATGCACTGCCCAATCAAATTGACCGCACTCCTCGGAGAAATTAGAAGATTGTTTCCTAGCCCTTTGATCCCTTTGAAGATCCTTCCGCTCTGCGTCGTTCCGCTCATTAATGTATGTGCATCACCCATTTTTCACATAAAAACATCTTAATCCAAGTATTCAAAGACTCGATGTACTTACCTCACAGCCCTTTGAGAAAACATATTTCTGCTTTTTTGTAGTTGACAGTCATGTCTATCACAAATTTAGTGATAAACCCTCCTATTATCCAATCCAGCCAATGATCTATGGCCTGCGCGATCTTATCCTCAAATGCCTCTAACCTGCGTACCAACTCCTGAGTCCATGCTATCGGCTGATCAAGCTTGCACCTTCCCTAGCTGTCTGCTAACCTCACGATCTAATCATATAGACCTGAAGAGAAGGTTTCAAAGAAGACCTCATGGATTTCTGTATATATGAAGCGATCCAACCACCTTTTCTCAGATATCTACAGAGTTTTGTTTTCCTGTATTACAAACTCATGCAACTTCTGATCCAACCAATCTTCAATTTCTTTCTTCGTAGGGTTCCAATGTTCTGACATCAAACATACCTTAGGCAAATCCTGGTTCCAGCAACGGAGCCATTTGTTGGCTTATTGGGGCCTAACCCAGGTTCAACGATGTTTAACCAAACAAATCCTGACACCACTGTCCCTTTCGGCAACAATCCACAGAGTGCGGACTAAAGTCTCACTCGAGGTAGTATGGGAGGGTGCTGGAACTAGGTTTTCGCACACTGGGGATGCCTTGATGTGGTCTGGGGTTTCGTGGATCGATCCTATGCATTGCATTACTTCCGCACAACTGGTTTTTAGAGTAACTACCTTAGACCAGTGTGAATGAAATTTACCCTTTTCTGAGCTTAATATTATTATAGATCTTGTGTTAACTTATGAAAGCACAGTACATTCAGTTATCATTTAACATAAACAGACATGCGTGTAATCATAAATTGTGAATAGATGCATAAACTAGAATAAAGAAAGAGATACTGAAGATTCCAAAATCAACTTTTCTTTATTAATGCCTTTTTTCAGTTATAATCCACTTCCTACCCTGTGCACACAACTGCAGGGTCTGCACACACAACTGTGGACTCTACCCAGCCTCTGCACACAAAGCTGCAAAGCCTCTATCTCCTATTACAACCCTTGACTTAGACTTATAGACTCAGATCTAATATCACCTTCAGACACCCATATCACTTCTTACATTCCGAAAACTACCTTTTACACTAAGAGCTCTCCTCTTATTTATACATTCCCATGGTCCATAGGCCATGGGTAGGCTGACACATTCTAGATTACTTTGCAGTATTTTAGGACAGACTACCCTTAGACTTGACCCATTACAATTCGTGCTCCGCGCACTTCGCGAAGCTTTTACAAATCCAGTACCCAAAAATGTGGGCTTTAATCCCCAATGCCGTTATGCAGGGGATCTTCTGCCCAACACATTGGAAGATTATAAGTGCTTCCACCAGGAAACAAATGTTACAGTACTAGATTTGGGGCTTTCATTTGGAAAAGAAGGCCAGGATGTAGCTTGATAAGAGATACAAGGTTTGAAACTAAAATTTGGCCCTATATCATTGTCTTTATGCTCATTAAGGTGATATGGAATTAGAATGATTTTAAGAAGGGAAATACACTAAGTGAAAAGTGTTAAAGAGTATATTCCAATTGAAAAATATGATTCCATATTGCTAGAATGAGGCTCAGAGGAGCATTGTATTGCTCTAATAAGGCTTAGTGGAGTAACACACTAACTTACAAAAAAAAAAATTGCAAGAAAACTCAAGTTAGATCTTTTTCCTGAGAGTAAATTCACTAGGTTGAGGAGTTTCTAAGGTGATTATGTTGTAATAATGACTATCAATGCTCCCTTGTATTACAAGGCTATGCCTCAATGGTTTATTATATCATTAGACTCAGCAATAGTGATCCATCAAGCTTAAATATCTTCCCCAAGGCTCTCAAGGTTCTTATAGAGATGACCATATCCATAATCAGGTCAATCAAGCTTTGTACACTAGATTGAGAGGCCTTTTATTAGGTGGGCCCCTTAGATTTTTCTAGTCAACAAAGTACTAGGATGAATTCATGGAGGGATGTTGAAGTTGCTACAACAATTGATGATGCACTAGTAGGAACTCTAAAGCTTTGATCGTTTCCCGAGAATCTATTCTAAATCACTTGTGATTAGTGTGCTTGTAAGGTATATTTTTCCTGCCATAAATGAACCATTTCTCAGAACTGTGAAATGTTGAGTTACATGATTTTCCCTCTCCTGATTTTGGTTGCATCCTAAGGAAGGACCAAAAGGGTATAACTTCTAATGAGGACTTTCATATTCAATTTAGACTTTGAGGCCACAAAGAAAGTGATACTTTATGAGATTAAAATCATAAGCATTTAAAGAATATTTCATGGTGTTTCCCCACTACCAGAAGGCATCCATAGCATCGATGAAGTCACTTTAAAATCATAGGCACTGATTTAATTTCAATGATCATCCATAGCCACGATAAAGTTACCTAAATATCCCAGCTACTTAGGAAACAATTTTCAAGCCTTTACCTTTATGTTCATTAGATATTCATTTTTTACACTTCTTTTCTTATAGGGCATGATTGATCACAAGGTGGATGAGGGATTCTAAAGGACAATTGGGATGATTCCTTATAGAAACTTTAAATATTGCTTGTTATTGATATGTCTCCTTGGTATCACTACTAAAGCCTAATACTTCAGAGTTGGATGAGGCCATATTTAATATATTACATGATTCTTAAGGCCTCTAAACTAGGTTGCTAATTGGGTCAACATCCACCCAACATTCTCATTGTTCACAGAGTCTTCCCCACCTATTAGTAATCATGTTGTCCATAGGAAAAATAGTGACTATGATATTCGCGAACTAGACCCGCATGCTACACATAGATTCATGGTCTCACTTGCATTATGCCTAGAAGGAGTAGCTTGGTATCGAGATATTTTATTGGAGAAACTACATGAAATAAATTATCAAACCATCATTTGTTTATGTGCAAGAAGTAACTAGGTTTATTGAAAAAAATGGAAATCAAAGGAAACAAAAGAGAAAATTGGATAGCTAGATGTAAAATCAACTTTATTTATATATAGATAACGACAAGTTTAGCCATTATGAAAAATACATTTTCAAAACTTGGACATTAATTGGGACGAGATCATCTTCTCCCACTAGATTTTGGAGATGATACATTCCTACATAAATTTTCTTCATGACAACATAGGGACCAAGCCATAAGGATTGGAATTTAGTGTGTTTACTCTTGTCTTCATGTGGTTTATCCCATTTAAGTGCTAGATCCCATAATTGGAAATTTGTTTCACTAGCAGATTTATTGTCAGACCATTCCTTAACCATCCATTGGTTTGTGGAAAAAAATTTCTAGGTTTTATCTCTCTTCTTCAAGTTTTAATAAGATTTTCATCTCTCTTTACATTATCAGATACGATTGAATTGAAGATTATTTTCACAACTATAGGTTAGGTAGGAAAATGTTGGGCAATAGTATAACTTCTTTGTTTTAGACCAAAAAGTAAGGAGAAGTTCCTCAAGTATCTTTGGGAGGGCCTTGATCTTCCCACAATACATTGGGCATAGCATTGTGCCAATTTCACTACTAATCAATTATAGTTTTCTTTAAGATATGGATCAAGTTCTTGTTGTTAATGGACTCAACCAATCCATTATATTGAGGGTAATAATTAGCGAAGTGTCTCAGTATAATTCCTTTATTTAATGAAATTTCAATTAATTTCAAAGATGAAAAATATGTAGCATTATCAAACACCAGAGATGTAGGAACACCAAACCTAGTTATGATATGTTTCTCAAGGAATTGGATGATCGCTTAGTTGCTAATTGTAATAAATGGTACAATCTTGGTCCACCAGGTCAAATAGTTTGTCACTACTAGCATGTACTAGAGTTGCTTGGAAAAGTGGGGATAAATTTCAGCAAGTACATCCAATCCCCATTGCTGAAATGGTTCTTCCACCATCATGGACTACAAAGGGACAACAAACCTTTTCTCTTGGCTAGAAAATTTTGGTCAAATTTGGCACTTTCTAGCATAAGCATGTGAGTCTTTAAAGACATTTGGCTAGTAATACCCTACTCCAAGTATCTTGTGTATTGTGGTTTCTCCATTGAAGTGTTCATTGGGTGACCCATCAGGTATTTAAGAGAGAAATATTTTGGTATCAATTTTTTTGAGGTAGCGAAGCAAGACTCTATTGTGATACTTTTAGAAGGGTACCCCATTAGTGAGTTTATCTTGTGAAGCCTTGAATTTGAACGCTTTTCACTTCTTGGGGTAATTTTATCAGACATGGTACCTTGTTGCAAGTATTTCTTTAATTTCTGGTAGCATAAGTCTTCATGTTAGAGAAAAAAATGATTAACACATGACCACATAGATAGCTCATTCTCATAACGCTCTTATCCTTTGTCTGAAGGGTCTAAATCCTCCATAGAGAGTCTACAAAGGCTGTGGCATTTAATTGTGTGTGCATGCTTAAATTTTGAATTGTATTCCCATAGAGAGGTCATCCAATTGCCTCTCCATTCCCCTCATTATTTTTGAATGAACAAGGATCTCCCTACGGGATGGGGAACTATTACTTTGACTTGGATTTTTAGGATATCCAATCAAAATTGTTTGACTTCCATAGATATTGCATAAGCCTATTTATAATTGCCTTGATAATTTATTTCAAGGCCTTGTAAGCTTGTACTGATAAAAAAAATTCGCCCCTTCTCTCCCTAGCCATATTTTTTAGTGAGTAAGGCTACTAGAGATAATTTGAAAGCGAAGGTATAAATTTAGAATTCCTTATTGAAATTTGGATTGGACAAGGTAGGAGCATGACCTATATCATATTTTATTTCACTAAAGGATTATTGCTTTGTAGCAACCTATTTGAACTATACATCCTTCTTAATCTTGTGTTGTAATTGTTTGACGATCTCGACAAAATTTGAAACAAATATTTTGAATAAGTTTACCTTTTCAAAAAAAATTGCATAGACTTCTTACTATTAGGGTAAGGGATCTACTTGATTTATTTAAATCTTTAATGGTCAACAAATATGCCTTGTTTGGAGATCACATGACCCAAAATTGTTTCCCTTGTCTATGGAAAAAATGCTCTTCCTTGGATTTAGTGATACCCCATACTTCTTGCACCTTTAAAATATTTTCTTCAAGTGACTTGGGTGGTCGCACATGTGTTTGGAGAATACAATGAAATTATCTAGGTAAACCATACTATGCCTGAGAAGGCTGTTGAAGAGCTATTTCCATTTCTCATTAAAAGGTAGCACCAATTTTAATCAACCCAAAAGGTGTTCACTCATAAGAGAAAGTGCCTCACTTAGTGCTAAAGGTGGTCTTGATCCTATATACTTATGTAACCAAGACCTAAATATGTTAGAAATTGAGAGATTGATGAGCTAGGATCAGGTCTATATGTCCATCACTCACCTAAGTGTAAATATCCCAACTCTATGAAATTATTCTATAGGTAGATAAAACTAAACTAAAGTCAATGAATCTCACTACCCACCTTTTATGGCAACACATATCCTTCTATATATCTTTCTACAACCAAGTATCCATTTCATTTATCATCCCCATCTCACTATAGTTCCTCATACGTCAACTTCACTTAATTCAATATCTTATTTTTTCTAGTGGAAATATATCAAATGCATTAGCGATATTAATGGAACATAGATCTGGGATCTCTACATTGTTATTAGAAAAAGATTTGAAGAAAGTATCTTAAATATAAACCCTACAAATACGTTTATTGGAAACATAGATAGAGTCAACGTGTAACATGAGAATCCAGCCAATAAATAGAACATTTATGATCTTGAAATTGTTGGAGTATCTACTCGGTAATTATATTTATCAGATGCTCCATTGAGGTTTCTAAATTCTATGCAGAGTCTTATTTCTTCTAATTTATTCTTGACTAGTATCAAGTTAGAAACCCACATTGAATTTCTAACTTTGAATATTATCTTGGCATCCATCAACTTCTTTACTTCCTTTTGTATCTTGGGTTCGAGCATTGGATGTACCTTGCATAGCTTTTACTAAAAAGGTTTTTCACCCTCCTTGATCAGGATAACATGTGGAATGATATATATGTCGCATATTTTTAGGTCTTCATACTTCCATGTGAAAAATCCCTTGTACTTTGTAAAACGTTAGACATAAGTATGCTTCTTTTTCAACAAGTAGCAGGTACCCAGGTTGATAAAATTAAAATCCTTTTTAGCCCCAAATTAACCAATTCATGTATCAATGTGAGACTATGAGTCTTGGGATTGGTAGGTTCCAAAAAATTAAATTTCTGATCAAAGTATTTCATAAGAGAAACCAACCATTTTGGGATCGGATTACCCTTATTCACATTCTGATCATGTTTCACTTATTTCTCTTGCTTGTTGTATTATTCATCATGAATGGAAACGTCCTTAAATTTTTTGGTATTAGTCATGGATTCCATCACCTATGAATAATAATTAAATACCTTCCAATTAGTGATATTGTCAAGGACAATAGGTTTGAAAAAATCAATTCAATAAAAAAGTTGTGACACAAGGGAGTGAATCTAGCAGTTGAATTAGCCAGAGTGTTAGTGACAGTGTTGGTGGATTGAAGAATGGATATAATATTAAATTATTTAAACAATGAACAAAATATCCAAATCTCTTGTTAGTGCCCTTTGGAACTAATGCTTCAAATATCTACAATATTGTAAATGGTAAAAATGAAATTTACGTCCAAGAAGTTTATTTATTATTTCACCCTCTTTTGGTGCATTATTATAACTGCATTGGTGCATCAAATATCAAAGAGAACTGTTGTTTTCTTTTTTTAATTAAAAAACCTAACGCGATGCTTTCTTTAAGATGCTCCAGGATATTTGAATACATGTAGTACAATGCTGCTTTGTTGGATTGTAACACCGCATTTGGAAAAAAATAAACAGCCTAGTGGTGCTCTTTAGAAGATGCATCTGGGAATTTTAATACATGAAAACCATTGATGCTTTGTTGGAATATAAGACTTTTTTTTTTTTTTAAATTAAAAACTATAGTAGTGCTCCTTCGAGGTATGCACCAGGGAATTTTACTACAAGGAGGGAATTGGTGCCACGGGTGTAGATAACACCGACAATTTTTAAAATTTAACCTTTATCCAGTGTTGTAGATTATTCAAGCACTGGTGTGTGGTATACAGTAAATGCACTGGGTTTTTATAGTACTAGTTTAACATCGGGTCTATTATCACTGTAAAACTTCCTTAAAAAATTTGGAAAACTTACATGGTTTCTCAATTCTTGTATCAGTCATGGTGAAGTCATGGTGAAGTCATTTTTATGTTTTAGAGTCTAATTCATAGGGTTAGAGTCTTATGTCCATATTCAAATAAAGTTTCATAGCCTCATTCCATGTCCCAAAAGCCTCACCATGTTTTTTGACATCAGTTTGATTCCAAAGGATTCATGTTAGTCTTGGTCTATTCTTTCCATGGTTGTTTCCATGTCTAAGATCTATAAAAGAGTCTTGTTGGTATGGTCAAATAGGGTCAACACTCCATTCTTTCCCATCACTGGTCCCACATCACCTAACATTTGATGTGTCAAACTTATGTCAAGGTTTTCATAGTTAAAAAATCACTCTAAGTGTTTTCGTAGCGCGCTACGAAACCCCTGTAGCAGCCTGTTTTAGCAGAGAAAAACTGTTTTTACTAGTCAACTTACAGAAGCTTTCCTAAGCAGCTGAGAACTCCATTTTTCAAACTGAAAGAGGTTTTTCTGCCTAACATTCTGTAATACAAAAACCTCTTTCCATTTCTTTATATCCATTCTGAGGTGGGATAAATGAAAGACTAAACGTACGCTACGAAACTGCTGTAGGTGCAAGTTTTTCACAGGCATATTTCTCTGTTTTACACCGGTTTTTCAAAGGCATATTCTGGGAGGTAGGGACGGTGTTACAAAAAAAAAAGAGAGGTTTTTGTTCATCACGGATCATTTCAAAAAAACCATCTTTCATTTTCCTCAAATACATCATGAGCTGGGATAAATGAAGGACCAAACTTGCACTACGAAACTGCTGTAGGTGCAGTTTTTCAAAATCAAAATTTCATGTTTTACACGTCTTCTTCAAGGATCGATTCTGGACAGCTGGAGAAGTATTTTACAAAACCAAGAGAGTTTTTTGTTCTAGACATCCTGGACTATAGAAACATCCTTCAGTTTCGAAAAATGTGTCATGGATGAGGAGATAAAGGCTCTGTCACACGTGCCATTTTCAGGGATCCTAAACCTAAAAACAGGGAAACATGTTCCCTGATTTCTAGGGTTTGCCTTCAACAGTCAGATGACCACGTGGGAGACTTCATCAAGTTCGATTTCATGGAGTGTTAGGTGTCAAAGAATGATTTAAATGTTTAGACATGGTTGTTGTAATCATAATAAGGAGTTACACTCCTAGTTGTATTAGGTCTCTAGGACTCCTAGTTAGGTGTCATTTGCATTTAATAGTTAGTTTTAAGTATCATTAGGTGTCATAGTAGGATGAATTCGAATTTCCCTCATGCTTGAGGAGGAATCCAAGTTATGTAAAGAGCTATATATATATCTGAAGCATCAATGTGCAAAAGGGGTTGGAAATTTTATGTAAAATCTTGTATTTGGCTTATGTAAGACTCATTTTCAGTAATACATATTTGACTTTACTTCTCAGGATTCATGAGGGATTTTTTTTATGTTCAGAATATGTGATGTTTTCCTTTCCCAATTCTTGCAGTGGTATGGATGTATAATCACTCAGAATTCACTGAATGTGCTCTGACTTCCTGTATACATTTATAAACTGTGTGGTCCTATATGAGTTTATGTTCTGAATGTTTAAATGTTGAATGCCCTGACTTCCATGTAAGGTTGAGCTCATTGTTTTATTGAGGTGTGTTGACTCCATAAGCCCAATGGATAGTAATTAAATGTGTTTCCACCATTTATATTTCTTAGAGTTGTTCTATTAGAGTTAGCCATCTTATCTTTAATCAAAATCATTAACCCATCTAGAGAGAGCCCTCTCAGGTTGAGGAGGCTAAGCCTAAGCCTAAAGTAGGTTTGAAACAGTTACTTGAGGTCTTCCTGGTCTGCAGCCTTCCAGGGTCTGATTTTGAGATAACAGGGTCATCATCACAGTATAGCACAAGATTAGGAAAAATGAATTTTACGACCGTCATTTTTGTAAATTTAACCCCTTTCTGATGCTATCGAGTAGTATACACATTGACACTCCTTTTTATTAGGCACGTTGTGTTTTCTTATTTAAAAAAAATTAAATTTGCCATGGTGCACCATGTTCTATTCGACTTAGGTGCTTATATGGATACTAAAGCACCAGTGTCTTTGTATATTTTAGGCACACTATAAAAAATATCCACTGAAATATCCTTCCACCCACCTCTTGCAGTGACCTCCACTACAAATGGTTGTTTGGGCTATTTGTATAGGGGCTTCTACAAAAAATTCCAGTAGAAGGTCTCTTCCTTGTAGTGTGATGGTAGGTACCAACAACTGAGGCACATGTTGTGATAGTAGGGTGAAGGTGATAGGGATGATGTTATGAAACTATCTCACAAAAAGATAGAAAAGATAGATAAACACCTTAGAAATAAGCCTCTTCGAGGGGGAAACCTCCTTTACATTACACAAATGAACAATTCTTGGATGATACAAATGCCAAGACCTCCTTTCTCTATATAGGAGTCTAAGGGGTCATAATATAATCAGAGCCGACATAACATTAATAATGTAAGGGCACAATAATGACATTAGTGGACTTCTGTGGGGCACAATAATAACAATATGGGGACTACATGGGCACAACAATATAATAAGGGGGTGTACTAATAACAATAAGGGGTTACACTAGTAGTATATGGACCTAACATGCCCCTCTCCTTCAAAAAGTGTTGTCCTCAACGCTTGAGTAGATCTTGCTACTTCTGTATTAAATTCTTGTCCTCCCATGTGGAATCTTCAACAGGTAATTTCTTCCACTTGGTGAGATACTCTAAAATTGATCGATTTCATAGCTGTCAGGTTCTTGTTTCTGTGATTGCTCCTATCTCCAATATGATTTTTCCTTCCTCATCAAGTTCTGGTAATATTGTTTGAACTGGGATATTCTACAACTTTTGAATGAGTGACCACACTTCTTCGTCCTTCCATTCATACCTTGCTTCATTTATCCAATATGGTTGGATAATAGAAATGGCACACAACAATACTTCCACATCCTCATCCTTTCTTGAGATTGCATCTACCACAACATTTTTCTTCCCTTTTTTGTAGAGAAAGGCGTAACCCAACATCTTTGTGACCCATTTTTGTTGCTCTTCAAAGGATAATCTTTGTTTTTACTTTGAAGTGTCTTCCCATTAGGTAAAGTCACCATTTCTTAAGTGCGTGTAGTATTGCCAACATTTCCTTCCCATAAATAGCTTTCTTGAGGGACATTTGTTTGTATGTATGTAACCATAAAAATACCCAATCGCCTACATCAAAACTTCTTTCATTGCGATGTTGATATGCCTGTTGTTTCATTCGATTCTGCACCAAAGTGGCATTATCATTTAAAAGTTGGAGAAATTGTTGTTGATGCTCAATGTGATCTTTCACTACTTGAATCTTTTTCTTCTTGAGATGTCCTTCTATCTTGAGAGTTTGAGTGGTAATTTCTTCCAATGCATTACAAGATATGGTCGGATTCATTTCTTGATACTCTATGTGGCCTTTCACTTCTTGAACATTTTTCTTCTTGATATGTCCTTCTATCTTGATAGTTTGAGGAGTTGTAATTCCGGCCATTGCATGACAAGATATGGTCGGATTCATTTCTTCTTTCTTGATGTGGTCTTTCACTTCTTGAACTTTTTTCTTCTTGATATGTCCTTCTATCTTAAGAGTTTGAGGAGTAGTAATTATTTCCAATGCCTTACAAGATATGGTCAGATTCATTTCTTCTTTCTCTACGTTGGTTCCTGGTGTATATACTCTTCTTTTGACGTTTCTTGATCTTTTTCTTCCTCCTCCCCACAATCAATGTTTTCTTCTCAACACACTTATGACCTTTAATGTATTTGTTATCACAATTGTAACAAAGCCATTTTTCTCTTTTTTCTTCCAATTGTTGTGGTGTAACCTTTGTAGGTTGTGGAAGGCTAGGAGAAACAACACTTCCATGTTTATAGTTGTGAGGGGTAGAATTCCTTGTTTCCATAATTTTGATTTCCACTTTTCTTTGCAACCTGAATGCCTTCTCCAATGAATCAGGTTCCCAAAGACGAACCTCATGTTGAATGTTATCCTTTAAAGTCCCTATGGAGACATCAATCCTCTGCTTCTCTAGAATATCTTTTCTCTTATATTCAATTTTTGAAAGTCCTCAATGTGCTCTTCCATTAAACACTTTTATTTGAGATTTATCAATTGGCTAAAGAAGGTGTTTCTCTTTATATCCGCATAATGTGATATCATTTCCTCTGTGAAAATTGACCACGTGAAAAGTGGTTTACGAGAACAAAGCCCTTTATACCATAAAAATTGATTTGGTTCTAAATAATTAGATGCAATACATACCTTTTGTAGCAGTGGTACACCATGTAGATCAAAATATTTCTCCATCTGTAGTATCCAATTTACCGAATCCTTGCTGTCAAACTTCCTCATCTCACTTTTTCTTGATTTTAGGAGCTTGATCTTGAAATGACTGTAACTATGTAATTTTGGATCTTTCAATTCTAAAATCGTGACCTGCAATATTCCTTGGTGTCCTCTTTCCCATGCCACTAGTCTGATCTAAATTGGATTCTCCAAGAAAGAGTTATGCACAATCTCCTAAGATGACTTGATTATACACCTTTTTAGAATAGCGAAAATGTATGACATGCCACATGTCACTGTTTTGACCTTCATAACTAAAAAATACATACAGAAAACTACAGTCTGTCCTCTTTCTGTAACTACTTACAAAATTTCAATCTAATGCTCAAAGTGAAATTTATGACGATTTTCCCAAGGTCGCATGTTTAAGATGTAATTCGGGAGTGTGCAAAAACCCTAACTTCCTCACATCATATATCCGAAAGTATAGCGAGACAAGATCTAAAATTTAGACCCAAGGTTCAGACCAATTTCATCTCAAATTTTTTTTCTTTTTAGCTTCTGAAACATTGCAAAAAGAAAGACATTATAGAAAAAATTCCACGATGACCTGTTTGGAGCAGCGAAAACCCTAGAATCCAGAGCTCTGATACCAAATGTTATGAAACCAACTCACAAAAGGATAGAAAAGATAGATAAATGCCTTAGAAATAAGCCTCTTCAAGGGGGCAACCTCCTTTACATTACACAAATGAAAAATTCTTGGATGATAGAGATGACAAGACCTCCTTCTATATATAGGAGTCTAAGGGGTCATAATATGATCAGAGCCGACATAACAATAATAATGTAAGGGCATAATAATAACAGCAGTGGGCTTCTATGGGGCACAATAATAACAATATGGGAACTACATGGGCACAACAATATAATAGGGGGGTTGTACTAATAACAATAAGGGGTTACACTAGTAGAATAAGGACCTAATAGATGAGGAGTATCATCTCACAATAAATGGTTTGGTCAGATTCAAGAACATGATTTATGTTTCCGATAATAGTGAGCTTAGGAATATTATCTTGAGTGAGTTTCATGTCAAGCATATTCAAGTTACTAGGGATATCAGAAGACATTGACAATATTTAAGAAGTTCTATCATTGTCTAAACTAGAAGAAAGAGGTGGTTTAGTTTGTTACGAGATGTTTGGACTGTTAGCAAGTAAAATCATAGTGTAAACATCTCGTTGGTCTATTGTAGCCTATTTTGATTCCAATGTGGAAACAGGAGGTCATTTCCATGGACTTCATTATAGGTTTTTGAAGGACATCGAAGCAACATGATTCCATCATGGTTGTGGTTGATAGGTTAAGGTAGTTCACTTCATTACAGTTAAGTCTACAAATTCAGCTAGCGAGGTAGCTTAGATATTCATCAGGGAGATAATGAGATTGCATGGTGTTCCCAAGAATATTATATTAGACAAGTATGTCAGGTTCACTTCCAAGTTTTCGAAGGATTCGTTTGCAAACTTGGGGATAGAGTTGAATTTTAGTATAACTTATCATCTGCAAATAAACAGACAAAAAGAGAGGTTCAATAGGATTATTTAGGATTTGTTGAGGATGTATGTCATGAATCAACAAAGGAAGTGGGAAGAGTATATTCCACTGGTAGAGTTTGTATACAATAACATGTATCAAGAATCCCTAAAGATGAGTACGTTTGAGGTTATTTATGGGTAGAGTTGTAATAATCCTATCAATTGGAGTGATCCATTGAACATGGTGTTGATTGGACCAAATATGTTGGCAAAGATGAAATATGAAATGAAAGTTATTAAGAGGATTTTGAATGCAACACATGATAGGCAGAAGAGTTATGCAGATCAACACAAAGCATTCAAGGAGTTTTAGGTTGGGGAGCATGCATACTTGCACATTAAGTCCAAGAGCAACTCCTTGAGGATTGGGTCATGTGCTAAGTTGGCACCTCAATATTGTGGGCCTTTCAAGATCCTTGAGAGGATTAGACAAGTGGTCTACAGACTTGCACTGCCATCAATAGTGAAAATCCATGATGTTTTCCATGTTTCATTAATTTAGAGATATGTGCAAGATGTTGATCATGTGATTTATTGGTTTGTATTGCAGGTGGAACCAGAGGGAGAATTCCATCTAGAACCATAATGCACATTGCAGCAGAAACAACTCGTGCTCCAAAATCGAGCAATAGAGCAAGTTAAAGTGTAGTAGAAGCACTTTGGGCCTGATGAAGCTACATGGGATATGGTTGATCAGATGCAGGATTTTTATCCTTCATTATGTTTTGGTTCAAGCAAATGATTTTTTAGTATCACTAATATAAAATGGCTAATTAGTTACTAAAACAACGACTAAAATTTTCATACAAATTACCATTTTTTAGTTGATGATCAGTAGTAGCTAATTTACAGTATCTTATAACGCAACCAACTATTAGTCATTTTTATCTTAGTCATTAATTTGTTCTCTCAATTTTATCGTCTAGTAGTATATTTATTCATAAATTTGGTCATTTATTTAGAAATTGATTTAGTCATTAATTGTCACAATTAATGACCAAATATACAACAAAATATATTACTTCATGATCATCTGAGAAAACCAATTAATGATAAAATAAATATGACCAAAATGTTGGTTGTACTATAAGATATTGTGAATTAGCTACTAATAATCATATATATGCAAATTTTAGTCATCATTTAAAATCAGTTAATGACCAAAGAAATATGTCTCAATTGTGATCATGTTATAAGATACTATAAATTAGCTACTAATAGTCATATATATGCAAAATTTTGTTGTGATTTATCACAAATTTATCATTTGCAATAGTCATTTATCTTTTTTTTGGTAGTTTCATATTCATTATATAAATGATTGATTTAGTAGTTTATATTTATTTCATTTATTTTCATTAATAATCATTATAAATGACTAATTTAGTCGTATATTAATCTTATGTGTGTTCATTATTAATCAACATAAATTAATTAGTATGATTTGCAACTAAATTTAAAAAAATGTCATACAATATGTACTAGTTCATCTAATATGGAAATGCAAAGTTACATATGTTAATTACAATACTAAACAATATCAAATACAACTATAAATAATTTCAACAACATAAATTATATTATATGAAATGCCAAGTATTACAATATGAGTTCCAAACTTAATATTGGTTGGACTACAATTTACACATGAAATATTGTTTCTCACTATACAACATTATCATTGTATTATCAAGGAATTGCACGTGAATCTCTATATTGTGTGTGTCTTATTGCAGGGTATTAGCTTTAAGGGTATCACTAGATTGTTTCTCTTCTCTTTCTTTTTGCATTTTTCGCTTTAGTGTAATTTTTCTTCTCTTTCTTCAAATTCCGGTGCTTACCATCAACATTGAGTTCCTTTCTGAAAACAAAATAAGATACAGTAAAAAGTGTAAGACATGAAAGAAAATGAACACTAGAATATAAACTAAAGTATACTATAAATGATTTATATGACGTATACCTCAACATCAACAATGTTAAAGTCCTTTTTCCCCATAAAAGCAAGAAACTTGAACAAGTTTTCTTCAGTTGAGCGATAGTGGCCACTATGTAGCCAGATGACTTGTATAAACAAAGCAAATAAAATTTCACCATAGAAAAGAACACCTTAGTAACTTAGTATTCAACCTTAAGGAAAAGCTTAGGCACAATCATGCCAACTAACTCACATGCTAAAAACTCATGTTGTAGATAACTTGTGAAAAAAAATAAATTGAGGTGTGATGTCTAATCTTGGTCGTTTTACTCACAACAACATTTCATTCTATAGTGAATGAACTTAGTCAAGTATATGAACAACATGTGCTCAAAAAACACATGAAAGTAAACATTTCTAATAGTCATGAAAATATTTCAATACAAAATAGTTAAAAGGATATCAATCAAAATCGTGTAATACTAATTTTGATCTTCAAACTTTGGTTGTTTCTTAAATGGACATGATACCAAGTACTTTCAATTTCATAGTTTAAAAAAAAATCAACATGAAAAAAAAAACAAAAAACAAAAAACATTCAAAATACAATCAAACGTTAAGGAGAGGATATCATGGAATGGACATTGCAGTTATAAAAAGATTATTTACCAGTCCATCGATGTCTTGTCTTACATTCCTAAAACATTTGTTTGCCCAAAATAACCATGAGGTGAAAGAATCAAAACATTAAAAACATTGATGGACAACCTATACTCAAATCATTTTTAATTTTGTCACTTAAAATTTAATTGAAACAAGATATAGCATTCATCTCAAACAACTTACAAAAAAATCCTTAGTGGCACTAACTCTCCAAGTATCTATATCAAAGATTAGAATAAGTTTGTATACTACTTTGAGGACTATCTTCTATATGCCACTTGTCTTTGGTAAACTTCAACAACATATTACACTCTTTAAATGGAAAATCAAATATAGTTTCAACAAACAAACTGGAAAATTAAGAGTGGAATGCATATAGACGTTGATACCATTGAACAAACAATATGTTACCACTAATAATATTGTTTTTAATGACTTAAAGGAGGAAAAAACAATGACCTAAGTATGATTTAAGAGACTTTTGAAGATTTCCATACTTCTTTCCCACGGACTATTTCAACGTGCATTCGAAAGATCGAGTAACAAAGTTACTTCTAACTCCGTCCATTGAATTAAAATAAGAAAATGTTATCTTTAGCCTCTTGCTCTTGGTAGTGTTGTTTTTACATTTCCCTTATTTCTAAGTGTGTTGTCCCATCATCCAACCTACACAAAGAAAACAGATATATCTAGTTGTTGACTATAGTGGAAATCAAATGTAAAACCCACTCAACTCGATCTATACATGACATAGGCATAATGAACTAGTACAATAGAAGCATGATAACTCAGAAACAAGAGATGATAAAAAAGAATAATGGAATATTGTTTCCTGCCACAAAATTTCTCTGGCCACAATAGTCGAAACGATGCCATGTATCAACATATGCTCCTCATTGGTACATGCATTTCCTTATTCCATGAAATCCTGCATATTTTCTCCCCTCTTACTGGACATGACCCTCAATCCCATAGCTCAGGGCAGTGATAATCAAGCTTCTACAAGAATGCATATAGGTTGATATTCATGGTCAAACATGTGAACATGGAAATGACATTGGGATTTCTCATTCTTGGCTAGCATTGTTTGCTTGGAGATTTGAGAAATTGATTTGTTTCAGGGATCTTTGGCAATGACATTGGAATTTCTCATTCTTGGCTAGCATTGTTTGCCTGGAACAATGTTCTTGGTACCTGGAATTTCTTGTTCCCATTATTAGTACATGTTTCTTGCATTGGCCATCATAGAAAACTTGATGTCTTAAAGTCAAATAGAGATCAAAATTTAACCATAACTTCTAGAGTAAAATATTAAGGTTCATCTTACATAATGAACTTTAAGGAATTTCTCACCATATCCCACAATTAAATAAATATATTACCATGTTTCAATGGTAAATTTCCAATTTAAGATCCTAATATCATCAACTATAATCAATATGAGTAGCCTCACATCTTCCATCACAAAAATAATTTTGTTATCTAATGACTCAATTTTAAAATTAAAATCATAACCTTCAAGGTTGTCAATTACAACCATCACTCATTAGCCTCAAATGAGAGCATGTATATTATGGCTTTAAATGACAACTATAATCTAATTAAAAGATACAATTTATGAAGCATGCATAAAAATTTGAAGATGTAACCAAGTTATGGCTAGCTGCAACACAAAAGGAATGTCTTCCTTAACAAGTGTTCCAAAAGGAATGCTTGGAATTTCCAGGTATCTCTTTCAACTGCCTAGTTTTGGTATGTGGGGTTTGGTGCCCAGGGAAATTTTATATCTGGTTTTAATAGTATTCTTTCCAATGGATATCTTTTTGTTCTTTTGTTTTAGTACTGAGAAGCTTATCACTTGTTGTTTGGAAACATTGTTGCAAATTCCAAGTTAATGTTTTGTAAAACAATGTTACATGATGGTTAATGTAGTTTTTTTGGATATGAAGCTTTGATGTTGATCACCTATATCTTTGGTTATAGGTTTTTGTTGCACTCCCAGATGAGTTCATTTTTATCATGATGTACTCAATTTAAAATATTTTATTAATGGAATTTTTGTACCGACTCAAAAAATAGAGCAACTAGGAGTTAATAAATTAACAGCCCCCTTCCCCCCTTAAGGATTACTTCTTTCAATTTTACAAAGTGAGGTATTCATTAAGATCTAGTCTTTTGCAACACATTCTTCCCTAGCCACTAAGAAAGACATGTTACCCCAGATACTAAAGACACTCCTCATAAAAAAAGTATATATTTTCATCCACTTGTAAAAATTCATATAAAGGAACAACCATCCACTAGAATACATGGGTGCCCAACCCCTGCAACCATTAGTCTAATATGAAACAGTTCAGATACATTGGTCATTCAAATTCTTGATGAAATTTGCTTAGTTGTACAACCAATTTCATCGACAATCCAAAAACTTAACAATGCAACAAATGAATCCACTCTTGGTTGACACCTAACCCTTGAGTCTTAACTCATTCTAACAAAGAAAAAATTGCATACAAGTCTTTTGTACAATAAAATCATCATGAGTCCACAACCAACTTATAGTACACTCATGAAGCATTCAACTAACACATCACATACTCCTCCAAGTGTTTAAAAACTCCTTATATGGGTGAAAAAATTTCCTCTTTAGGGAAATATAATAGATGGTCATTTCATGGATGCAACTCAACTATGCCATATGGATGTGCATCAACTACCCTCATGCTCAAGTAAGATTTAATCGCTAGTTCAATTTATGTGCTCCAACACAACGATTCAAAGATAAATGTTCTAGTTAAGTTGCACTCACATTTTTATATAGATCAAACATCCTAGCATGGATGTAATATACTTAGGGTATATTACATACAGGGTTATAATATAACAATAATCATGTAATAATAGTCGTAACATAAAACCATTATTATGTAATATTTAATGTGTAATAATGGTAAGTCATGTCTTTGGAAAAAGACATGATGTATTATCATTTCATTTATTTATACATGTTTATTTTTCTCAATGAATCATGAATCAGGGTTATATTATTATAGTAAATAATTTCTATCTAATATAGATTACTTTATGTATTCATAATGTTCCCTAAAGTGAAATATTAGGTTCGTTTAAATTGGTATTAGAGTGGCTATTCCACTGAATCGTGGTTAAAATTTACTTTTCTAGTAGAAATACTAGTCCAATGGTCAATCCTTCAAGGAATTATTATGATATAATCACTCTTAAAAATAAATGCTCAAAGACCAATTTTACAAACCAAAGAAAGAGGAGAAAAGAAAAAGTTATGCAAATACTTTCAAGGTTTGTGGCCAAAATCTTATACATGTGTGTCTGCACGTGCCACGTGCACATGTGTGCACATGAATGTGCATGTGGGTGTTTCTCTATGTATGTACACTTGAATAATAGAAGAACTTTCCAAGTATATTTAATGGTATAGGTAAAGAACTCAAACAAATATTCTATAGTTGGCAAAAGTAAATTTTCTTATAAATAATAAAAAAAGGTGATTAAAAAGAGAAGGTTTCCAATTATTTCTAAATTCAAAAAGAAATCTAGAGTGAAAGAATTATTTATGTCTTATAAGGTGGTATCATTTTGATATTGTGCATAATATTTTGGAAAAATGGATTTTAACAAAGAGAAGGAAGATTCTCTAATGTAGGTAGCAAAATATAGAACTTTGGATTATTAAAACTAAAAGAGACTATTCAAAGGAAGGATAACCATTGGTATTTGTACAAACAAAGAGAAAATTTATATTGATTTCATGATTTTTATTTTTAGAGTCAAGTATATTCGTAAAAGAAGACATTTATGGAAACAAACAATTTAAAATTCATGTCTTACTACTATCAATTGATGATTATTAATTTGTATCTCAATTTATCCTTGCCAATATTATTACTTTTAATATTTGTTACAGATCCATTTGGGCACATCAACCCCAACTTATAGATCAATATTATTATGGCTCATCGACCCCTAATTTAGTTGTTACATGCCCTAAAGAAGTCAACCATCAAAATGCCTAGCTTCCTAAGAAGTTCCATAACCAAAATCATCCAAAAACCGCCTCTAAGAAGATCAACGTAGGTAGACCTTCATTAGGGTGCGTTGTAATGCAAACCATACACTGATAGGGTGATATGTAGCACACTTGGTCCCTCTTTGGCCTACGATGGGTGAATTTGAGCGAACTTCCATGAGAGTTTGAAATATTCCTTATCCATTGGATGCCTCTAGAAGTTTCTCAAACCTATCTACTCCTTTGAGCTTGTATTTGGATGAGGAAGGGAGTTAAGGAACATCAATCCCTTACCCCTTCCTCCATGGAACTAAATTCTAATTTTGGGAGGGAATTCATTATCACCATTTATGGCATAACTTCCTTCATTCACCTATAAAAATGCCACTCATTCAAGTTATCAGGGGCTGGAAATTGTTGAATTATAGGTAGATGTTGTTAGTATGAGACTTGAGTTGATTTCAAGTATTGTAATGATGTCAAAATGTCTTTCTTGTTATGAGGAGAGGATGGGATTGAACTGGAGGAGTGATGTTGAATCGAGCAATGGGTTGTAACTCTTCCTTTTAGTAATAAAGTGTTCGAATCTTTTTCCACATGCTTGTGTTATTCATTCATGCTTTCATGTATGTATCATGTACTTGATTCCATGCTATGTTTAATCAATAGATCATTATCATATGCTTTTATTGGTTGTTGTCTTCTGTCTGTGTGCAGGTACTCTCCAAGCGGATTAAGTACAGAGAGGAGCAATAGAATTGGTCAAGGGAGATAAGGAGCAAGCAAAAGCTACAGGTAGGCTTCTTTGCCTCTTATTTAATCTATTGGTCATAGGAAAAGTAGAGAATTTTTTGCACTGTTGTTCTATACTTGGCTACTAGTCTAGGCATTTAAGCATTTATCCATAGAAATTAAAACTTCCCAAAATTGGGGACTCCACTGGGGATGGATTACCCATGATAGTAGCTTATCAGCCTCTTAAGACATTTCTACATACTGCACTTTTGGTCGTTGATTTAATTTTAGTCTTCTTTCATTGAAAATTGAGCCAAAAATATGCCAAATTGTCTTCAAAATTTCTTACTGTCACTAACACAGCCCAATGAAGGACGTAGTGCACTGCAATGCACTTCCCGCATAGGTACAGTGCACTTCAGTGCACTGTCTCTCAATGCTGCTTGCGCTGATCCCTTGAGGGTCAGTTTCCCATCTAGGAGCTAAAGTTTTGAGCCAATTTTCTCCTGTTTGAAAGATTTACTGAATGTCAATGATGTCTTGTCTCTGAAAATAGCATTTCATCTCCTTACTTGGCTCTACTTAGACTAGGATTGATAAATGTTTCTTATGTATTTACTTTCTCATTTTCAATCTATAGTCGAAAGTTAGTTTTTGATCGATTGATCTTTAGTGAAAGAAAGTGTCGTAAAATCGTCTTTCCTTCGAAAATTGAATTGTCGTCAAATCTTCATTCCTGAAATATTGATTGATTAATGTGTTAAAATGATTAGTCTTTTCATTGAAAGTGTCGTAATTCCTCATTTCTTTGAAAATGAAAGTGTTGTAAAGTATTCCTTTCCTTGAAAAGAAATTGTCACAAAATCATCATTTTTATGGAAAGAGTTTAAGAATCGATTATGCAATAGTTTTCCTTTTGTTCATTCACATTAAGGGGAACTAAATAGAAATACATGCATGTTGCATTGAATTTTTTTTTGTGTGTTGATAAAGAATAGTGTAGGGAATTTGCATTTAGATTATTCTATTTGCTCTTTGATCAAAAGAAATATGATTGCTCTATCCCTAAGTAGCTAGGATTTGCATCATTAAATTGAATGGAAAGTATGCTTATCATGATAGTTGCATTCCTAGGAATTTCAGAATACATCACGTGGTGAACTTGAAAGGAAAATTCCTAAGAAAGGTCAACTTAAAATAAAAATAAATTTACCTAATGGAGCATTGTCATTAATTCAAACATTTAGTTGTTCTAAGCTAGAGACGTGTTTCAGCGTCGTAAAACAAAGCAGTTGTCACTAACTTGTCTACAATACATCCCAAGTGTTATACCTCATTCCACGTACATGAGTATATCGTAGCTCGTCCACGTACCTTCGGGTATATAGGGAAGTGTTACAGTATGTAAAGTATATGGGAATGCTCTCACTGTGCAGTTTTACATTAGATAGCGCTTATACGAACTAGGCCTCCACATACCTTCGGGTATATATGGGAGGAAAACTCTAGGTTGCTATCCATCCTTAAGTAACTGAGTCATCCACCTTGTAAATTGTGATACACCAAACACAGCATTAGGGGAGATTGCCTGCTCGTACTTCTTGGTTCGCTAGGAGGTATTTTGCAATTCACAATTGCTTGGTAAACCTTTTTCCTTGTATACCCCTTTTTGTTTATTTCCTTTTTTATAATAAAATTAATCAGCAATCATGAAGGAACATCAAACCATACCCCGTCATTCACAGAGAATAGCAAGAAAACCGCATTTGCCTCCCGAAGCGACACCAATTTGGGCCAAGCGGACTCACTTAACTGAGTCTAGTACATCAAGAACTCCTAGTTCTTCATCTTAGTTACCTGAATCATCTATTTTGGTAAGTACAGAGACTCCAGTTACTCCAACTATTTCTAGTACATTCGTTCCTAAAGAAGAAGTTTCACAATTATCTGAGAACATTAACACTGATCTTAATGAAACAGTAATGGAAGTTGTTCAACCATAAGTTGATCCTCAACTTGAAATAGCTCAACAAGAAAGTCATTCTGAATTTGAATCAGTTCAACTAGAATTTAATCTAGAAACAATTCCAGTTCAAACAGAAGTTACATTTGAACCTGAAGTTGTTCAGGAACCTCTTACTGAAATTGTTGTTCATTTACCGGAACATCTAGACTTCGAAGTTGAACATTCAGAAGTTGTTACTTTACCGGTTACCCCTCAGACATTAGTAACTATTGAAACTTTAACTTCACCAACACCAGAAATATTTTATGAACCTAACAGTGAAGTTCTTCCACTAGGTTTGATTGCCATAGAGGAGGAATTGGAAGAAGATTTCACACCTGGAACCTCGTTTCACTTTGGAATTGGGCTTTATCTTTACCCAAATACTCTTGATTTCTTTGCTTCATTTGATCATGCTTCTTTTCAAGTACCCATAGAATATTTAGGACAACTTTTGGGCCAGCTAACCATGGTTGAACAACCGTTAACATCTCAGACTCTATCATTTGATGCAAATGCAGTAGCTTTGTCTGTTGTCATTTCCTCGATGTTTTCTACCACACCTGAGTCACACATGTATGGTGAATCGTCTCCTGACTGGTTACCAATCATTATCTGGAACCCACTCAAGGTTGCTTCTACACCATGGTCATCACCCATGTCCTCAACTGGAATTTTACCTGTTTCTTCTCTAATGGGAACTCAACAGTTTGATCCTGCATATCACTATCAAGCTAGGAAATCTGGTTGACCAAGACCTATGTATCCATTAAATACTAGATTACCACCATATGGAGAGAAATATGCTTATTCATCGTATCCTCCTTATTTTGGGGGACTAACATATGGTAATATCCCACAGTATTCAGGTCAACCTGGAATTAGAGTTTGTCAATGCCAACCAACAATGCTAGTTCAACCAATACTTGTGTATCCAACACAACCAATGCAAACCGTGTCAGCTATTCCTACTACACTTGTTGTTACTATTATACCACAGTCACAAGTTCGAACTGATGTATCTCAACATATTCAAACTGATCCTTCTACCTTGCAATCACAAGTTTCAAGTCAAGAAGTTCAAATTCCTCAAGTTTTTATACAACAACTACTTGTTTCTGGAGTTCAGCAACAACCTCAGGTTGGTGTACCCTTATCTGGACTGACCCAGGCTTACACTAATATAGTTTATTCACAACTTGACTAACCTTTCATTGCTAGACAACAACAACCATTGAATCCACAATAGTTATACCAACAAAAACAACAATTTATTCAATAATCGTGGCAGCCTCAATTTCAACAACCCTAATTCCAGCAGTACCAACCTCAGTTTGGACCTGTTTCACAGGCTCAACCTGGTTTTGGTCAATCTCAAGCTCACCAAGGTCAAGGTCAAAAAGGCTTTGCAGGTTATGGACAACCACATATTCAAATTGGTTATCAACAACCACCTTACACTAGTTTTGTTCAACAACCATACCAAGGTTACCAAATGCATATGCCCTATGCCGGTATGCAAAGACCTATTTCCTAGGCAATTCTATCATATCCTGGGTATGCTCAACCTAGCTTGAATTGACAGTTGCCATTTGTAGCAACTTTAGAATTACCAGATTTAAATCGGCTCACTAATTATCCAATCTTATATGCACCTTGGTGGCTGGTAATTATGCATAAGTTACCATCTAACATTCCAAAGTTTAACGGAAATCCTGGAGAAGACCCATCAAATCATGTTATGACCTTTCATTTGTGGTGTTCATATAACTCCTTAAATGATTATTCGGTCAGACTTCGTCTTTTCCAAAGAACACTTAATGGTCCAGCTACTAAATGGTACATTGAGTTACCAAGAGCTTCTTTCAATAAATTCAACACCTTAGCCACTACCTTTTTGACTCACTTCTAGTTACCTATCAGATAAAAGATTGGAATGGAACTCCTAACCAACTTTAAATAGACTACTGCTACCCATATATTAGGTCACATTCATGAGTGGCGGAGTCGTCGTCAAATGGTTAAGACATATGTTCCCAATTAGCTTTTAGCTGAGTGGTTCATAAAATCCTTGTGCCCAATACTTGGATTTAATTTACACACAATCTGACACACTTTATGATAAAATTCCCAATGCACCTCGTCCAGCTTTCACTGTTCCACATCCTCCACAATCAAGTAAGGACTCTCATGCCAGTGATGGTGTGATCAGTTCTTCAAGCACACAATCAACAAGAAGACCATCTAGTCAGACTCTTGTTGTTTCCAATCAAACTACCAATGCATCAAAAAATACTCTTGCCTCCAAGATTAATGTCGTGTCATCTAACAAAGGCAAAAATCCAAAGCAACCAGCAGGCAAGAAAAAGGGGAAGAACAAAAAGAAACAAGAGAATTCCCCTCCAAAGAAATTATCTAATTCCTCTACCGTGGCAAGGAAACCTCATTATCCATGTCTGATATGTAATGACGAGCATTATACAAGAGATTGTCCACATCGCTCGGAGGTCTCTAAACATTTAAAGACTTTGAACACATTAGCGGTGTTGACAGATCCATTTCCAACCTCGGAAACACATTTGGTTGCAACAAACCATTCTTCCACATCCTAAGTACTCATGTTATCCATCACAAAGCCTCAAAATGATGTTTTGGTGTCAACAAGAAACAAAGATTATGGAAATCCATCATCGTCGAATAATCAGGCCACTGATCAACCTAATCCTTCGACCTCAACTTCATTTGAAGTTGTTCCACCTATTTTACTTGAATTAACAATAAAACCACCAAAAGGAGTTGTGCAAAAATCGATATTCAACCCTCGAGCTCAAGCAACTCAAAACTATAACATAGTAAAAGATATTTCTCAATCACCTTCAGCTATGTTGATGCTTGAGGTGTTGCAAAACTATCCCTCCCAGGAACAGGCTTTACTATCAGCAATGGGAAGAATAGATCCTATGGATTCAAATATTGTAGTATTTAACCATGTGGGATATTCACCACAGTTACCGATGCAATTAGCTTCCCTAATCCAAGTAAAGGCTCTCAATAAAAATGTTCATAGAACTATTCTTGATGAGGGGGCATCTACTTGCATTATGTCCATAAGCTACTGGAAAACACTTGGTTCACCACCATTGTAATGATCACCAACCATGTTAAAAGCTTTTGATGGAAGAGCGTATACTACATGTGGAATTTTTAGTAACCTAAAAATCAAACTAGGGGGGAAAATGGTTACTGTTGAAGTTGAGGTAGTTGATGGACCCCTCAATTACAACATTTTACTAGGAAGGCCTTGGGTATATGCTATGGCAGCTATGGTTTCCATGTACTTTCATACTATTGAATTCCCTTTTAAGGGTGGAATCATAGTCATTGATAAGCTAGCCTTCTTTCACTTCAAAGTGCTGGAGTAGGTCTCTTTAAAGATCCTTCTCTAATGGGTATTTTTACCCTCCCGTCACCATCTTATTTGGTGGAAGTGGCAAGAGTAGAAACTTGCAACATGATTTCCTCCACCTCATCTGATTTAAGGAGTTTTTCCAACCAAATTGAAGTTGACAGTCA
Source organism: Pinus taeda (assembly GCA_000404065.3). Taxonomy (NCBI): domain Eukaryota; kingdom Viridiplantae; phylum Streptophyta; class Pinopsida; order Pinales; family Pinaceae; genus Pinus; species Pinus taeda. Next base: position 342,819 of record APFE030793723.1, read on the forward strand.
TATTGAGGTATCGCCTTTAAGCCCCATTGAATTATCATAGCAATCAATCTTTTAGGCTTGTGCAGCAAACCCAAATCCACACTCAACTTTTGTATGGGTAGATAGATCATTAGAATATAGTACCTCTTCGGATCCTTTTTCACGTATACATTCTACGGATGAAGGAATCATCCAATCAATGATGATAGGAGAGGAACCGTGGGGGGACTATCATCATCGTTCCCAACTTCCAGATGATAATGAAGATTATTCAAATGAACTAAACCACCCATAAATCATTGATTTCTTGCCGAATTCTATTAGAGTAGATTTTGTACATTTTGAGCGTAATTTGTCAAACATAGAAGAAACAATTTCTATAAACATTTCGACCAAACCTAATATTTTAGAGAAAATTCATGTCGGCAAATCTTGTTCTCCATCGGAACTTGATAATTACCATGCTCTGTTTCGTGAATTTAGAGATATTTTTGCATGGTCTTATGAGGAGATGCCAGGAATTGACTCAGGTATTGTTGAACATGAGATTAAAATGTACCCTGATGTCAAACCAGTATGATAGCAGCTTCGACCTGTTCATCCTAAGAAAGCCATTGCCATTAAATCAAAGGTTGAAAAATGTTTTCGCACTGGCTTCATTTTCCCTATTCCTCTTACTGACTGGGTATCTAACATTCTTCTAGTTATGAAAAACAAGGGACAATTCGAGTGTGCATTGATTATAGGGATGTAAATCAAGCATGTCCAAAAGACAATTATGCTACACCCTTTATTTACCAGATTATTGATGAATGTGCCAGATGTGAAATATTTTCGTTCATGGATGGATTTTCTAGCTACAATCAAATCAATATATGCCCACAAGACCAATCTCAAACAACTTTTATATGTCCTTGGAGCACATTTGCCTATCGAAATTTACCTTTTGGTTTGAAGAATGCAAGGGCTACATTTTAGAGGGCAATGAATTATGCCTTCCATGACATCAAGCACATTGTTCAACCTTATCTTGATGATTTACCTGCTCATTCACAAAAGCAGTCTGATCACCCACAACATTTGAGAGCAATATTTTTACGGTGTCGACACTACAAGATAAGACTCAATCCACAAAAGTGTGTGTTTTGTGTTGGCTCTGATCGATTGCTTGGATTCGTAGTATTAAAGGATGGAATTCAACTCGATCCAATAAAGGTTCAGGCAATCCTTGACTTGCCTCCACCTTCAAACTTGTTACAGTTACAGAGACTTCAAGGGAAGGCAAACTTTCTGAGGAGGTTCATTCCAAACTATGTTGATTTCGCTAAAGGTTTGACATGTCTATTGAAGAAAGAGGTACCCTTCCATTGGGATCAAGTTGCGCAAGCTTTCTTTGATGCTCTTAAAGGTTCCCTGATTAGAGTATCATTAATGTATGCCCCAAACTATCAAAAAGACTATTACCTATATCTTGTCGCTACAGATACAACCATTGATATGGTTTTAGTCCAAGAAGAAAGTGGAATTGAACATCCTATTTATTACTTAAGTCATAATCTCAACGATACAGGAAGTAAGTATTCCTATGTCAAAAAGTTAGCTTTGCAAGCCGTTCAAGCTGTACATATATTTTCTCATTACATTCTCCTTCGTAGGACTACCATTATATCGGGTTGCAACCCTATGACATACATTTTGTCACGTCAATTGCTGGGGGGAAAATATTCTAAATGGATAGTAATTTTGCAGGAGTTTGATTTAGAATTCATCAAGTCTAAATCAAAGAAATCTCTTGTCTTCACCGAGTTACTTTGTGATCTTCCCTCATCCTCCAATTATTTAACATCAAAAGCATTGATCTTGGATGAGTCTTTGTTTCTTATTTCGTTAAGTGATCCATGGTATGGAGATATACCGGACTATCTCTAGACCCAAGCTTTTCAACCTAATACCTCTCACTCTGAACAATGACGTACTCAATACCAGGCCAAAGATGATCTGGTCATTGGTGATACCATTTATCGGTGTGGTGTCGATACGATTTTACGTAGGTGCCTCACTCATGAGGAAGCCGAAAAAGATTTGAATGAATGTCATTCAGGTGCTTGTGGTGGACATTTATCTGGTTATGCTACTGCACAGAGAATTCTCCATGCTAGTTACTTCTGGACAACTATATTCAAAGATTGCATTCTTGCTATCAGAAGCTGTCATGCATGCCAAATATTTGACTGGAAAACCAGATTACCACCTACACTACTGCATCCAGTCATTGTTGTTGGCCCATTTGCTAAATGGGGCATTGACATTATGACATGTAACCCCACCTCGGCTGGGGGGCATGGGTATATTACAGTCGTCGTTGACTATTTTACCAAATGGGTCGAGGTGATACCAACATTGAACAACAGTAGTGAAACGACTGCTTTATTTTTCTTCAACCATGTGGTTGCCAGGTTTGGTGTACCACAAGCCATAGTTACATATCATGGATCACATTTTCGCAATCACATGATGGTTGAGTTGACCGCCAAGTTAGGACTGTCACAAGATAGTTCTACTCCATATTACCCGCAAGCTAATGGACAAGTTGAGGCTATCAACAAAGTCTCTAAGTGCATGTTGCAAAGAATGATTGGAGTTCATAAAATAAATAGGCATTTAATCATGTACTCAGCTTTGTGGGCATATCAAACCTTTGTAAGAAATGTGGCCAGATTTACACCCTTTCAATTGGTGTATGGTTTGGAAGTAGTCTTACCAATCCAATGTGAAATCTCATCTCTCAAACTCGCGATTGACCTGCTACTTGATGCTTCTAAAGAAGAAGCATGTTTCTTGGAGTTAATCCATCTAGATGAAACCCAAAGGAGAAATGAACCAAGTTGGATAGTAAATCCGAAAAGTGCATATTTATTGGGTATAAGGATGGTTTAAAGGGTTATAAGCTTTGGAACCCAGTCACATGAAAGGTTGTGTACAGCCGAGATGTGGTGTTAAGAGAGGTAAAAGATGTTATTAAACATGAAGTCCAACCAAAGGAAACTAAGAAGATAGATTTTGAGCTTAAGGAGGAAGAATCAAAATCTACAGCGGAGGAGGAATCAGAAGATGAAGAGCCACAAACTCCGGGTGTGAGAAGATTAGTTCGAGAAAGAAGGCAGCCATAAAGGTATAGTCCATCTGCTTTGTGTTCAAATTTTTCTTTATCTATTACTGACGATGATCCCAGAACTATGAAGGAAGCAATAGATTCAGAGGATGGAAAACTCTGGAAAGAGGCCATGGTTGATGAAATGGCATCTTTGCACAAAAATGAGGCTTAGGATCTGGTAGAGTTGTCGGCTAAAAGAAAAGCCATTGGTAGCAAATGGGTGTTCAAGAAGAAGACAAATGCAGAAGGAAAGGTGGGGAAATACAAAGCTCAGTTGGTAGCAAAAGGTTATTCCCAGGTGCCAGGAATTTATTTTGGTGATATTTTTTCTCCTGTTGTCAAGGTAAATTCTATTAGATTACTTCTATGTGTTGCTGCTACTTTCGATTTTGAGGTAGAACAGATGGATGTGAAGATAACATTTCTTCATGGGGATCTGGAAGAGGAAATATACATGAAGCAATCTGAAGGCTTTGCTGTGAAGGGTAAGAAAGAACTGGTATGCAAGTTAAATAAGTCTCTATATGGGTTCAAACAGTCACCAAGGATGTGGTATCAGAAATTTGATACATTTATATGGGGACTTGGCTTCACTAGAAGCAAATCAAATCATTGTATGTATTTTAAATTAATTGGTGACTGTGTTATTTACCTAGTCTTGTATGTGGATGATATGTCATTGGTTGGAAATGACAAAGAAATTATCCCGGATTTGAAGACCCAATTGTCCTCCAAATTCGTCATGAAAGAGCTTGGTGCTGCAAACTATATTTTGGGTATGGAAATTAAAAGTGATCAGGTAAAGAGGAAGCTCTGGTTAAACCAGAGGAAGTATTTCGAGACAACACTGCAGAGGTTTAATATGCAGGATAGTAAATTGATGAAGGTTCCTATTCTTGTAGGTGTGAGGTTATCTACTGAACAGTGTCCCAAGACACAAGAAGAGGAAGAGGACATCTCTCGTGTTCTATATGCAAGTGCAATCGGTAACTTGATGTATGCAATGGTCTGTACTAGACCAGACATTGCACATGCAGTGGGAGTATTGAGCAAGTTTATGTCAAAACCAGGGAAGGAACACTGGATAGCAGTGAAGCGAGTTTTCAAGTATTTGCGTGGCACTAGTGATTATAGAATGCTACCAAGGAAGATCAGGATTGGACAGAATGTGGTATATTTGTGGCTTTGTTGATGCATACTAGGCTGGAGATCTATATCAAAGAAGATCTACAAGTGGGTATGTATTTAACCTATTTGGAGGTGCAGCCAATTGGATGAGTAAGAAATAATCTGTAGTGGCACTATCAAATATAGAGGCAAAATACATGGCAGCCACTCATGCAAGCAAGGAAGCAGTTTGGTTGTAGAGATTGTGTTCAAGTATGGGGTTAGTACAGGGAGCTATAAGCATAAACTGTGATAGCCAAAGTGAAATTTTCTTGGCAATAAACCCCGCATATCATTTAGAGACAAAGCACATTGATGTTCAGTAATACTTTGTGAGGGATATGATAGAAGACAAAAAGGTGTTGCTGGTAAAGGTGGACACTTTGAAGAATACTATAGTTGAATTGACAAAATCTGTGAGCTATGAGAAGTTCTCTTGGTGTAGAGAAACAATGGACATTTCAAGGCTGAAAAAATGACTAAGCTCTCTTGTTGCCCCCTGTGGAAAGAAAACAACAAGTGGGAGAATGTTGGGTTGTGTTATATTCTTTCCATGACTAGTTAACCGGGGGGTTAGAGGGGGAGCAGAGCCCCCCTTCGTTGCACCTATTGTGTAGCGGGGGGGGCAGGGGGGTCACAAGGGGTTTGAGGCATACTCATAACCCCACTTTATGGGGTCTGGGGCAGCGGCCCAGAAAATTTTGGTTTTGGACCCTATGTTAGGATGGGCAGACCCACCTATGGTTTTGTGCATGATTTTTGCATATGTTTTTGGAAGCGATGGTTTTCAATCCATGGTATTGGACGCGATGGTTTTCAGTCCATGGTATTGGATGCTTTGGCATGTATAAATATGTATTATAACATTGAAAAGAACATAATGAAAAGTCAAGCTGGTAGTCCCGGTTTTGGGATCCAGGGGAAAATCTCTGTGTATATGTGTTTTATGTGTTATTCTCTTGCATTGTTTATTCTCTATGTTTTAGAATTCGTATGCAGGTAATTTCTATACGGGGTTAAAACCTACATGCTACAGGAGCCCTGATGAGGAGTAGCAGGACTGGCTGAGTGGGTAGAGATAGATGCGGATGAAGTGGCAGAGAGAGCTACAATGTAGGAGTCCCATGACAGTATAGAGCTAGCATGCTGCAACAATGCGAGAGGCACAGGAGTGTTGCACGAGTGCAGGATGGCACAGAGAGGTGTGCAACAATGCGAGATGCATGGAGTGTTGCAGCAGCTCAGAAGTTAGAGAGGGAGAACTTGTTAGCATTAGGTAGAGCTTCAACATCAGAGTATGTTTCTAGCCCAATATAGAGGTCAGTTGGGAGTTTTTTTTGTTTCTAGAGTTGCTGGAGCAACCACACTTGGTAGAAGTGTTGCATGCTGAACATTCCAAAGGTACAGGATCGAGTTTGAGTTGAATGCCTTTCTTGTTGAGAGGGAGTGTTGAAAATAGCAACAAGAAATGCTAAAAATAGAAGTGCTAAAAATAGCAGTTTGGATACCAGTGTTGGATTAAGCAATAGGGAATGAAAAATGGAAGTGTTAAAAATAGAATTGCTATTTTTAGCAGTTCAGGATAGATTCCAATTTTAGTCAGTCCCTAGACTAAAATTGAGAAGTAAAATTTGAATTTGAACTTAACAACTGTTTGAAAATAAATTGATTAATTCACCATGAGTTAATTAGTTATGAAAAATCAAACATGAATTCCATGTGAGGACATGCAACAGTTTCTCCATTGATTGAGGAATTTATCCATCAATTAAAGAGTTAAGGATGAGTTGTAATATTGAGCTGTAATTAGTTGGCTCAATTAACTGAGTCAAGTCCAGTTAGATTAATTCAAACGGTTTCTTGAATTAATTGTGAGTTCATTTAGTTAATGCTTGCATGCATGTAACTGCTGCTCTCTAGATAATTGAATATTCTCTCATAAATAACTCATGCATGTCAGTTCTATCAAAGACCCAATTGAGATCAGAGGAGGGACAGTAATATCAGTTGGATGTATTTTTTTCCTATAAAGGGAACTCATCCATGTAGAAGGAATTATCTCCTTTAGGTTTATGCAGTTATTTCTGAGCCAAGTGAGCCATGTGAGGTGGGAATTCACACAAGTGGAAGCATTAGACCCTAGGAAAAAGTGTACAAGGAAATAGGAGGCTTGGAGGGCAGAGGAGAAGGTTGTGAGAGCCTTTGACTATCTATGAGCAGTATTGTTTGATTGTAGAGAGAGCAGGATAGCTTGAGAGCTAATTCATTTTGTAACTTAAACAAGATTTCCACTTGTATGATAATACAGAGATTGGGGTTTTAGGTTGAGGCTTCCCTCAGGTTATTTCTTCTGTGTTATGTGTGATTGATTTTTCATTCTTAGTTATATGTGTTCTCTTGACCTTGATCAATTCAATTAAGCTTCTGCAAAGTGTTGTAGAAGTAGATCTTGTATTGTGTTTTAGGATATTTCATAATCTATTGATTTACAGTGGAAATTTCTACATCCCTGATGTTAATCTTTCTATCTCTTCTAGGTTGAGCACCTTCCCAGCAAAACTATTTTATATAATCTCTCACTGCTTCACCTCCTTTGGAAAATCCTAATAGTGAGATGGGGGCACCCTGCCTCAATAGTCCAGTCAGAAAGTAGATATCATTGATGGTAAAAAGGATCACTTTGTCCCTAATGTGGAAGGCTTGATCAGTAGGATCCCAAGAACGAACAAGGAACTATAAAAGCTTAATTTGTTGTCGCATGCTAGATAATCGAAAATACTTGAGTAACCCACAATTCCTTAGGGCCTCAACCATCCCCTGATTATTTAGGGCAATCATATCTTATTTTTCATGCTCTCGCTCTCTCCATATAATCACCATTTTGATCCGATGAATGTCTACAATGCAACCTTTAGACAAATTAGGATCCATCTTTTGCAAAAAGAAAAGAAAAATTTGGGAGAAAACAGTTGTGTAAATTTGGGTTTTGGAACCAATGCACCCCTCCCTTAGAGACAGTGTGCTGCAATGCATACAACCTTCTGGGTGTGTGCAATGCAGTGCACCTTTCAATACTGAAAGGGTGCGTTGATTCCATAGTTCAAAAATGAAACCCTAGAGGCCTCAAAAATTCAAAATTTTTGCTTAAAACTAAAAATAAATGGAATGAAATGAAAGAGAATAGAGATAGATCCTACCTAGTCTGAACGGCGCAAGGAATAGCCCACTGAATCGTCCATAATTAGCTAGTGAACTTCAAGGTAAAAATTGCTCCAGAGCACCAAAATCAAAGGGTAAAATTGAAATGGTAACAATGAATGGTAAAACTTGTTTTTTATGTTTATTTATTGCACATTGATTGAATAAACATTAGTTTTTATTCATTTTAATCCTTGAAATAGGTATTTTAATCTATTTTGATGGTGTTTTGAGTAGGTTTAACAATTGAAATGTAGGATTTCACGTGCTCAAATGTAAATTGAACATATATGACCACAAAGCAAACTTTTATCTCTTTTTCAAGCTCTGTTAAAAACAAAAAAGGAACCCCCTTGGAGTCCTCTTTAAGCTATTTTCAGACTCTCTAAATATGAAAATATTACCGAGCGCTTATCCATTCCAGCTTGTTAAAGGATTGCAAACGATATCTCTCTTGTATTATTTTACACTTTTTCGGACTTGAGAGATTATTTTACAAAAAATAACTTGTGGAGTTTCATTTTCGTCTCTTTTCAAACTCCCTAATCATGAAAAGGACCGAGTTATCTTTGTCGTTAAACTCGTCAAAACATCAAATAGTGACAAACTTGTCTATCTAGACAAGACCGAATTTCACTTTCGCTAGACTCATTAAAGCATCAAATAGCGATGGATTTAGCTGAAGGGTGAAATTATACAATAAGCATATGTTATTCTCCTCAATATTGATAAAGACTAAAGAGGTACTGGTCAGCAATGATTGGGAAAAATTGGAAAAATCCAAGAAAACTTTATGGTTGCAAGTTGCTCTTGAACATGACACTTTCACCTCATCACCGTGACCATGTGGGTTGGGTCATTCAGCTTGATTATTATCATATCGTTGGTATATCCTACCATCCATTACTTTGTTTTGGGTCAATGCTACCAATTCATCTTAGTGTCACCGACATGTTCAAGAGAAGTCATTCAGTTCAAACTTCATCCTTTGCAATACCGTAAACCTTCATTTTCATGACTGCCATTCCTGAACCTTGTGTTGTCAGTTAATTTTTCATCTCCAAAATCATTTACCTCGTTTCGTGTCGTTGATGTGGGACACATCAAGGCCCTCTTGCGATGAGTCACTTCTTGTCGACATTAGCACATCATCCAAGAAGTTGACTTAGAAACACCCCTTCAATACCTTGAGGCTTGCATACATCAATGGCAGGTTTCTCGCTTCCGGCGATAGGTTGACATCACTGGCCTTTGACCGAAAGACTTTGTATGGTGTTCAACATCAAATCATTTATTCACACCATGTGAAATGTACCATAGTACCTTGACGGTCATTATCATTATCGGTGATTCCTCTCGCGTCTGTTAACGACTTACATCATTGGTTGGTAATCAAACGATGTCTTCCCATGTTCGACTTCAGAACATCTATTTACATGGTTAGACTTGTACTTGAGTGAAAGATTGAACGAGATTGAAGACCCCGGATCTAGTTTCATCCATCCGGGCTGTGACGTTTTCATGGGTACTAAATCAAATGTACAATGGCCTTACATTCATGGTCATCCATTCATGGGTCTATATCTGTAGAAAACTATATTTTTACATGTAATGAAAGTTTATAAGTTGAGCATGGGTATGCCTTCCCTCAGCAAGTTCATGAGAAAAAATTAAATTATCATGATATATGTATTGTAATTGATGTAGGTCACCTTCCACTTCGAAACCTCCTCTCCACATGATAAATCATTTCACTCGACATACATATTTATGAATTCATGCTTTAGGGGGCAACTATTACAGATCCATTTGGGCACATCAACCCCAACTTACATATTAGTACTATTAGGGCTCATCAACCCCTAATTCAGTTGTTACATGCCCTAAAGAAGTTAACCATCAGAATTCCTAGCTTCCCAAGAAGTTCCATAACCAAAGCCATCCATAAACTGCCTCTAAGAAGATCAGCATAGGTAGGCCTTCATTAGGGTGTGTTGTAATGCAGACCATACACTGATAGGGTGATATGCAATGCACTTGGTCCTCTTTAGCTTGCGCTGGGAAAATTTGAGCAAATTTCGATGAGGGTTTGAAAGATTCCTTATCCATTAGATGCCTCTAGAAGTTTCTCAAACCTATCTACTCCTTTGAGCTCGTCTTTGGATGAGGAAGGGAGTTAAGGAACATTAATCCTTTATCCCTTCCTCCATGGAACTAAATTCTAAGTTTTGGAGGGCCTTCATTATCACCATTTATGGCATAACTTCCTTCATTCACCTAGAAAAACACCACTCACTCAAGTGATCTAGGGCTGTAAATTGTTGAATTATAGGGAGATGTTGTTAGTATGGGACTTGAGTTGATTTCAAGTATTGTAATGATGTCAAAATGTCTTGCTTGTTATGAGGAGAGGATGGGACTGAACTAGAGGAGTGATGCTGAATCAAGTAATGGGTTGTAACTCTTCCTTTTACTAATAAAGTGTTCAAAGCTTTTTCCACATGCTTATGTTATTCATTCATGCTTTCATGTGTGTATCATGTACTTGATTCCATGCTATGTTTAATCAATAGATTATTATCATATGCTTTGATCGGTTTTTGTCTTCTATCTGTGTACAAGTACTCTCCAAGCGGATTAAGTACAGAGAGGAGTGACAGAATTGGTCAAGGGAGATAAGGAGAAAGAGAAAGCTACAGGTAGGCTTCTTTGTCTCTTATTTAATCTATTGGTCATAGGAAAAGTATAGAATGCTTTGCACTGTTGTTCTAGAATTTGATACTAGTCTAGGGGTTTAAGCATTTATCCATAGACACTAAAACTTCCCAAAACAATATTGTTAACATGGTTATAGGTTATAACTAGATAAAAATATTGAAGATGTTCTTCTTAAAAAAATAAATAATTGAGAGCCTCCTATGAGGGAAAAAGGATAATATTGCATGATTTTAGAGTGAGGTCATGCACAAAAGTTCCATCATTAAAATATATCTACCCATACAAATTGTGACATTTCATTATGACAAGGAATCACAACAACGAGATTACGATGATATACAAAGGAAAATTAAATATTTGAACAAAACCCTCATCGAAAAAGATGGAAAGTTATGCACACTTGAAGGGAATTGGAGAAGTAAAATACAAATATTCACAAATTTCAACAATAGATAAAAGAGCTACAACAACAAATTAACAACATAAAAAATGATCGCTAAGGAGAGATTGAAGGTATTAATAAAAATATATCAACAAAAGATGATCAAATTTATAATTTGAGGTATCATAATAAAAGTTTACAAACATAAATGAAGAATTTGAAGAAAGATAAGAAAACAAAACAAAAAGTGGAAGATAAAAATATAGACAACGAAATTAACACAAACAATGTGGAAAAACCTAATATTGTTATCAATGAAATTGTATAAGTGGAAGAGTCTCCTAAAGTTGAAATTGAAGATAAAATGACCCATTTAGAATAAGGAATTCTTGACATCACTTAATAAAGGTAATATCTACCACTCATTCCAACACTTTAAGTCCGAGCTCTTCAAAAGTCCATGTCCCCTTGAGACAATCCTCTCCATACAAGTACAAAATTTGAGAGTGTAGGTTTCCATAGTTAGACATAATGTACGAGAGATTTTTTGGGATAAACTATGTAGAGAGTTTTTTAAATGTACAACATTTAGAGTGGACACTCACCCATGATCAACAATGACTAAGGCTTGAATGAATGTAAAGAGGGAAAAGATCTCGGAATGATGCCAAGACTCCCTTATTCTTCCACCATTTACACTCATTCATCAAAATGTTTGAAGAGTAGATCCCAATAGAAACTTCAATAGGTATATCTTCATTCTATGTGCTGGAATGCACATTGCCATATTTAATATTAATATTTTTTTTCTAGGTATTTAATATGCATCTAAATCTCTCCACATTATTTTTTTTTTAAATATTTGGTCATGCATTAGTCAAAGTTTTTTCAAGAAGGCATCCTTCATTTTTTAATCTACCACTACTAAGCACATATGTGTAGCATATATGTAAATTTAATAATTTATTTGTTAAAAATTATGCATCTCTCCCTAGGATTTCTAATCATTTGATGGCTTCCCTTTTGAACCCTGAAACTATTCCTATCTCTTCATTTGATGATGATGCTTCATCGCTTTCCTCCCTCCTATTTTTATATTGCATGATGGAAATATTGGTTTATCCTAAATCCCTTTGTTATCACTCAAGTTTTCCCAGAAGTTGTAAGAAAAGGGAAAGGAGACTGAGGTAACCACAAACCAATCTTTTAGACACAGATTCTAGCCAATCTGCATCCAGAGAGGGCTCTCTCTTTAAGTTTTAGCTTTGTTTTTTAAAAAATTTAGGCTAGTTGTGAAGTTCAGGAGTTTTGTTTGAGTTTGGGTGGTGAGATTCAATAGCAAAGGGGCAGGACTGGCTAGTTTAGGCCATTGGGCTAATGGAGTCAAGAAAGATGGCTTAACTAGACTTAGTTTCTTAACAAAGGATGGCTTCATAGGGCAAGATAATCAAACAGGGAAACAAACAATGATTTTGGAATAAATGGAAATGTTTCAAAATGGGTGAAGGGAAATTAAGAATCCTTCAACCTATTTGAAAAGATAAAATGGAAATAGATTACTTATAAAGAGCAGTTAAGTATTCTTTAAGTAATAATCAAAGTGACAGAACTAGAAAATAGGAGAATTTAAGATTTCATTATTTATTCTAATTCGAAAGAAAACATAGAGAATAATAACTTTTGAAGACAGAGTGCAATCAAGCATATTCTGAATTACTCCTTTTTGTTTATCATTCAGATGTGAAACAAAGATGATATAATAAACAAGGAAAAACTTTAAAACATAAGGTATAGAGGACTTATTGATCCGATGTGTGATTCAAGAAATCTGTGAAAATTCCTTTGTCTCAATTCTTTATCCAGCAAGCCATACGAAAATTTGATCCAATCATCACTTTATTCCTGAAAACCAGTATTACAACAATGTATATGAATCCACCCAAAATACTTCAAATGGAGAAGTATTTATACTATTTGTAAATTGAAATATCTTGAAAAAATATCAAGATTAGTTTCACAAATATCTCCAATTGTTTACATTAATAGAACTTAAATAAAGGACATTCAAAACTAATGAATATATTTGACAATATTTCTATGGATTTATGGTGACAAACAAAATAAAGTCGAATTTGATAGCAATTCTTAGTTGATGATGAGGCATCCCAGTCACTAACTGCATCCTTCCTTTGCGCATTCTACCCGAGAAATTCTGCAGACTTAGGGTCCAATGATATGCTTGTATATCTCAATCCCTGTGTAAAAAGTGAGATAGGTTTTTGTAGCTTGGCCTGTTAAGAACAAAAACCTCTTCCAGTTTCTCGAAATACTTCTTGGATTAGCCACAATAGTTTCTGCAAAACTATGACTTAAATAGGAAATTTCAGAAGAATATACCATTTTTGCTCTAATTTCATCTTTTAACCTTAAATTTCTTTCAACTGTTTTTCACTTTTACTTTGGATAAACTTCATTATAGCTGGTGAAAGTGTTTTCATCTTTGTTTAACCCTAGTTTCTTCATGTTTACGTTTACTGTTTACTGTCTACTTTTTACTTTTACTGCTCTATTTTTTATCTGTCTTCACTTTGTCATGAATTTGTATACTCTATTTTGTAACTGTTTTCCCTGCTGTTTATCTTCATCCTAGTTGATTTACTTGCCTTGGTCTTCACTCTTATACTCTTTTACTATTCTTTATTGTGTCCTTTTACCTTCCATCTCTGTTTGAATAGATTTGATAACACTCTTGGAGTAAACAAGTCTTACGACTAGTATTAAGACTGTTTATCCAAGGATGTGGTCTTCTGATCACCTATAAAATAAAACAAATTGTTAAAAAAGCATTGGTTTGCAGGGGAGGTCAAAAAGGTTTCATTTGAGCTTCAGAGGTCTATGGAGTGAGTCTAGAATGATTTTTGGGAGTTAAACCATGCTCGAATTGGTTAATAGAGGCTTCAGGTGGTGCAGTTAGGTTACAAAGGGTTTTACTGCACAATCAGGTGAAAATGAGCAACACTAGGGTGTTTTTGTTTAAACAGGTAAATGGTTGATATTGGCGGGTAAGCTTTGAATGAACAGTGGACAGATGGCGCCGACTTAATGATGTGAATTTTTGTTGTTAGTTGGAGGCAGTAAGCGGTACGTGATCGCATCGCTTTTGGAGTTAAGTGGTATGGGGCGGAGGGTGGGCAATCACAGCGACTGCATGATGCGTGGCGGCAGTATGGGGGCAAAGCCGCTGGTGATCGCGAGTTAAAGCATGGTCACCAGGGGGGGCGCGATATTGATGTAGATCGTCGGATGATGGGGGGATGATCAGGTGGTGGACAGGAAGTGAAGTAGGGTATGAGTTTATGTATCAGGGCCCAACACAATAAAAATGTTTAATTGTATTGGGGGTGATGCGATTGGTTGGGGGGTGGTTCTTAATTAACCGTAAGGGTTAATTAATTCTAATTAATCCTGTTTTGACACGTATCTATGGTTATATTTAACCGGGGTGGAATATATAAAATGTCGGGGTTCTATATAGTTAAATAATACAGGAAGGGGAATATTTTTTTCAGGATTTATATAATATGTGTGTTAATCGTTAATATGACTATGAAGTGAAAAAGCGCCATGTTAAAATATTTCACGTATATATTTAAACTTAAGCTAAAGATAAAAAGGGGGTTTTTTAGGTAATATTGTGTATTTTCCTAAGTAAAATAGGATTTTACTTAGGAAAAACTTTATGAAATAAAATTAATGGTTTCTGGATGATTCTAAGTACTTTAGGCTTTTTAAATCATTGGGCCAAGGGTCCAGTCCCTCCAAAAGTCAGAGAAATGCTATGAGCCCCTTTAATTTTCAAAGACCTTAATACTTTAGGGGAAATTAGTGAAATCTTTAGGGAAAAATGTGAATGGAAGTTAGTTATTTGACCTTGTCTTGCTTGAATTGAATCAAGTATAATGTTTGCCTTTCACTTTAATAAAAGTGAAAATTAACGCATTTAGAGACATTATTCATCACAAGTATCATTCTGCAACACCATCTACTTACCCTACCTACTTTAACCTAACATTTTTTCCTTCTTTATTTGGGTGCACTTAGACTGGCAAACCCTTATCAATCTTCTTTTTCTTTTACATGGCAAGCCTACCTAAGTCTACACTTATTACATCTAAAGGCTCAGATTAAACTGTTGAGATCCTTTTTATTTACTCTACCTATCTACTTATCTGCCAAGTTTAAACAGTTTGGTCAGATTTTATTCTCTATTCTACAGCATGAAATTGAAAAATGAATGAGCCAAGTTTAAACAATTTGACTCTTCATAAATTGTGGCAAAAGTTTAACAAGCTGCACACAATTGCTTATTACAAAAAATGAAATAGTAGTGGCATTTAGACTTGCACACTTTCCTGGTCTATTTTTGTTTTGGGTTCATTTCTTTCACTTTTTTGACCATTTTATTATTTTTACCCTTTGAGTTTTTTCTAGGGCATACCCTCTTTACATTTTTTGATTTTTTTTTTATTTCTTGAAAATATGGAAAACCTTTGCAACAACAAAGGTATGAACATATTACAGAGCTCATCAAGTCAACCATGAAATATGACACCTATTGGTATAGGAGCATAACACTGGCTCCACTTGGGGATGGCTTTCCCTGTTGGAAAGTCAAGAATAGAAGGTCAGATGGCCTTCTGAATGACTTTAACTGTGCTTTGAAATCTTCTTTTGCTTGTTGCTTTATTTTATGTACGACAATGACACTTGTGAAGCTTAGGGCCTTCTCTTTGGGCTTCAATTCCAACAAGTTACTATCAAATCAACACCAAACCTTTATTCTTCCTACTTGAATCCCACTTGAGCACCTTGTAACTTAGGTAGGAATATTTAGTCTTGGTTTTTTTATCAAAAATATTTTTAACCTTTTCCTGCACAACTTGAGATCCGACCTAAAACTAAAAAGTGCTTCAACCTTCAAACCAAATTAGTAAATCATCAAGATCTTAGGGCCTTTTGATTGGATTCAAATCTTTTATGATTTATTTCATAATCTACTGAAAACTGAATTAAATCAAATTGAAATCCTACTACTTACTCTAATTAGCTTTCATTTCTTTCACTTCTTTGACCATTTTATTCTTTTTACCCTTTGATTTTTTTCCTAGGGCATACCCTCTTTACATTTTTTAACTTTTTTTTTTATTTCTTGAAAATATGGAAAACCTTTGCAACAAGAAAGGTATGAACATATTATAGAGCTCATCAAGTCAATCATGAAATATGACACCTATTGGTATAGGAGCATAACACCCTTGAAGCTTCCTTCACATATGCACCTACACTTCACATCCTCCCATTCTCATCCTGTGCACCCTCACCTTAATCACACTTTCCCTCACTAGCTGTTAGTGGTGGTTGAACTATTGTTAGGTATTATTAGGTTTCATGACTTATGTCTCAAACTGTAACCGTAATTAGTCCATGACATTCTTGACCATGCATACCTCTCTCTTTTTCATGCCAACCAACTTATTGAATTCTTCTTTATGTCCCCCTCACATAAACCTTGCAATTAATTTATTAGAGTACAACTTCCATGAATCAATTGAATCATAACCATAATATTTCATCATGCATGTTAACAAGAATCTTTAGGTATACATGTATGGTGTAACTCCAACGAATTCTTTGATTGCTTACACCAAGGCCTTTATCAATCTTATTTTGGTAAAAGATTCAAATAGTCATTCAAATAATTTCCTTGATACTAATCCTCTTGATGATAATGCTTTCAATACAATTAATTAATATTTTAATAACAATACTTCATACCTTAATAATAATATTGATTTTAAATTCCCCAAACCACCTCCCAAATCCTTAGATAACCATTTCACCAATATCTCCTTTCCCCACTTGGCCCCTAGTGATGGTTTTACACCATATTTTATTAGTACTCCTGACCAAACTCCTTAGTCACCCAATCCCCATTTGTTACATCATTCTTCTATGCTTATCAATATTTCCTCTATTGACCTAAGCCGGTCAACAAATCCCTTCCCCTCGCAATACTATACTATCTCAGTCGAGCTTTGGCTTGACCCGCCGTATTGAGATTTGGGTTTCTTTACTAGTTTTATTAGGGTGAATCATTGGGTCTGGTAAGTCTATGTCCTCACTTTTATGTCCGTCCTCTTGGCTGGACATATATATTTGGGACGACCTCAATTGTCTACCCCAAGCTCTCTACCATCCAATGCATTTTGCCAGTCAGAAGTTTCCACAGGAAGAAACATCAATATTTCGCTATTGACCTTAATAATGTTTCATGAGAAAGAAACTAGTAACATCGCAGAAAAAACTAGTGAACCGATAATTAAAAATAAAAGGGAAAAATCAAACGAAACTACTCATACATTTTGTCGCAACCAGAAGCTTGCTTCCGTTCTATTTCTTAGCGAAAATACCCTGATATAACTCTGTAAAAATGTGGTTGGGTTGTACACTTAAAATTATAGCAATAATAAGATTGATATATAAATGGAAGACTGAAACCCTCAACAATATATGTCGAATGAATCAATTAAAGAATTAAAGAAAAATGAAGTGAGATGAACCTAGAGACTGTTAGCTTTGACGTATTCCCAAATCTTTTTCACTGCTTCTGAGTGAGAAGCCCCAGAAATGCCGAGGAACTGATTCATTTATGAAGAAACTGGCATAGGAATATTAAGCCCTCACACCTTAGTGGGCTTCGCAGTACTTTCTCTGACCTTTGCTATCGTCTTTTTTGGTGTGGCCATGACAGTACTGCTCGACACTGATCTCTAATATGAAACAAAGAGATTTTCATGGGTTTGTGTGACCAAGAAAGGCCATGGAGTTCGATGCTCATAAACACTCCTTTAATTGTTAACCATGCCAATAACATGTCGATCTTATTCATGTGATTCCCATCCAAATGGTCTAAACTGAAGCAGAAGATGTACGGGGCTAAGCTAACAGCTAGCATCCAAATCTTTTTAATATTGAGTTACATTTACATACGATCGATCACAATATTGGCCTGCTTAGAACCATGATGAAAACATCTTGAATGCTTACTTCCTACGAATAACTTGACGGCTAGTTGGCTTCAATGCTTGATAAAACCCAAAAAAAAACGAGAGGAACACTAAAAACCTGCCTTTACCAACTGGACCCCCCAGAGTTATAGAGTTCACCTAGAATGATCAACGGATCAATTCATATACTATTTGGAGGCAATGTTGTTTTAGATCATTATTTTTAGTACTATCCCAATTCAAGTCTAGGTCTCCCTGTACCAAATGTCCCTCAGCAAAATTGGGATAAATTTAGATGGAATTCTTTTTGCTTTACTTGAAAGGATGAATAATAATAATGTAACCTGTACCAGCCCAAAATCAAAATCTAATTAACTTATTAACATTAAATTTAAACAATGAAGAGTGCTTACCTGAGCTTACCTGTGCATGAAGTAGGCTTACCACAACATGGTTTTGGGGACGACTCTCCTCCCAACCGTAGGCTCAATTGTGCAGGATTCTGCCACAACTGGCCACCCCCGAGTCCTCAATCAACGACTACTGCTAGTATTCCTAAGTCTCAATACTCTCCAAAGAGAATGAAGACAGAACATCAGAAGGATCCCCCCTTCCATCCTCCTCACCATTCCTTAAATAGAAAAAACATTGGATGGGAAACCACATGCACACCTCCATGTGTCTGCATACCACATGCCCACCCTCCATGTGTCGGCATGCTAATTTTTGATAATTTTCTTATTTTATTTATTTTTATATTAATTTGTTATTTTGGTTATTACTATTTTTATTTTTAT
>APFE030793727.1:0-19294 GCA_000404065.3 Pinus taeda
ATGATCTCTTACTCATCCCTGGGCGAATTCAGAGAGGCAAGTGTCACAGGAGAAGTTTCTGGAAGATTCCATGATCATCCACCTTGCAAACTATCTCTGCCAGTTGTCTACTCTTTCCCATCGCACCTTACAGAAGGGTTTTTCAGTATGCATCGCACTTTTTGCATGTGCCAGGTGAGATGCATCACACCCTTAGCACTGAGCAGTCTGTATGGTCTAGTTTTGACCAGTTCTGAGCAGTTTTCCATGGAGAACTTATGGGAGATGATGTAATTAGCTGACCTTGTTCCTTTAGGGTGTGAAACAACACTTTTAGGGACTCATAAGCCCTTAGTTTATGGACATATATGATTAGGGTTGCAGTGCCCAAATATTTCTATAACAGCTTTCCACATTTTGCAGATAGTTTACATTCGTTACAAAAGAAACTACAAAGTTTATCCAAAATTGACTCAATTGACCCCATGGACACCTTCCCAATAGGCTCAGAATACAAATTGCGTGACTTGCCCTCGAGTCACTCAGCTAGAACCTCGACCTTGTTGCAGAGGTTGTTGAATTCTACTTCAATACATGTAAGTTGACATGACCCTGGATCATGGCCTGCTACACTTCCTCTACCAGCTTTTTGGTAATTGAGCCTTCCATCGTGAGGCATAACATCCTTTGTGTCACTAGAGTGTCTTCAAATTCTCTCAAACTGACAGAGTAAGCTAGCTAGATTCTTCTATCCATGGTTGTATTCTGGCCTTTCAGACAACTGATTTCCTTTGCAACTCCTCAATCTACGTTTGTAGCTATTTTCCTTCTGTTAAGTGAGTGAAGTGCGCGGTTGGAACCAAAGTGTGCATAGTCACCCTAAGGTCAGAAAAAATTCACTGCATCTCCCAGATATCTATGCCAAGATTCTATAGGTTTGGGTCCTCTTGCAAAGTCATCCATAGTTCCATGGCCCGTTCAAAGATCATTGTGTAGCCTCTGACTGTTGCATCCAAAGTGGCCATGCTCTCTCTAATTGCTACTCCGCACTACTCTTAGACTTCTGGCGAGTGGTTGGATGAAATTTCAACTCCAGCTTCAAGATATTCATTTGGAACTCAAATGTCACTCAGCCAACCTCATCATTTGATTCTCTAACTGTGACAACCAACTTCTAAACCATTGCGGCTGCTTCTGCATCTTGTAGAGTGTGAATTTATCACCATGTCTTACATGCCTATGCAATTACTACCTCCAAGCTCTAGCTTCATGCAGCTAGTTCTTCCTTTTCCTTCAGCGCTTGAGCCTTTTGTGTGAAAATTTTCTCAATGTTCATTTTTACCTTGCTGAAGATTGATAACACTTGTTGTGCCCTGACCCTAAGCTCATCTAATACCCCTTGATGAAGTGCATGGAGGATATGAATTAGCAACGCGACGAAGTTGACACCCACATCCTTGCTTTGTCTGAGTTGGTTGTTTTCTTCATCTGCATTTGCTCATAGTGACCCTTCTGGTAAAGATAAAACTCTAATGTCCAAAGTCCTATTTGTGTCTAGTTACATCACATTGGTTTGTTACAAGCTCGCTTGAATCTCACTCACTTGTCCCATGCTCATTTGTGGCCAACCTGTTTGAATCTACAAATCGCGTAGATTCCTCTGCACATTCCTGGGTGCCTACTGGTATTTATTTTTGAACTATTGCCACAATTCAATCATTGTATTGTGAATCTTGTCTCCGATTTCATCAAAGTCCCCCTCAGTGAGGACCATTGGATCTACATGGACATGCTTGTCTGACTTTTACTTCTTTCTAGGCTTGGAAGTGGCCTCTTTGGTCACTTCCACAGTTTAAAGGGAGTGCTCTGCTCCTCGCCCCCACCTCCTTCATCGTCAAACCCTTCTTTATCTGAATATGATGAGAAGCATACTCCTGAACCTCTAATGTGGCCTCCTTCATAGTGCACTCCTTATCAGCAGCTTCCTTCACAACATGCTCGTTGCTGGTAGATGCCTTAGCAGCAACTTCCTTCTTTTTATGTGTTGCTTTCTCTCAAGCTGCAGTCTGCTTAGCTTCTTTCTTTTTCTATGTTGTTGTGTTCCTCATGGAGGAACTTTTCCCATCCCTACTTGTTCCTACACTGAGATCTAAGGGATGTCGCCACTCACCTGGCCATTTTCCCACAACTTCCTATACATATGCATCGGTGACTAGGTACAACAACTTGTACCATAATTTCTTAGGATTTCGCCTCACGCGGATGGATACATTGTGAAAATATACTTCAAATTCTATGTAGGCCTCCAACTACTCAAACAGGATTGGTGCCAACCTTGGCCTTTGGTTGATCATTGTACGAAGGTCCATCTTGACCAGCACCCAGAATATCTTTGTTTCCATGACCCTTTATGGGTCCTTTGTTTCCCACAACGAAGTGAACTTTGCTGCCTCTGGTAAAGCATCATCCTGTGGATGGAATTGACTGTCTTCTAGCATTCTCCATACAAGTAGGGTAATTAACAGTAGTAACCAAGCATAGTCGAATGCCTTGTCATTGTCCTGTGCTTCGTGACAATTCAACAGAAACTATTTGTAGAGATACTATGCCTGGTTGTACTGTAACTCCTTCTTGCATTGTGCATTCGATGAAATGACTAGTGCCGAAACCTCATTTGCATGACACTTTCTCATGACCATGCAAGCAAAATATGGGCATGAAACTACACCACCTTGTTTGTTATGGAACAGATAGAGTATCTGCACGACTTCTTCACTAAGCCAAACTCGCTCTTCATTCTGTCTACAAGTTATTTTTCCTTACTCTTTCCTCCAAACTCCTCAACTGGATCCACCCCTTGATAGGGAAACCTTGTGATGCGATGGATTAGCATGTCTGTAGTAGGAATGGGTTCTCCCATCTAGAGACACCGATCATGAACCAATGTGAGAAATTGGCATATGCACATTGTGTTGATATTGGTTTGGCTGAAACGTGGTACCCATAACATATTCAACAATTCGGCCTCCGCAATCCCCACGACCCACTTCATAGGATCCGTTGCATGACCCCGATTTATTCATAATATATCTTTGCCAGATATTTGTTTGTCACCAACATCGAGAATTTTTCATGATCATCTAGATCCCAATCCTCCATTTTGATGGTGGGATGGGCTCTAGGAGCACACCTTCAAATGGTAATTTATCTGGAAATAGTAGTGTAGAGGCTATGAATTTAGCGTTATTGGGATCCTTGGATACATTTGCTTTGCCCTTTCTCAAAGGGATATACTTCGGGAGCCTAGTCATAGGACCTCTCTCCTCAGCATCCAACTCTTCAACCCCTTCATGAAGCTCCTCTTCGTTAAGATCCAGGGGTTCATGTGGTTGTTTAGACTTGACCATATTCCCTTTCCGTCGAACCTCAATAGGGATCTTCCTCGGTGATTGCTTCACCAGTACATCCTATAGTTTATTCTTCTTTTCCTTAGCTATAGATTGTTTAGGCCTAAGCGACCTTGGCTCCACAGGCACAAATGATGTAGCCTCCATTGCTAATTAAATTTCAGGGGCTGCAACATCAAAGATAGAAGCTTCTGTGGGATCAGTCTTTTTCTCAAGGATGATCTGTCAGCTCCAATCTGGCAAGTTTGCACACCTTGGTTTTGAAAGAAGTTCCTCTCAATCTCCTCGATTCATAGACTGAAGGCAAGAAATTTCATAAGTGGTTTTCAGAAGGCAAAGTGTTCTACTGTAGGCCATCATGCTATATTTATAGGTGATTTCAGATTCAAATCCAATCATTTTCTCCAATTTTTTATCATAAATAAAAATTTGGTGGCAGATTGCCAAATATTTGCGCCATAAATGAAGCTTACCCACTCCTCCTAATGAGATTTTCTGCATCCAATCATCTACAATGCTTCCAATGACAATTTATGGACCCATTTGCATAACACCAACCTCCATGGTGTAGCTCCTCCTAGCGCACTTATGGCTTCCCTCGCGGACCCCCCTTACTTCACTTTCCCATTCTTTCGACAATATAGTTGATAGTCCAGTACTTCCTTATAGTTGCCTGGGGTACTAAGACTGTCTTGCTATCATGTAGCCATTGAGCAAGGGTAGGACCTCCTTGATATAACGTCAATCAACTTCCATTGACTCTTGCCAAAAATAATTCCCCATTCAGCTTCGCGAGCTGAACTACGCCACCATCTATAATTTCCTTGAATACTTAAGGTCTGACCAATGCATTTGAAACTTCCTAGGGAACTTGGTGAACTTGCTATCATATAGTAGGACCAAGTCGTTCACCTTGAAGGTGTACAACTTAATATGTCGATCATGCAAGTCCTTCTCATGCTCCCTTTTGCACATGTTGAAATCTTGCTAGAAATTGGTCTTCTTCTAATTCCAAAACCTAGGCGAGGTGTTCCTCCATAGTCTCACGATATGACATATTAGTCAATGCTGTAATCCATAGAATTGGCACAAATAATCCATGGGCATTACAACCTCGATCTTATAAACCAACCTGATTGGAGTTTGGCTTGTCAACTTTTAACACATCATCCTATATTCCCATAGGACTGTTGATATGCGCACATCCCAATCGTTCCTCTGTGTGTTGCAAACCTTTGTCAATGTGTTTTCCAGAATTTTATTGAATGCTTCAACCGTATCAATTTCTTGAGGATGATAGGGCATACCCTTTTGATGGTAAACCCAAATTTTTTTAGCATCACAACAATAGTTTCATTTAGAAAGTGCATACCCTTATCACCCATCAATATTTTAGGACACCCAAACCTTTTCAACACATACTCAAATAGGAACTTCACAGTTATAGTAGCACTACAGTACTTCACCGGTTGTGCTTCTTCCCATCTTGTCAAATACTCCATCACAGTAATAATGTACTATGCACCTGTCTTTTTTCATGGTGGTTGTATTGGACCCACAAAATCAATCGCCCATTTGTCAAACACTTGTAATGAAGTTTGAGGATTTAAGGACAATTCATCCCTTCATGATGGCTTCCCTGTCCTTTGACAAGAATTGTAAGGATCCTTATGTATCATTAGGCACCACAATCCTGCATGGATAATCTTCTAGGCGGTTTCTCTGCCTCCATAGTTTCCTCCCACCACAACTCCATTTGCTTCGGTGAGGATGCTAGAGCACTCGAACTCCATAACATATCGGTGTAGTATTTCACAAGTGCCCAACTTATTCAAGTGTCCTGCAATCATAGAAAAGTCAGCTATGTGGACCACCAATTCCTTCTTCTTTTGAGTAGAATATTATTCTGGTGCCATTCCAGTGTTCAAAAACTAGAGTATATCAACAAAATTATCATCTGCAACACGTACAACGAAGAGGTGCACATCTGACAACCCTTCCTCCAAATTAGTTGGTTCTTCGCCCATCTCAATTATGGATATATGTTCAGTTCCCGCATTCAACCATCTAGACTTCACAATCACATCAAAGGAATATTCCTGAAACAACAATAGCCACCTATAGATATTCCCCCCCCCCCAACACAGACTTGTTGACAAGGTACTTGAGAGTGGAGTGATCAGTGGACATTTTGAAATGTGCACCTAATAGGTAATGTCAAAACTTCTGTAGCATGTAGACCATCGCCAATCCATCACATTCTGTAGTGGAGTAATTCTTCTCAGCCTTTGACAATTTCTAACTTGTGAAGGCTATAGGGTGATCTATCTTTGCTTTGGCTGATTGAGTCAATAGCGCACCCAACGCAATGTAAGAGGCATCCACATGAACATGAAATTACTTTTTCTAGTCAGGGAATACCAAAATTGATGTAGTCACCATCTTTTCCTTTAACACATCCAGGTTGTGCTGACACTCCTCATCCTGATAGAAAGTCATGTCCTTCTGCAGTAATTTCTCCATCCGCACAGTTATCTATGCGTAAGATTTGATAAACTTCCTATAGTAGCCAGTGTGCCCTAGTGTTGCGCACAACTGCTTTACATTCTTTGGAGCTTCTAAATTAACAATCACAAATATCTTCACAGGGTCTATCATTAGTCCTTGCTTACATACCACATGTCCTAGCAATATCCCATAAGGTACGCAAAGGATACATTTCTTCAAGTTTAGAGAAATTTGGCATCTGCGAAAATAATCCAACATAAGTCGCAGACTTGCAACATGGAGCTTTACCAATCCAAACATAGTCTAGTCATCAAAATACACTTCTAAGAATTTATGGATGAATTCCTTTAATGTTGCAATTATAGCCCTTGAAAATATCACGGATGCATTCTTCAGTCTGAATGTCATCACTGTGTACTGGAAGCATCCCCACTCCATTGCAAAGGTCATCTTGCTTTGATCCTCCGTGGCGATCATAATCTGATGGTACCTTAAGAACCCATTAATGAAGGAATAAGCCTCTTGTCCACCAAAATTCTCGAAAAATTCGTCTGTAAATGGTGCTGGAAATGGGTCATGAACGCATGCATCCTTGAGCTTCCTCAGGTGTTCTAATTTTCCTCCTCCTCCTTCTCTTGAACCACCATAGGGCTCACCTAGTCAAATTCTTCTACTGACATAATGATTCTATCTTCCAACATTTTATCCATTTATTTGTGTACCTTTTTCCTTATACTTCAGATTCAGTTGGTAGGGTCTCTATTTTATAGGCTTCACATCAGGCTTAAGGTGATCTTCATCACTCCCAGATCCCTTACTATTCCTTTCAGGTCCTAAAACTTGGTGGGAAACAAGTCATGGTACTCGCGCAATAGCTCTGCAACTTTATCAACTGTATCTTCATCCAAATAAT
The DNA here is from genome assembly GCA_000404065.3 of Pinus taeda. Classification (NCBI taxonomy): domain Eukaryota; kingdom Viridiplantae; phylum Streptophyta; class Pinopsida; order Pinales; family Pinaceae; genus Pinus; species Pinus taeda. The sequence goes on from APFE030793727.1 coordinate 6,808, forward strand.
AACATATCTTTGCAAACTTAGGCTGTGCATCAGGCCCAATATTTACTTACTTAGACTTCAAAAGTTCTATTATATCAGGGTTTGTTGCTTGAGTACCTTCAACCTCATGTTTTCCTTCGGTCTCCAAAATGTTGATTTTGCACAAATATTCTTCTTCTTATTCTTATACAATCACATTGTAGCATTCCAGCACATGGTGCAACTGTGTACTCTAGTCTGGTTGAACTCATTCTACTGGTTTTTAGGCATTCTAAATATAGTGGCCTTAATTTCTTGTAGCACTTCATCAATGCACTAAAATCCATCCTCAAAGCTAAAATTTAATAAGAAACTATCCCTCAAGATATCCCATTTGGTTGTCCCATGGCATAGTTCTATTTCCAAGTAACAATTTGTTGGAATAATATCTAAGGTGCGACAAAATATATGCACCCATTTTGGTTATGGCTCTTCTCCCCAAGATTTCATAAACCCCACCAAGTGTTCGTGAGGATCATCCTTTCATGAGGATCATTCAGTTGTATTCCTTCTAGTCAATGAAGCTATCCTTATACATACCCCACCAACAGGCAGGCAGAGAGCAACACCAATTCTAGGGCCTAGGAAAGATGTTCCTCTGACACTTCCCTTTCAAACTTATGCAAAAAAATTAACATCATCTAAGCCATCATAATGCAGAAGATTCCTTACCTCCATAGATATGCACCATAGCGATCTTTTTATCATATTGCAACGTAGCATAGAGAATTCATGCAACCTATTCTGCTAGTGTTCATGTTCTTCATCTAATTATGAGGTATAGGAGTTTTCTCTATGCCATGTGATCCATCCATCTATAGTGGGATTGATCCAATCTTCGTTGTGTATAGTATTATTGTAGATTTTATCCAATTTATTGTCCTCCTCATAGTCACGAAATGGTTCAGTGTAGCGTGATCCTTCAGCGAGGTCCAGTGGCATGATAACCCTAAGTGCCTTCTTTTCAAATATCATTCTTTGGTTCTCCAGATTAATTACTACATCGATGTCAAAGGCCCAATCAATCCCTAGTAGCATAGGGTAAGGATTATTGTCATCTAATATCTTTGTTACTTCAAAATCGGCCAAAGAACCTACTCCTTCAATATCAACTACTACCCCATACAGGCACCCTATAGGAATTATCTTCTGCTGATTGGCCATGCATAGCTGCATAGGAGACCATTGTAGCACATGTCTCCCCATCCTCTCCCATGTTTTCCTTGGTAGTACGTTTCCATCAGATCCTAAATCTAAGATGACTTCATCCATTCATATTCTCCATTCTCCACAGTTAGCCTCATCTCTCACCATGTTCGCTTGTTATGTTTACCTAGCTTCCTTACAGTGTGTTGTTCTGAAGGAATCTTAATTTTTCTCTTGAAATTTTAGATTAGCTCCTAGAGCCCTTCCACTGCCTTCTTATCCTGCAACAACTTTATACAATTTTTAGAAAAATAGCCAATAATGAGGGATCCGCATCTTGTATTTCACTGTTTCCAACCGGTTTGTCCTGACTCCCCGACGTGGAAGCCTCATGAAATTTCTTCTTAGCTTCCATGAAATTTTCTTTAGCCTGTTAGAGGTCAAACCCGACTTCCTTTTCACAAGACTTGTGCACCCATCCTTCAGTTTCTAGATGACTTCCTTTATCTTCTCTTGTGGCCATACCACTACACGTTACAATATTAATACTATGGTCCTCTTCGCGAGGCTCTTCCCTCATCATATAGATATTCTTCATAGGCTACTGTGTCGTATTCTTATGTATCTTGGAAATCAACACTGGGAAATCCTCTATCACATGATCAAACTATCTGCAATATTGACAAGATGGATAAGTTGGATTTTGATAGTCATGCAGAAAATATCCTGCTTCGCCACAGTTATAACAGATGATTTGTCCATGACCTTTCCTAACCTCTCCTCCTCTTCCTCTGCCTTGGCCTTGAAATCCCCTAATACACTGCACCTGCACCTTGATCCTAAGGTTGATTTTCTACCTGCATTCAATAGGTAGGGTTCTTTTCCATCATTAGTTCGTTGCTTCTATAGTTTCTCTCATCATATCAAACTGATTTGCAGAAAGTACAAAACAATTGTTGTGGTGTCTGAAGAAACTTCTGTAAGAGTTGACGATTATGAGTCATGTGCTTTCTAACTATTTGGTAGATATCACACCATAATAGTACTCTTGTGCTCAGTCCCATAATATTTTCACGATTCAGAGGCACATGACCTCATCCAATCAAGTAATTTTGATAAACAGGGAAGTGATCCTTATCATGCCCTTTGTCTTTGCATTTTATAGACCATACTTTAGTGTTTGCCTTTGACTGAGCATCATTTCCTATCTTCCTACTTTGTAACTCCATGTGAAGACTTACCAGCTGCGATTGGATCTGTTTTACCCAAATGTTCATATCCTACATTGGCGAAGCTTCTAACCTCATTGTGATCTCCACAGCCTCCGCCTGCATTCCTATCTTCTGTTCTGATCATGGTAATCTCAGATCAGGAAACAATGAAGCAATGTATCAGTATCTGTGTTGATCATTCGTGATCTTCATATTAGCCTACCAGATCAAGCATTTTAGCCTATGATCGAAATCCCACGAGGTCTCATTTACCCTTTGTTGTATTTCCTTAAACTCATTTACAAATTGTGCCTGATACTTAGGCTTCTTAAAATCATTGTTCAATGCTTGTTAAGTCTCTGCAAATGTCATGACAGGGTTATCTTGACATAATTTAATATACCAAGTCAGCACCCTATCCTTTAGCATTGTGACTAGTTGCACTTTCTTTATATTATCATCAGTAATTGGTTACATTGTCCACATAGCATTTGCAATGAACCAAAATTCTTCGGGGTCTTCGCTTCCCACCCCTTTGAAGATTGGAATATTCATTGCATTTTCCATGTTGAATGGTTGATGGAGAGGTGGATGTGTAGGTGGAGGTGGAGTGGATGAGGTATCTGTGGGATACCTTGAGTTACTAACTGCATCACACTTCATGATGTATTTGGAATAGTTCCCTCGTCGTTGCTCGGAGAGGATCCTAATAGTGGTTTGTATTCAAAGGCTGATTCTCCATTCCTTCTAAAGGGTTTTCCACTTCACGTAGTCCCAAACATCAAGGTAATGGCATAACCCTTTTTTCACACAACAACATGTTAATCCAAGTTTTCATAGAATTTAAATACTTACCTCGTGGTCCCTTGAAGAACTCGCTCTCTACTTTGCTATAGTTGATGGTCATGTCAAGCATGAGATCAGTGATGAAACCTCCAAAGATATGATCAATCTAGTGATCAATAGCCAACACGATGTTATTTTTTGAAGCCTCTAGGTGCTTCACCAACTCTAGAGTCCAAGCAATAGTCATGTTAAGCCTCCGCGTGCCCTGAATGTCCACTAATTTAGACAACCACTCGTGCAATTCACAAGGGAAGAAACATAATAAAGATTCAATTTCATTGGTGTATAGGTATCTATTCAACCATTGTTCCTTGGATAAATGCAGGTTTCTATTCTCTTGAGTTGTAAACATGTGCAACTTCTGGTTGAGCCACTTTTGATTTCCTTCTTAGTAGGGAATCACTTATTTTACATTACACATTCCTCAGATAGATCCTATTCCCAGAAATAGAACCATTTGTTGGCTGGAGGGGGCTTGACCCAGTTTCATCTTTAACTATGCCAACCAATAAAACCCTATTTGTTGGCCCTTTCAAAAACAACCTACATATGGCAAGTCACAACCTCACCCAAAGCAATATTGGGGGATGCTAGCACTAGGTTTCTGCATCCAAAGGCCTGTGTGATTGTTTCCTAAATTTCTTGTGCCTTAGATCTACCTTCTCACAACCTTATCCCTTCCGGATAGACAACTATTACAAAGCTATCTAAACAAATTCTTGATCTTCGCAAAGGTAGTTAATTATACTTATCATGCATAAATATTACAGATCTACTAGTTTTGCATAGTAACTAAGAATTAATTCATATAAAACATATTACAGAGTGAAGATACATAAACTTTGCAGAAGTAAATAGAATGACACATATGCATCAATTTCAACCCAAAAATGTCTCTATTAAGTATAAATGTTCAGATTACAGACTTTTATGCCTGCGCACTTAGCTCCAGGGGCCTACACACTCAGCTTGTAGACTTACCAAGGTCTCCGCGCACTCAACTGCAGGAGCCTTCCCCTTTTTCCTAAGTATAGGAAACAAAGCTTTCCTACCTTACCACCTTGCCCTTACAATGATTCTTTACTAATTTGATTGATTCTTAGACTTTCTATGACCCAAATTTATATATACTTTGCTTTACAATACCATGGTCCGCCTACCATGGGCGGGTCTTAAAAGAACTTTACCACCTACCCAATTAAGGGACTAAAGCCATTTTGACTTCTACTAGCTTTGCGCTCCGCTTTCCACATTTCATGGAGACTTTACATTCGTTACAAAAATAAACTACAAAACTTATCCAAAATTTACTCAATTGACTCCAGGGATCCCTTCCCAACAGTCATTGAGCCCCTTTCCAAGCTTTCCATCCAGTGTTGGATCATTCAATGGATCAATATGAAAAATATTATATTACAGGGTTTTCAGACTTATTTCATCTCGTCATGAGTGAATTGCAGAAACAACTACCTCATCATGCCATGGAGAGATGATGAAGAAGAGGATGAAGGAGAAAAAAATGATGATAGACATTCTTCTAGCAGAGTATGCAAGTTGATCAATTAAGATAAATGAAAGGGATACCAGTTTGCAATCACCATTCAAGACTTGAGATCATTGAAGATCCCTTATTACCAAGCCATGTAGAGGTGAAAATAAAAGAATTCTCAAGCAGACCTCTAGCACACAATAGTAGAAATGGCTTGACATTGCCAGATCATCTAGCAGCCTATTTTAGTAGTGTCATGTCATTTGATGTCATGAATTTCTACATGAAACACCATTATGCTTAATGATGTAAATTATGTTTGGAAATTGTATTGTAAAGTGGAAGTCCAAAGGACATGTATGGAAAATGAAGAGTCATGTAAAATTGAAAATTCAGAGGAAGTCAAATAGTTGTGAGGGTATATGAAGAGTCACGAGGAAGGTGAAGCATTATTTCCTCATTGTTATATATACACCCTCATTGTAAGAGAAAAGGAATTTTCACCTTGGCTCCTCTTGTAAGGCATTAGAGAGATAAGCTAGTTCTTTTAAGGAGAAAGGACTAGCTCCAATGCTCCACTATTGGAGCTAATGATGGTCATTGTATAAATGTGTCTTGGAAATTTTACTTAATATAAGAATCCCTATGGGCGAATACATTCTTCATGCATTGATTCTGGATGTTTGTAAGGCTATTAGGTGAATGTTTCTAATTCACATTCACTTTCATCTGAAAGTAATTAAATTATTTCAATTATTTTCGTACTTATCATATTGATAATGTGTTGTAATTTCTATTATCATTTTTTCATCCTTGTGGACGACTCTACTAGATATTAGATAGATCTTCCTCATTACATTGGTTGCATCGACCATCACATCTCTATGGACTATTCCACTTTATGTTGTATGGATCCTTCTCATTCATGTGTGTCTCTACTAGGGTGGTACTACAACCTCTCTCTTAGAGGCTTATTTTTCCATAGCTCCACAGTGAAAGAACTTTGACACACATATGATTAAACACTCACCAGACACACCCCCTTTCTTTTCGAAGGTGGATTTTCACTCCTCTCTCCTACTGATAGTTCGAGCCAAGGAATATCTTTAAGATAATCGGTAATTGGGACATATTCCAGATGGGGCTCCTATCCCAAATGGTGTGAGATCTAATTGGGACCATATATCGTGGAGACCCCTTAAATGTTGGTGGGTCCAACACCATCAACATTTCTGGCACTAGAAGGAGGGAAGTCATATTTTTATGGTTGATAACCTCACTAAACCCAATCTTACTTCCTTTGGTCAAGGTAGTAACATTCCCATCAACTCCCCTATGCACATTCCTGAAGGTTGTAATTCTTCTCAGCACAAAACTTTACAAGCTTACAAAGTCTCTTATGAACAAATCTAGGCCATCTGCCCCATCACTTGAAAGTTTGTGAGAGCTATTGGATTGATACCCAGAGTGGATAATATTCCATACTTTCCATAGAAGCACCAAAGCACCCACACTAGGATAGTGGTCTCAATAGTTAAAGAATTGGTTCTTGCCACCATTGAAGAGTTTGTAGATTTTGAAGAAAACAGAGGAAAACCAGAACAACCTCCAACCTTCAATGGTGGTTATGGTGATAATATAGTGCTCTTAGATGATACTTTCCACAGGTTAGGAAGTGAAGAAAAAGAAGAAGAAGAAAACCAATATATTCTGACAAAGAAGGGGAAACAATGATGAAGACATGGTAGACCAAGATCCAGAATGGATGAATTAGGGCCCACTTGTACTATCGGGTGTGTTACACAAAATGCCAAGGCACCTAGATAAGCTACTAATGAAGTATGACCATCATAAAGCAATAAAGGCAGAGGCCCATGTAGACAACTTCTACCTACATTTGCAAACACTTGAGGTATGTTATGATGATGTTTCATTTAGACTGTTTCGGTGTACATTAGATGGAAGAGAAGTTATATGGTATCGTGGCCTTCCTTTGAATTCAATCTAGAATTGGAGAGGTTTTAAGAAATTATTTCTTAAGAAATAAACTGAGTATAAAACCCCTACCATGCTTTTGAAAGAGTTGTGCAATCTCAATATGGAGCAGAAAGAAAATGTGAAAGATTTCAATCAGTGGTTTAACCATATGTTGAATAGATTTCTTCCAAACACAAAACCTCATGACTCGATCACAATCGACTACTTCACATCTGCCTTACCATCAAGAATTTCATAGTTCGTGAAAAAAACTACGAAACCAACTTTGGCTAAAACTTTTGAACAAGTGATCATAGTTGAAAAGGGTTTTTGTGCTATTGGATTCATCGTAGATGACAAATCAATGAAGTACTCCAATGATAATGGGAAAAGGTCTCAATATTCTATAAGTAAGTCCAAAGAAAAGGAAGAAATTGTTCTTTAGAGGTTGATTGACATTATCAATTTTATGTCCAATGAGTTGGTAGAATTAAAACAAAGGTCAAATGAGTCAACCATGGGCATCATGCCTCATAGGTTCAACCTTTAGAGAAGGACTTCCAACTCCAGTATAAAAAATAACCAACCAACCAAGTTTGCATAAATATAGAACGTTGTCTTGATATCAAAGTATGGGCATGGATCAGTATTATTCATTTCATCAAGAATATCATTTAGACAAAATATTTCCTCAATGGAACCATAGCATGAACAGTCTAGTTGCACCTTTTATTGACACAATGCTTACTGGCAAGAAGACTAAGCCTACAATGGAAAAAGAAGAAATTGTTGCAACCAAAGAGACTACAAGCACAAGGCATGTAGTGAACACATTCAGTTGCATACTCATAACTGGAATGAGAAATGCCAAAAATAAACCACCTAGTAATAACCTAGCCAAGAAGTAGACCACTCGATATAACTTAAGAAGCCAAGGGTCAAATCCTATACAAGAGTTGAAAAAAATAAATTTAAGTAAAAATTTCAAAGAATTATCAGTCTACCCATCAACTCAACGTAGAACACTCAGAACAAGTATAGAAATGAAGTCACAACAAGTACTTCTTCAAGAAGAAATATTAACTCCATCACTTTGAAATTAGAGGACAAGCCAACCTCCCTAGACACTTTCACAGTATCTCCCACATTAGATTACAATGAAGTTGAAGAAATGAAGAAGTTTCACGTGAATATCTCAATTTTCTAATTAACAAAGATCATGAGCCAGCGGGACATGCTCCTACACACACTCGAACAATCTGTCTCATGTAATGACACTTCTTCACAAAAGGGAACCAAATTTGGTAAGTCTTATAGTTCCTTGGAGTCTATACTTAATTCTTTAACATTCTATTTAAATAGGCTCTAACCTTCATTTTTGTTGACATTTGAAATTTTCAATTATAATGTACACAATTTCATAGTTGATTCTGGTGCATGGGTAAGTATAAAGACCCTATCTGTCACAAATAAAATCAATGTAAAATGGGACAAAATGGATGCACAGATAATTAAGGTAGACAAGACTCTTTTCGATCTAATTGGTGAACTCAAAAATGTTCTCATTCGTTTCTCATCTGATCATTTGTTTCACCAATGCATAAATATAGTAATTGTGAATATTCTAGAATCATATTGTTACAAAATTAGATATTACAAAGCAATGGAACATGTAAAATATTGTATAAACACAAAAAAATGCATAAATAAGAGAGACATAGACATACTTGGTTCACCCGATTCGAGCTACATCCATGGAGAAACAACTATTCCTTCTGTTATGTTATCCAGCAAAATGAAGAGATACAACCTACAACAGATCCATTGTAATTTCCTCTTCTCCCTCACACAGTCTCCTCTCTCTTTCTCATTCATAATGCACATACCCGTACATATAGCCACAACACAATTTCCTCATATAAATCGAGGGGTTACCTTTTAGGGAAAAAGACCCCAAATTAAACATAACTTCTACCATTAGATCATCCATCTAATGAACGATCCAGATTGACTACGAACTTACAATATTTTACAAGGAATTTTTTCATCTATATTTAGCTTTAGGGGTGCTGCCCTTGCATCCTTTCCAAAGGGGGGATCTTAAAATTGGTGTTTCCACCCCTGGACACCACTGACGGGAATTAAACAGGTAGCGTTGCTGCCTTGTTAGGAACCGGGGTCCAATGTTGCGATACCTATTAATAAAGAAGATAATCGAGCTTCACACTAATTTTTCATCATTAGTAATTACTCCAATCATGTGAAATTCCTTTTCAACAGTGATTTATTTCGAAAATTTTAATTCCAATGTTCTCTTTGCAGTTATTTCTATGAATTGGGAGATGTTGGAGGGAAATGAAGACATGTAATAATCAATAGTGATTTAATTGTGTGGTTGTGCGTGTTGGAAACCTTTGAGCACTATTGAGACAGGGGGGTGAATCAATAGTCTGATCTATATATGATTTTTTCCATTTAAATCAAACAAATGTGAAACAACAACACATTATATTATCCATGCATATAAACATATAAGCAACTAAAATAAGAGAACCGTGACAGCAACAATAATCAACACATCAAAGGCACATCACATCAATCACACATGACACAAAAGATTTGTGGTGGAAAACCTTCCCAGAGGAAAAACACCTTTGCTATTGTTTCTTTTCTCTAAATTTTTGTTATGTTAAGAAATTAGTCTTTTACATAGCTTGTTGACTACCATCAGCAAGGAAACTCAGCCTCATATACAAAATTCCAACAGTAATCGGCTAGGAGACTTGATACTACTTATTAGCTTGGAAGACCTTTTTCTCTATGGATCTACGGACTACGATCCATTGAAAGCCACTACGATCAATCAATCCTTTCTCAAATATGATTGGAATTCCAACTACCATTCGATTGAGAAATTGCTCCTTTCACTAAAGCCTTAATATCACTGCTCCACTCTCATAAAGTCACCTCTCCTTTCCACTATGCAGACCTCCTTTCATCTATTTTCAATATGAATCCAAGACGTTATGCTCAACAAGAATTCAACTAGTCATGCATGCTCTTAGCAACGAGATCGCATCATTAAATCAAAATAAAAACTCCACAAAGCATATGCTCTCCAAACTAGCAAAAACGTTTCAACATCAAATCTAGACACAATCAGATCTTCACAACAAAATAATGTCACACAATATAATCAACAACAAAAGACACTATGGCTATGTGCCAAGCAGCAACACTCTTACAAGAACAAGTGTGAGTGTCACTAAGAAAAATAATACCCAACAACATACAAAACTTTCTAGCTAATCTCTAGTCCAATAGCTTCAATCTTGATCTATTTTTCATCATGCTTCAAATATGCTCATTATGATGCAATTAACACTCATAGACAAAAGAATCTACACTCTCCAATTGGTCTGAATCATACACTACTTCTATGAAGCCTTCTCATTCACTTACATATTCCTTCAACTCACAATCAACAACCACAAAGCTCACAAGACAAGAATATTAAACCCATAGGGTGAAATTGAGCTTGAGCTAAGATCAAAGGTGCAAAAATTAGATTAAATCAATACACGAAGGCCAATACTTGTGTAGTAAATTCATTCATATCATTGGAGGACCTTTTTTTAGAGGAAATTTCAGCCTAAAAGTGGCCTCGTAATGAAAAATAATAAAATAATAGTAAGGAATTTTGGAGGGAAAAGAAGATAGCTACTTTTTTCTAATCATATTTTTGGCTTATGTCCTTATAGGTTTACTCATATGTCAAGTGTAGACACTCGTTGGATGCAAAATTAAATTCCACATCCAACGAGTACCCATTTTGCATACTTTTGAGAAGACCAACATGGAAAAAATTGAAGATACATTAAAAACACATGTCAAATATGTTCTTTTAATGTATCTTCACATTTTATCAATGTGGGTATTCTAAAAAACATGCATAATGGGTACTCATTGTATGTGGAATTTAATTTTGCATCCAACGAGTGTCTACGCTTGAAATTTGAGTAAACCCATAAGGAGTTAAGCCAAAAATATGACTAAAAAAATTAATTTTACTTCCTTTCCCTCCAAAATATTTACATGTACCTCTTTTTAAATTTAAAGGATTCTGATTGGTTTACATATTATGACATGGAAATTACATGAAAATTTTATGGGCACTTTTAGGCTGAATTTTCCTCTAATGTCAAACCATTTTGACCTTTTCAAATAATTCTAGAAGCCTCTAAGGATTTCCAAGCTAATTTAATTTCGATAAGTGGGAGGAATGCATGAAAAATATTGTCAAAGCCACTAGTCGAATGCATGACAATGGCTCCATGAGAATGATACATATAGTCACTCACATAATCTTGTCATCTAGTGAATGGAGCCTTTCAGTCACTCCCATTGGCTTGGTTCCATCCGACGGTGGCTAAGGATGAGGAAAACCAATGAATCTTCAGCCCAACACCTCTACCATCAGTTGGATCCTCTTTTCCAACACTTGTACTAGCCTAAAGCTCTGACACAACCTATAACTCATCTGCAAGTGGATCAAGTATGTCTCTCAAGTGTAATTTCCACTTTGAGCTAGATAGCAACCAAACAAGGTTGACAAGAGTGCCAACAAGTCCTCCACTCTCCATCAATCATACCCATAGCTGCAACACCATTGGACTGACCTATAAACATCTATGTAGCAACAAAATCAAGTCATTACATCACTACACAAATAATCCTCATAAGCATAGACATTAAAACCTAATGAATATATTGTTGACAACACAACTAGTGTGCCATCAACCATCACCATCACATGTATATTTGCATGAAAACCTATAGCAACATCATCAACCAAAATAATACCATCATATTATTATCATGAGTATGCCATCAATTGTGCCACCATCATAGGATCTATCATCAAGCCAACACATACCGACACACACTAATTGTATGACCTCATGTGGTTGACAACAATGCCAACACAATCAACCCAATGACAACACAACTAGCTGCAATCATGATATAATGGATGGCATGTAGGAATATAGACATATGCTAAGCTATAAGTGGTTGACATCAATGCGTACATTAGCTAGCTTCCATCATGAACTTATGCCAACATCATCTAGTTGGGTCCATGCACACCGTAATGCTAACAATATCCCCATGGATGCTGATAATCTCCCCATTTGGCATTGATGGAAACCATATGCAAAATTTAGACCACCATCCTCTATCTCTACCCCTTTGAGATCAATATCAAATGGCCAACTCCATATGATAAGGCAACAAGAAATGAAGCATAGCTACTAGAGTAATACATCTCTACATGGCTTAAATATAATGAATATCAAAGATCATCCATGCCTTCATCCATCATCCTCTATCTCTCCACATATCAGAATCAGTAAGCAACAAATATACCAATCATCATCTAGAACAACATACCAACTAAAAACTACTAGCAACAAGCAACATCATATGAAACATTGTTATACAGGAAAATGACCTCCTCATCGGCTTAGAGGAGAAATATAATTTGGCTTAAATGTTGACCAAGTTCACGATCCTATTTGCTAGGGTAACACTCCCCAGGAACTAGCAAGAAGAGTTATAACACTCCCCATGCATGAACCAGGGGTGTTAGTCCCTAGGGTCTCTCTGTGTTTCATTAGGGGCAGCGTTAATAAAATTTTGTGAATTTTTGGAGGTCAAAGGGGCAGGTTGACTGAATAATATCCCACTTTTTACTCATTTGTCAACCTAGAAAGAAGTAAACATCCATATTCAACCTATT
>APFE030793731.1:0-16853 GCA_000404065.3 Pinus taeda
GATATTGTCAACCATCCAATGATGGTCATCCTTCTACTAAACCCTAATATAATGCCTCAAAATAAAATATCTCCCATTTCGAGTTTTTTTTTTCACTCGTGAGGGGATGTAAAACCATCATAGTGCCCCCATGAGAGGTGTTCGTACCCTAACAATTGTCTGTTCTTATCATCCTTCATTCCCTTCTCAAATCCATGCTCAATCTCTGAATGATGCTCGTATGTTAAGCTATAGAGTTACACTACTTATGTGTAAAACAAATTTTCTGTATATTAGTTTATAATGGCTCTATTTCTTCCAAGTCACTCCAAGGTATTTCCATATTCACCATGGTAAGACTAGTTTCCTTTCTTCTGTAAGGAATACATCAAGTTTTTCATAATACCTCCCCACTTTCTCTCCTGGAAATTTCAAATTTTGTTCTACTTCGATGTGCATTTTTTTCATGGTTATTAGCTTCTACATTTGTTTTTTTTTCCTTTACTCTTCACTGCCTCCGTGAGCTCTAACTATCCCAAATGATTTTCCATGTAGGGTGAGATCGTTTTCTCTAGAGAGGAGTTTTGTCAGGGTGCGAATAGAGGTACTTTCTAAGGATTCCTTCCTTTTTTACCTAAAGGTTTACTAAAGAGAATTTGGTCTCTGCGAGGTCTTTGTTTATACATGGGACCTTTCCTTGTGTTTTATTTCTCATTTCCTTCTCAATACATTAGTATGAAATTCTCTGAAATCCCTAGATGGAATTGGAAACCCATGTCACGCCATTTGATGTTGTTGGAACTTTTGGTATTGTGTAGGGAAAACCACCAGGACTCATCGTCATTACAGCTACTCAAATTATATTTAGTCATAACTCATTTCACTGATTGACCCTAATCACTCTTACCCTTAATTCACCAGGGCTAATATCCTTCATGAATGACCTCTATAGTTATGCACACATTGATTTTTAGTGCAGGTGTCCCGAGTAATCAGGGAACGAGTCATCCATCTCTAATTTCATTTTACATTGGAAAAAGTTAGTTGTATCATCACTTTTTAGCTCCTAGATGGTATTCTCAAAGGCACAAGGGAATGTGTTTGATGTCTTTTCCTGCACTCCTAATATTGAGAGGATTTTCTCTCAAACCCCCCTCTATTGGAGAGATATGCATGCTGAGAGAATTTTGTCATAATGATGGCATAAAACATTGAGAATCACCCTCAAGTTCCCTTGTCTATGTATTTGAACTTCAATACATTTCATTAGGGGAGTTTTGAGGTCTAATATAGGTCTCCTAAGGAAATGATAAAATAGTAGTGGAAATAATAAAATAATATTAGATTACATTATCAAATTTTAAAGTGAAAAAACAAAAAAATATGTTTTCAACTTCTATTTCAACTTATCTCCATATGAGCTTACTCAATCAAGTAGAAACACTTGTTGGATGCAAAATTTGATTAATCATTGCAGAAGTACCATGTTGCATTCTTTCAATGGCCCCTCGTACACAAAAAATGATAAATAAATGAAAAACGTGATTGCAATCAAATTTTTTCATATATTTCTCATTTTTTGTGTAGCTGGGTTCATCGAATATATGCATCAATAGGCACTCCTTGTATGATGAATTAAATTTTGCATCCAATGAGTAATCACATTCAAAATTTGAGTAAAATATGAGGAAAATAAGTTAAAAACACAAGTTTAAAATGTAGTTTTATTATTTTATTATTTTTTAATCTTTTTACTTTTTTACTTAAAAAATGTTGAATCATCCCCATGGTTGACATAGTCATCTTGAATCCTATTAGTTTTTATAAATTTTATTTCTGTTGCATATTTTTCTTAGGAGGCCCATTTTAGACCTAAATATTCCTCTAGTGAATGTTAATGTTTGTATGACCAATATGGTATAGAGGCTATATGCCTCATTGGTGGCATATTTCAGTATGCCCCGAGGATTCTCATTGGTGTTGTATTTATTCATATCTTTGGGATTGCTTTTGAGTTACATGATTTGTAGAATTCCTCTTCTTTTCTTTTTTTAAGAATAATAATGTCAAATACTTTTCTTTTTCACTAGATGGCATGCATTACACATCTTTTTTTCATTACATTGCTAGGATAATTCTTCGTAGATTTATTTCCTTAATGGAAGTTTGTTTAGAAATATAACCATTGGATACTTTTCTTTATTATATAAAACCAAATTAAAAACCTACTTTTATCTGATTTCATCTCCATTTTTAATATGCACCATTATTTTGTATTTAGTTGAATGTTTGCATCCAAATATGACTCGTTAATATGTGTCTTTTGAACCACCAGTGATACTAACATTATATAATTCCTTAAGAAAATATGGATGCATCATGTTTATTAAATTTTCCTATATTTTTGAACCCTAAAATGTTTATTTAATGTGTCCTTTCTCTTGTTGGATGAAAATATACCTACGTTGATTTTTATATGTTAAAGATGCTTACTATTTATGTTCAACTCTATCGTTACTGTAGTAACAACCAGTTTTTCATTTAATTCTATGGTTTTAATTTAATTTAATTTATTTATTCAAAACTTAGTCAATTTTTCATCTTCATCTAATACCGACCCCAACAATTAAAAGTCTATCTCCCGTAAGGTATTACCTTCTCCTCTGGTATAATATGGCGGTACTTTTAATTCCTACATTTATTCCTTCCTTGTCTTAGGATGGTGTAAAAGTAGTCTCTTTCTAACCAAAAAATGAACTAACTTAATATTATTCATAGATTATCATGACCAATGTGGATTTTTTCTACCGAGCTACATCTCTCTGTTATTGAAAACTAATTTGTTAACTTTTCTTCAATAATTTAGTACTTATTTATATAATGTTTACACCATACTCTTGATTTTGCATGTGCTCAGTTAAAGGTTTCATAATATTTTTAAAATGACGATCTGCCTACTTATACGATTGCATCTCATCGTTACATAACCTTACACAACACATACTAAATGGTTAATTATCGTTTACGCGTGGGCCTGCTTAACAGGTATATTTAATAGTGTGTTTTCCTCTTGATAACACTAGTACGATTGTATTTGTATTTACTGTTTAATCCTAAACTATATTAAACAGTGTTTTTTGGCATGGAATTATATCATTTAACAGTAAAGTTTTGATAAATAATTAACCACAAATTGCATGGACTTCGTCAGGGAAGACATTGTTATGGAAATACACCCAACCTCACTTCAATTAAAAAGAAAACAGTGTGTCTATACATATATATTTCTCGAGTGCACTTCTAATAGGCCTCGGAATTCTTTGATATATATGGACAGTTCATTAAAGACAGCGATAATTCCTATTTAAAATGATTCAGTTATTTTCATCATTCATTTGAACATTTAAAGATTATGTCAAATCGTACGTATCTCTATCAGTGTCGATATACTCAGGCTATGTCAACAGAATATTTTCTGCATTGCCCCTTCAAGATGATCATACGTTATCTTCTCTATCTGCCATTCATTTCAGCGCGCCAGCCGGTGTAAAGACTTCTGGTTGTATCCATGTAATGACTGGAAAATAGCATCCACAAGGATATCGACGTGGTTAAAAATTTCACGGTTTTTATGTCCGTTAGATTATTAAATATGTGGGAAATCTGCAATCCAGATAAAACACTTAGTCAAAAATTTAACTGCGCCTTACTTAGTCAAAAATTTAACTGCGCCTTCAAAAATGCTGTCAAATATTTAACTGCTCACCTAAATATTTGGGGAATCTGCAATCAAGATACCATACAAGGCTGAACCCAAATCAAAAAGTGAGAAGACTAATTAATTTGTTGGAAAGAGGATTCACAGTTGGATAATTATGCCATGGGATGTTAGGCAAGCTACATAATTTCTGATAACCAGTTCCTCACTATTCAGATTTTCATAATTGGAAATCATGTTTTATCTTTGTATTGAAAGGACCTACGAGGGACTGAAAGTTTTTTGTGAGCGCAGAGTGCAGGACCTACTGGAGACTAGTAAAACTGTTTGTTAGCACAAAGAGTCCATAATCCATTAAATAACAATTTTCAATTAGGCTGTTTGCGAGAGCAAAGAGTGCAGGACCCATTAGAGGCTCACAAACTTTGTTCAGGACCACTAGAGACTCATAAAGTTTTTTGTGACTACAAATAGTGAACAACTCATTAAATAACAATTTTGAACGAGAGAAATTTTGATACGTTTAAAAGAATAGGAAACATACATTAATTCGAGAAATTTTGATAGGTTTCAAAAAGGAGTAACTTGCCATTGCACCACATGTTCCAATGGAAACGCCTTAAGGCTATAGTATGTTATAAGAAATTTTAGAAAATGGATAAATACTGAAAAGAAAGTATTTAATTGGATCATCCATATGAAGTTTTCGTTGACTTCTTACTAAAAGAAGATTTTTACAAAGTTATAAGGGATATAATGAATATTTTTATTGGTATTAAGAATGATGAGCTAAGCCATTATGGAGTAATTTAGTATGTTTTTGACTCGTGATTACATAATTTGATTGTATACTAAGTAATAATAAATTAAAAAAGGAAATCATAAATGTGGGCACATCACTTTTGTGGCCCATGGTCTTAGAGCCCGTGGATTATATGTGATGAAGTTGTTAAAAGCTTGATGATTCTCTATTGTAATATTCGTGAATTGAGTGGAGGGCTCACTTTGGCTGGTTTGGCCTGTTTTAAGCCATGAGAAATAGTAGATATATTATTCAATTTTCTCCTAAGAGATTCAAGGGTAAAATATGGTGTTCATGTATTTTTAATTGTTTATGTGTTATCATATGTTATAAAACATATTTATTTCTATCTCATTTTTTATTGACAAGAAGGGATTGTGGCTTGTAGAAGGAGATGATGGTTGCAAATGGCAAAGCATTATATGTTGAGGCTAAAACTAACATAGAGAAGCTTGATTGGGATTTTACCTACATACATGAATATTGTATGAGAGGAAATAGAGGTCTAGTAGGGTGATATGCAACTACAAAAGTGAGATCTAGTGAGGGGATCATTTGTGTCTTAAAATGAGAGAATATAAGTACTAAATAATAATAATAACAAAAAAATATTACTTTGGAAATGGAATTTGTAAATTATTGAATAGAAATAACAAAAAGAAATATTACTTTGGAGATGAAAATTTTAAATTACATGTATATGGCACCCAAATGTAAGATCGTTACAAATGTCAAAGAATTATATGTTGAGGCTAAAACTAACATAGAGAAGCCTGATTGGGATTTTACCTACATACATGAATATTGTATGAGAGTAAATAGAGGCCTAGTAGGGTGATATGCAACTACAAAAGTGAGATCTAGTGAGGGGATCAACTGTGTGTTAAAATGAGAGAATATAAGTACTCAATAATAATAATAACAAAAAAGATTACTTTGGAAATGGAATTTGTAAATTATTGAATAGAAATAACAAAAAGAAATATTACTTTGGAGATGAAAATTTTAAATTACATGTATATGGCACCCAAATGTAAGATGGTTGCAAATGTCAAAGCATTATATGTTGAAGCTAAAACTAACATAGAGAAGCCTGATTGGGAATTTACCTACATACATGAATATTGTATAAGAGGAAATAAAAAGGTCTAGTATAGTGATATTCAACTAAAAAAGTGAGATCTAGTGAGGAGAGAAACTATGTGTTAAAATGAGAGAATAGCCACATAAGGCTTGAATAATAATAACAAAAAAAGATTACTTTGGAAATGGAATTTGTAAATTATTGAATCGAAATAACAAAAGGAAATATTACTTTGCAGATGAAAATTGTAAATTACATGTATATGGCACCCAAAAGTAGGACTTGGCCTATCCTTTCTTGGAGTAGACCTAGGTGATAGGAGAGAAGGGCATGCAAATGTTTAAAGGGGTGATTGCATGAGAGGAATCAAATATTTTAATTAGTAAATATCTTATTTTAAATGTTTTCTTTCATTCATTATATATATATATATATATATATATATATATATATATATATATATATATATATATATATATATTATAATATATATATATATTAATCTTATGTTGTTAATGACGGAGTAGATTTGTAGCCCTGTGACAACTCAACTAATGATGGTTGTGTAAGTAAATGAAGTATTATATGTGAAGAGGTTTTTGGTTCACATCACCCCAATTCACATATATATGTAGAATGGTCATATCTAAGCACCTAGCCAAAAGGTTATAGTAGTGGGAGGTTATAGTAGTAGTGGTTGGAATCGACCGTTTGCTCAAAAATTCTCAAGGTTTCCACCCTATCCCCATGCTGAGAATGACCAACAATCATTGAATTCCATGAGACAACATTACACTCAATCATCTTCTCAAAAACTTTCCGTGCATCTTTTATGCCTCCACATTTGGCATACATTGTAACAATAGCATTGCACACAGAAACTTGGGACTGGAATCCACTTCTGATAATATACGAATGGACCTGTCCGCCAAACCTCAAATCAATGAGAATAGCACATGCATTGACGACACTGACAAATGTCAACTCATTTGGCTTCATACTGGTCTGGTGAATTTGATTAAAAAACCTTGTGGCTTCGTCCGCTTGCCCATTTTGGGCATATCCTGCAACCATGGCAGTTCAAGAAACAATATTTCGAATCAGCATTAAATCAAACATTTGGCATGCACCATCTACTCTCCTACATTTGGCATACATATCAACAAGAGCAGTCCCAACAAATAAATTTGACTCAAATCCAAGCTTAACAACTTGTCCATGAATTTTCCTCCCATATCCTAAATCCACCACGCTTGCACATGCACTTACAACATTGGCTAAGGTGAACTCATCAGGTTTCATGCCCATCCATTGCATCTGGCCATATAAATCCATGGCTTCAACCTGATCACCACATCGAGCATATGCCACAATCATTGCATTCCAGGAAACTATGCTACGTTCATGCATTTTGTCAAACAGACACCGTGCATTTTCCACATACCCACATTTTACATAACCTGTAAGAACCGTAGTCCATGAACAAACATGTCGTTCAGGGATTGTGTCAAACACTTGGCATGCATCCTTAATTCTCCCACACTTCACATACATGTCAATCATACAATTCCACAAATAGATGCTTGGCTCAAAGCCGGTTTTAACTATATGGCCATGAACCCTCTTGCCCTCTGCTAAGGCTTTGCTATTTCTACACTCTAGCAAGAGACAAACATAAATATTAGGATCCACCTGAACAAACCTGCAATATGTAGAATTCAAAACACCTATATCATGGCTACTTCCCTGTTCTTCTTTGGGATAATCTTTGAGAGCATAACCAAACTCTCTCCACTTATTCACCCAATACGTACACTCTAGATGAAACACTAATGTATTCAAAATGCTTCTCTGAGTATGATGATGGTGTCTGAGCTGTTTTAAACAGGTGAAATTTTGATAAGATGAATGGCACTGAGTGCTATGAATTTCAGCAAGAGTACTCAGAGAAGCATTTTGAATACATTGGTGTTTCATCTAGAGTGTAAGTACTCGGTGCAAGTAAAGTTAGCTTCATGTTCTCACCCATAATGATTGCTTGGTTCGTGACCAACATCATGATAGGACAATATAATATTGTGAAATATTATCCTAGAGCATTCAAGGCATTCAACCCATATTATATATACTATTACTTTCATGAATATCACTAATAAGGATGGGTGATGCTTGGAGGTGTAGTCTTATGTATAACGGGTATTGATTATTCGCATGATGATATGTGTCTCATTTTACCATATAGTATACTTGGAATTGTTTTCTAACTCAATTGATAAATCAATACCAATGATTTTCTCAAACAAAATTCATAACTTCATCCCAATTATTTATGTTAAAGTTATACAAATAGAAACACTAACATCAGTGTTTTGTTCTAACTGGATCCAAGTGCCGATGCCATGTTTGCAGACTTGGGCCATTTCAACAGGAAATCAATCTAGGTCCAAGCTATATATCAAGGACAGAATTATTAGTATTTCATCATACCTGTGTGCTTCATCCTCAAGTTTTAGTACCATAATGAGAAATTTGGGTTGTTTGTTGCAACTTGCTTTCTGTGTGTTGGTTTACCCATCTCTGCTTATCACATATATGAGACAAGTGACTTATTTGATAAAAAACCGAGGGGACATAGGCTCTACATTTTACAAAGCAATACTACAGCCTGTGTATTGGTCAATGTTCATTGTTGCCACTTTAGCAACCATTGTAGCCAGTCAAGCATTGATTACAGCAACATTTTCAATCATAAAACAGTCCATGGCTCTTAGTTGCTTCCCTCGAGCTTATTTTCCACCATAGGGATGAAAAATGTTGCCTTATTTCATATCATAATGTACTGATATTCAGTATATAATGAAAATTCTAAGCATTTACCATGTTTTAAATATGCATTCATTTTTAAATTTATGGTAGATTACCTATGTATGAATCATGATTTGAAATCTTGGCATTGTAGAAGAAGAATACCAAAGTTTCGTGATTTTTAGGTTCATTAGATAGGTAAAAGATGGACAAGATGTCACAATGTGTTTTTAAATTATGTTTTGGAAGAGGTAAAAGTTTTGATAGCATTTTCAATTTACTTCAGTTTTGATAGTGGATATGTGAGCTGGGCTATATGGAGATAATTAGAGCTATTTAATCGTTCTCATTGTTTGGTGAATTTGAGATTCAAAGTTTGTCTCCCAAATGTTTTACAACAAATTGACAACATTGGCTAGCTTGTTGCTTGAATGCGCATCACCTCTTGAAACATCACCACTTATGGATTACCAACGGAGAATAATAACATATATATGGTTAGATATTTTATTTTTCTTACTTATATTGTTACTGGTCTTGAGGGTGTTGTTTTGGTTGTGGAAAATTTTAAGAAGAATTGATCACGCTCCTTTGGAAGTGCCAGCCCTTGATGCTTAGTTGTGATGTAAAATATAGGAAGATAGAAACCTTTGCATTGTTGTATTGATAATATGTTGTTTTTGTTGACTTTTGGGGCTTGGAAAAAATTGTTTTCTTCACTGGTGAGAATATTAGAAGGATAATATATGACAAATGGTGCATGGGACATCGTTTACACAAAATATTTTGCTTATACTACCTTTCACTCTGTTTTTTGCTATCTCTAAAGGCGTTTATTTATCATCTGTATTGAATAAGGTACCACAGGGAGGTTGGTGTCCCTTCCTTAATTGCAGCAATTTTTCTAACCATAATGTTCTCTTGGAACTATGGAAGGCAGAAAAGTATAAATATTTAGCACGGAGAAAACTCAGCATAGAAGGTTTGAATGGATTGCTTCTGAGGGTGAATTCACGTGTACTAGGAATCTGTTTCTTCTGCAATGACCTTATTTCCGGCTTACCACCGATTATTGAGAATTATGTAAATAATGTGGGGTCTCTGCATGAAGTTCTTGTCATTGTCACCATAAGAAGGGTTCCAGTCAAGACAGTGCTTTTGTCAGAGAGATTTATGGTTGGAAAACTAGAGCCAAAGGGTGTATATAAATGCATAGCCCAATATGAGTACCAGTATATGTGTTACAGGCCCAAGCCATCAAACAACACTTTTCCCATGTTGGGTCCCTTCAAATTTTGAATCTAAGAAGCCTCATAGGAGCAACAAAATGAAAATGATACCTAGAAAATCATTCTTCTTGCCTAAGCCACCAATCCTTAGCAAGGCTTAAGGAGGACCAACGAGAATTATAAGGATCCCATGCTTCCACTATACTCTCTATTGCTTTATGATCCAATATGTTTCTCATCTTATCTTTCCATTTTTGTTTTGAATGTGGAGTCTTTATTTTTGTATTGAATGTATGCTCTAAGCCCCTGTAGCAATATTCAAAATATGGCTACAGTTGCTTTACAATATCTGTAGATGAGGGTATGCCCCCTTTGTTTGTTATGGTGGAGAGCTGGGCTCTTGCTATGAGTACCTCATAAACTCACCCTCATATGTCAGTTGCAGTGTCTTATTTGGGGACAAGAACACATGTCCTTGAGCTGCGGCCATGGTTTTAATACCAATCCACTTTTGACTTCTTCCTTGCTTGGTAGCAATTTACAGAAAACTTTGTACCGCAACAACCAGTATGTTCGAAACTTGTTCGTATCAGACACTAATATATCCAGGGTTTTCAAATGGGCATCTCTGAAATCTTGGAAAAGAAATTGAAGGATTTGGCAAGTTTTGGCTGACTACTCATAAACATCAATCCGAAAAAGTGGTATGTGTTGTAGTATTTGTAAATGAGTAAACATTTAAATTTAGTTTTATATGAAAAGAAGATTTAGTATGCATAATGAAACATTAAAATAAAATAATAATAATAAAACAATTTAATTGACATCTCATATGAAGTTAGTAGTGAAAATGTCATTTTAATAGAGTTCTGGCAAGTTAAGGAATTTGTGCATCCCTATATTTACGAAAATTTCACGAGAGTTGAATTGGGATATTAAAAACACATTCGAGGTTTTATTCAAAAGAAAGTTCATGACATTTCATATGAAGTTAGTAGTGAAAAATGTCATTTTAATAGAGTTCTGGCAAGTTAAGGAATTTGTGCATCCCTATATTTAGGAAAATTTCACCGAGAGTTTGATTTCAGCAAGGAGTTTGATGGCTTTCACTTAATTTGTGCATCCCTATATTTAGGAAAATTTCATCGAGAGTTTGATTTCAGCTAGGAGTTTGATGGCTTTCACTTGTATTTTTCGAAACACCTAGTTGACATAACCATGTAGTAGGAAAAGGACATTTAATTTTTACTCTCACGATGGTTTGTGACAGCTAGCAACCTTGTGTGCCCTCTTTAAAAGTGACAATTCATTCTCAAATATGTAATATATGGAAAAACAAAATCTCCAAATACAAAAAAAAACTTAAAATAATGTACAAAAATATGTTCACATAAAGAACAACTACTACATGAATAATGGATAACCTCTATATAACATTAACTATAACTCATTATCATCCACCCTTGCTTTCAAGAATGTCCATTCACATGTTGCTATTCTTCCACACACTACTATTACTTATCCATATTCAAAACACACATAACTAATAGTTTCAAGTGTAACTCAATATCATCCACCCTTGCGTTCAACAATGTCCATTCACAAGTCACTATTCTTCTACACACTATATTTATAAAATATCTATATTCAACATACACATAACTAACGATTTCAATTGCAACTCTTTATCATCTACCATTGCTTTCAACAATGCCCATTCACATGTCTCTATTCTTCCACACTCTATGCCTTACAGTGTTTCCTTTGCAACATCAGGGATAAATGCTAGTTTAATTTATTTTATTTTTCTCCTAAAAATTTTGAGGAAAATTTTTGGAGAAGGATCATCATGTGGACATGACCAACACAACTTTCTCTAAACTAACCAAGGGTTTTCTAAACTCTAGCTTTTCTTCCCAAATATTTTCAAACAATTTATTTTTATCTTAAATAGCGCAAAAATAATTTCATCATTACATGACTCTCATTATCTATCACCATTAAATCTAATATAAAAAATATTTAAAAAACAGAGAAATAATGCGTTATATTACAGTCTCAATTTTTTAAAATTAGCCCTAACACATAATAAATCTATTTCCGGTGAACTCATCAAATCGGCTAATATTATTCACTCACACTGGTTGATTAGGTATTAGTGATTTGTGCGCATGCTAAATGGTTAATTATCGTTTACGCGTGGGCCTGCTTAACAGGTATATTTAATAAAGTGTTTTCCTCTTGATAACGCTAGTACAATTGTATTTGTATTTACTGTTTAATCCTAAATTATATTAAACAATGTTTTTTGGTATGGAATTATATCGTTTAACTGTAAAGTTTTGATAAATAATTAATTTATTGTTAAGGGATAATTTTTACTAATTTGGTATTAATCAAAGTAATTTATAATAGCTTAGTATTGAAATTCATATTCAATGAAAAAATAATAATATCATATTTAAAGGTTTGAAAATTTATTTCAAAATTAAACATATTATTGTATTTTAACAAATTTATTTCGATGTTTATTAATGCCAATGATTTAGTTTAAGAATGTGTATTTAAATGGAAATATTTGCAGGTAACATTGATTTGAATTTATTTATTTGTTTGGTAGTTTTGAAATTGGAAATGAATATAATAATGTAAAATTTAAATTTTTTTAATGTAAAATTTGGAAACAAATTTAATATAATAGAATAAACTAGTTAGTTCCAAACCCGTCTCACAATATGAAATTTTATTGATTTTTACGGTGAAGAATTTCTCATAAAATTAGAATAAACTAATTAAATATATAAAAATCATTTTTATAATTAGTATTTAATTACATATATATATATATATAATATATATATATATATATAATATATATTATATATATATATTATTCAGTAGTGCTAGATTTATGTTTTTCAACTTGATGCAGTGACGTTCACATTTTAAAATGTTAAAAGAGAGTTTTCATGGATGAAATGTATGATAGAGATTAAAATTGTATAGAAAAGTTGTGTATTTTCACATCAATGTATAAAGATAATTAGGATTGAAATTTTGGCTAAAACCAGAGATTTTAAGGTAAGTATTTAAAATTACAATAAAAATGTTATGAACTTGTAAAAAGATAGTTAACTTTAAGTATAAGTTATATATGTTAAAAACACAAAATTTAATATAAGAATTAAAATTATAATAAATATGTTATAAATATAAAGAAAAATTAAAATTAATATGTATAAAATTATTAGTGCATACTGAAATATTTGTCAAGAAGAGATACCTTCCTATTCTCCTATTCCATTTATCTAACTAATAACATATATATTTTAAATTCAGAAGTATAAAATAAATATTTGTTTCACATAACATAAACATAAACATAGATAAATATAATTGAAATTGATAATTGTAAAACTAAATCATAAATATAAATCAATTTAATATGTTCATAAAATCTTTAAAAAATGTAATTTGATAAGTCTAGCAAATAAGAAAGTCTCCATTTTTTTGCATTTCTCTAAAATTCATAAATTCATTGGCACTTCCTGTCTCATATCCTCTCTTTTATCTGAGGACCTATTAGCCCCAAACACATTAATTCATCAATTGGATTTACCTTCTAATATATCAGGGCCTATTAACCATACACACATTAATACATCAATAATGTTATTAATGTTAACGGTTAATCTCACTCTCTTCTTTAGAAAATCCCATCATTTTTCACATGAAACAATGCTTGTTATTTACTTATATGTTTTAGTCCTTTTTTTTTAAATCTCTTATTCACATTCAAATGGTTCTTGATGGTATTATTTATCATTCAAGTTTTCACATATTTTAAATCATTATGCATTTTTATAGAAATAAAAATTCCATTTAGACGAGCATATCAATAAATTATTATAGGTCTCTTTCCCAAGATGCTATCTATCTATATCTATATATATCTATATATATATATATATATATATATAATATATAGATATATACCTAATTTGTATGGTTTAACTTGTTGCAAGTCTTTTCTATGTATTTGTAGAATATCACAGTTTGATTTCATATTGAAGGATTGATATGTTGGCTAGTTTTAAATGGATTTTCTTAAAATACTCATTTTCATCAGGTAGGGTTCTTTAGGGGTGAACAATTTTAGGTGAGAGAATGAGGGTTTCTATTTCATGTAGGTTTCTTTACAAATGTGTAATTTTAATTGGGAGAATGAGGGATTTTAGTTTTTAACAATAATTCGAAGCTAGTATAACCACCAAAGATATATTATTTTTTAATGCTTTCTTTAGGATTATTAATTAATTTATTTCAAATCCTAAAATAATTTTTTTTTTTTTATTATTTTTAGCTTGAACTTGATATAATCATATTTAAATTGTTGACAATTTTTTTCTAATTATATACATATATGGAAAATTAGGTACATCAAAGACTATATCTTGCTAGCCAAATAAGTAGAGCACCCAAAAATGTCAAGGAGAAATAACCCGACCTCCCAATAACAAAAACAAAGTACTTTACAAATAAGAACTCATCCAACTAAACTAAACCGCAAAACATACATAAATTAAAAAATATATATAACATTTTTTTAATAAAATATTTACATAAAAAATTAGCTACAACAATTATCTTCTCTTTTTCTCCTTCAATCTCATCAAAATAAATATAAATATATCATTATCCCATAACAATTAAGAAAAGCATTCACTATAAATAATCTAAAATCTAGTGTTCTTGTGAAAAGTTTCAAGCTATCACAAGTTTGTAAAGTGCCTCTGGCCTTTAATTTCCAACTCTCCATTGAGGGGTATTTCAAAATAGGGAAGGATGTTAAACATAAGGGTTTGGATTATAAAGTAAAAGTTGTTATTATTCACTCTTTAAACTTTTTGAAAAAAAATGTCCAACACTTTATTGAGTGGTATTCGCAAACAAGGAAGGTTTTTTCAATAGGAGGGTTTGAATTACAAGATGGAGATGCATATTTAAACTTTTTTGAAAATGAACATCGAAGTGTTGTTTTACAATGTCATTATAATCTTTATAATTTTACTTAATCAATAATTATATTTAAATATCTATAATAATTAATATTAAATATCTATTAAAGACTAACACCTTACCAATTATATATTTACTTATTAAATTTTTTACATGCTTATTTATAATTACAATTTATTTTATATTTTAAAAATTAATAAACTATATAAAATGGTTCTTATAAAATGGTATAAATAATACTTCACATTGTTATGAAATTATATAATAATGGTATGAAAAATATTTTACATTATTATGAAAGTATATAATAGTTGTTCAAGAAAAATGTGTTTATCTCAAGGTTACTATATCATGTTTAACAAGGATACTTAATTATATATTTATCTAACTAACTTTGAAATAATGTTTTTAAAAATATTACAATAAACAATGGAAAAAGATGAGAAGTGGCCATAAACTAAGAATAGTTTAGTATTATTGTAAGAGAGAGAAATTATTTCCAAAATTGATTAAATGGGTGGTTGCTTTATTTTTTATTCTCCATTTATAAAAGTTGAAATTAGTTGTCATTTTTCTTAATTCATAATCACCAGTTTCAGAATATTTTCCTATTTTTTAATTGGGAGATAATGTAGAAGTATTATATGAAGAAAAATAAGGTAAAGGTTTATGAGAACAATTTTTTATTGTTATAATCACAAATAATAATGTGGAAAAATTACTAGAGAATGAAAAATAACATAAAAGTTTATAGATAGTATATTATATAAATATATATATATATATATATATATATTATAATATAAGTAATATAAAACAAACATTTTATACAAGAATTATACTTGAGAGAGTTAATGCATTTTGAAGAAAACAACATTTTCAAATAATGTATCACACTTGCATTTCTCTATGTAAAGCATGATTATCAAAATCATAATTCAATGTTTTACTTTATTTATCTAACCCAAACTACTATTCATTATACATCCTTAGTCAATTATTTCATATATTTGGTAATTTTTAGCTACTACTTTGTAACCACTACACAACTCAACTCTATTGAGTCCCCTAACAGTCCCAAATCCTTTGTTCCACACGACCCATCACAAGCTATTCCAAGGTTCTAGCTAACTCATGACAAACTTTAATGTTGCCACTGCCATCGCACGATGGAGACTTTGAAATTGATTTTAGAACATAGTTTTTACTACAGATTAAAATAGAACTCTTTTATGAAATATGTAGAATATATTTTTTCGTATATTCATATAATTTGTGTATATGAATATAATTTAAAACAAAGTTATCTGTTCAAGTGGTTGCTCTGATCTGGACTCAGGGCGTTCTTCTGTTATGGGTGCAGGGAGTCGGATCTTTGTTAATCAGGTCTCCTCCCTGAGGTCTTGGGTTCTGAGCAGCTCATATGGGGGTTGTCCTGATCCGCCCACCACCGGCTCCGATCGATTGAAGGGCATTTCTGTTGTGGACAATGCTTTGGCGAATCTGCGTGCTGATGGGTGTCGACCTGCGCAAGGTGGTGATGACTATGGACAGAACGCGGCAGATTCGATCATGGTTGGACAGTCCCGTGGGTTTTCAATAGGTCAGTTCAAGCCTTCCCAAATTCTGAGCGCGGCAGATCAGAAGAACCCGGCCTGTTTGTTTGAAGAATCAGATGAGATGTCGGCGGATTCGGACGAGCAATCTCTGGTCGAGCCTCAGAATGCTCAGGCCAATGTTTCCGCGGTGATTGTTGGTGATGCATCCGGTAGGAATAGACAAAACGGTGGTGATACGGTTCAGTTACAAGCGGGTGTGAAATCTCCGGACTGTTCGGCCCTCGTAGGCTCTAATTTGGACGTTTGCTATAAGCCGAAGGCGCGGTTCACTCAGTTGGCGGGTTCCCAGGAGCAGGTTGCGGAGGATGGAAGTCGGTTACCCATGGAGAGCGCCGCGGTAGGTGACTGTGTTAGTAAGTTAATTGACAATGCTGGTGGATGGAATTCTGTTCGGTCTTGTATCTTTAACGTGAATGGTGGGGACGATTATATTAATGGAGTTAGTGGTGATAATAATATTAATTCGAACTACCTTATTAACTATTCTAATAACGATAATATGGAGGGTTATAACAATAAAGATAAGGGCATTAATAATGATAAGATGAAGGGTTATAACAATAAATGTAAGGGCCATAGTATTATGGATGTTAGTATT
>APFE030793736.1:0-11269 GCA_000404065.3 Pinus taeda
CCACTTAAGCCATACATGAAACGACAATAGCTCTGATAAGTCATGTACTAGATAAATCATCACCAAGTAAGTCATACATCAAATGTTTCCATCATCAAAATCAACCTAAGTAGTTCACATGTTCAACCAAATGCATCAATATTACACAATGTTCATAAATAAATAATACAGAACCGCAACATAAAACCTTAACATAGATAGTTGTCTATGTCAAAATGGGCAACATAAATTCTCATGTGACCTCTTTGTGGAACCCCTCAATAACAATTAGAGTTGAGGATATTCAATTGTCCGTCATGGAAAATAGCATTTGAACCCGGATATGCTATAAGGTGGTACTAAAACCAAAATAATGGCAAGCAATGGATTAGTGCACTATCAATTCCACTAGAAGGTGCTAGTATAAGTTTTATGCATAAAAAAAAATCTCACTCTTCCAATTTGATGGTTTCATCTTCAAAACCAATTAATTAATCGGGTAAAAGACTCAAAACTTCAGGAACTGTTTCCAGCACGATCTCATATGGGATAAATGTCCTCTAAATGTCAAAGGTTCAAATTTATTATATATTTATTCATTATTTACTAGTACTAAGACAATTTCATGATGTATAATGCAGCTCACAATATGACCTGTCAAATGAGAAATAATTAAACAAATGGAATAATTGCCTTATTCAAGTCTTCACCATCCCAACCTTTAATTGTGTTATCCTTACATCCAACCAATTCAATGTTTATCATTTTTTTTTTTTTTGACATAATCATGGATTTAACATAAAGAGTTATTGCTTTAAGTCTTTTGTGATCTAGATTTTTCATTATTAGTAGTATAAATCCTTACTTTTCACCTTGTTGACTCCATTGTGAAAAGATACGAAATTGCAAATTTGAATTTTCGCAATTGAGGTTTTATATCGACAAAAGATGGTCCCTTGGGATTTGCATGCGTTGTATCCCACTTTGGATACTAAGAATATGGTAAGATACCTCAAGCAAGCATCCTCCTAACTATGGTAAACACTGTAATGTCCCCTTTAGGTGATTTTTAATGATACTTGGGACACTAAAGCTATTATTTTCAAATTAGCTCCTAAATATGCTAATACCCCTTAATATGTCCTTAAGGACATTTCGTCAAACACATGGAAAGCAATCAGTTTTGTCCCACCCTTGTACAAATAACTATAACAGAGATTATGGAGAGTACTGATTTTAACCATTCCCATTTTATTAAGAAGACATCAAGGATTACATATAGTTGAAGAAACTTGGTATTGTCTCCATAAGAGCTGCTAGTCCAGTTGACATTCAGGGAATTAGTTTGGTTTGCAAGATAATCTAGAGTTGTTGGAATGACTTGACCTAAAGTTTGCTACAGTAATGACAAATTGCCCTTTCAACGACTCAGCCCTTCAGTATTCCGTCCTCCGTGTAAATATTGATCCTCAACCTCCATCAAATCACCAGGAAGCCACTCAATTTTAGCACTCCATCACCTTTGGGAGTGACTCCTACGCCAGGCATCTATTCATGCGAAGATGTAATGTCCTTATTCCTTCTCACCTCACATTGGGATTTGCTGACACCCAGGATGGTTGAACTCACCCTTCATTGGTTATTATCTGCTAACACAAGTTATATTTCATTTTGCTATGGCAAACTGATTTTGCTGATTAATAAAGATGCCACTGGGCTTAATTTATCAACGAACTTATCTCCACATCATTAACTTGGCCCGTCATGAAACTGATAACTATTTGGCCCCTCTAAGGATTAATTCAACCCTTAGAAATAAATTAAGCAGCTACAAGGAATCTTGATTTGGCATTCCAACCAATAACCCATCCTTCTGTGTTAATACATAGCACGATACATTCTTCCATAATGAGCTCTGCCCAATGCTACTAAAATGTACCTCAACACACTGCTAACACGTTGTCTCAAGGATTAGATTCCCTGCTTCCTTTATTTTGTGAATTAGACATGGGATTGAATGCGGCCAACCCGCAAGGTCGTTTATCCACTAGTTTGCGTGAACGATTATGAGTACATCTGATCACGAATATTTGACCTCTGTTATTTGCATGCTACAGACTCGGCCTTAACAAATAGCATTAGATTGCTCCCTGGACTTCAAACAATCTCCTAATGAAATCCAATCACATTTAATTGTTGGCAAGAGAATTTGTTTCCCATACCCAGATCATCTTTTGTTGTGTAAGGATCTTCACTACCAGCATTACTTCAACCTTTCCTTTATTAATCGATCATAAGCATTAGCCTTCCAGATTATTTCAGCTAACACAAGTAAAATTGATTTCTGAGTCAACTTGGTCCAGAGATTGATGCTCAACAGCTAGGAATAATTTGGTCACTTCCTAAGCTCACTTGGCCTCTACCAAACTGGTTTGTTGCTTCTTAGAACACAAAGACATTGGTATAGAACAAAGAGTATATAATTAATCGGAGGTGGAATGGTGCCCATTAAGAGCATTGGCTCACTCTACACCCAAGAATCCTTGGAGATGAATAGGAGCTCATACTACATAGTGAATAGCCATATCAGTGGTGCCCTTAAAATAGCACAAAATATGTTTGACCACTTGCTAGTAATTCTCTTAAGGTTCTTACAGATGTTGAGAACAAAAATTGAGATCAAAGGCAATATCTCAATGAGTGTGAATAAGCTAGAGAAGATGTGGTGCTCCTTTTTCCGAATGTTGGCAATAGAAACCATCTCAGTAGCCTAGGTTACAAATTAAAACTAATTGCGGACCATGAGGGGGTTAATTAATTAAAGTGACTGAGAAAAGAGAATATTATAAAGTCACTTTACTAAGAGAAAAGGTGACCCATGGTATTCGGAATCCGGATAGCCATCTGTATAAAGAAAAACAGGAGCTCATTCATGGGGTATGATTGGATATTTAGTGAATTGTTTTACTGAGGGCTCTTGGAGCTTGGCATGAGGGTTTGTAACCCTGAGCATGGATCTTCTTTGGTGTTGCAGCGATACACCCTAGTTGATCAAGGTTAGTTTCGGTGTTGCAATGATACACCCTAGCTAGTTAATTTGAGGAGCCATCTAGGTTCTTCATTTGTGCATATCAAGAGGAATTGATTTGCACAAGTTTGGAACAAACCCAGATTGGTCTTGTAAAATAGATCAAGGATCTTCTATCAATAGCACCAGACAGGAAATCAATCACAAGCATTGAATCACCGTTGAAGATACTGTAACAAGAATTTCACTTTAAAAAGAAAAGACTTACCCCAATACTCCTAATTACCCATAAACTGACAGCCATCAAAAGTCCAACACCACTTTTGTTGAAAGCACGGGACTCCTTAAAAAAATAATGCCAGCATATCCCAATGCAAACACCAATACCATTGCCAAATCCTGATTGGCAGCTACCCAAGAATGATTGATAGCCACTGCTCCAGCAGCTACAGAGGCAAAATAGTAAGAGCCTTCAATAAATCAGTCCTCTTCTTGTAATTAGCTTCAAAGTCTTGTGAAATGTTTTCATCCACTAAAAATAAAGGATCACCTGCTCCAGGAAAAGAAAGGGCTTCTACAACATGGTTGAAGAACGAAAGTGAAGAGGGAGAGACCTGACATTTGATCTTTCAGTGTCAAGTACTTCTTCCTTTCATCACTGTGAGCATGTCCATCATGAATTTAAGGACACGAAATTCTGATATCCTTTGTGACATGGAAAACAGGATTCCAAACGCTAAGAGCGACATCCACTAGTTCTTGTAAATATGGGCAATGAAACAGGATTCTTTTTAGATATTTGAGCAAAGACTAAAACCTCTATAGAAGGGACTACATAAATCTGTGTGAATTCATTCAACAAGACAGAAAGGTCATTTGCTTGGACTAGTGGAAAGAACAGGAATTTGTTTTTGTTGAGATCTTAACGCACAATACAAATGTCAGACGTGAAACAATATTGACATTTATAAGTTGTTTGAATGCTGACCTTAGTCCCAGTGGTACATAACACACATTGACTTCATCACTGTGTCCTAAATCTGTGAATTTGGATGGGGTTATCAATGTGTTGTCTGAGATAAGGATCAAACAATTTATTTTAACATTAGATGAATGAGGTTTGAGCTGAAACTGTTACATTTGTGGTGTTTAGCATGACTTTTCTGGAATAGCCTTGGGATATTCTAGTCATTATATAATAGTTCTGAAGGCATGCTACGAGTAACTGTCAGCAGATTATAGAAGAAGGGCACCTATGGAGTTCGTCCTATTGAAACAATAGACCCCTGTCCTCAAGTTCGACTATGTAAATGATGAAATAGCGGAGAAATGCTCCCTTAGTGCTTCCTGATGTATACCAATTAATGATCATTCAAGTGTTATTTCAAATATGAATCAAATTCGAAACAATGTCAAAATTTTCCAAATTTTCAAGAGAGCAGTGCTATAAATGAAATTAAAGTTTAGATTCCAGCATACAATGGTCAAACTAGTGCCAAATAAACACATTACTGATGTTTAGTTATGACAGAAGACACCAGCCCCCAAGCACAAGACTATGTATGTAAAACAATGCATCCGCAATAACAATAAAATAGAAGATATATATTAGTTCCAGAACAAGAAAGTTGACATAACAATGATGCAATACTCCCCAAAGTTTGATCATTCATACGGTAACAATTGAGTAGACATTGTCTTAGTGTCCCGATAAAATACCAATCTTTGATGAGAATAATTTACATTTGAAACTGCACGTCAGGGGTAGCCCAAGTAGTTGGGACTAATGGTGTTAATGCCGCCCACCTCAGTTCGAAGCCTAGCTAAACTGCCCAGTATGATTTGCAGGCTATTATATCAGGCCAAGGGGTTATAGTGGCAGCAGTACAATACAATCTCTGGGTGGCATGGATGATAGTGTGTTCTAGATACCAATATCTCCTTGTGCATGTATAATAAAAGGGAAATTACATTTGAAGCCAGCGATGTATCAAACTCAACTACACATGCTTGAAAGTAATCCTTTGAAGATTTTGAGTGATATAAACACAACCATTATGTATTAAGTTGAACCAAGCCTGCTTGAAAGCAGTCCTTCAGTGATTTCAATTGTTATTAACAAAATTTATGTCATCCTAAAGAATGGATGAATAAACTAGAAATTGTTATTCACCATCCAAACAAAACCATTGGTATTGAAGAAAAGGAGATGGGGAAAATTGTAGAAGAGCAGAACGACATTTTCCTGATTTGCCACCAAAATTACAGCTAGAATATAGAATAGACTTAATTATTTAGTTAGAATTAAAGCCATTGGAATGAACCTTTTTTTTTCTGGGGAATGTCTGCAACATTCATATATGTGACACAGATGAAAGGATGGACAACCAAGAATTACTTTTGTTTTGGCAGGTTACACCAGTCATGTATGTTTATCAGCTTAATGAAGAGGGACCTGGTGAGGAAATAGAAGGCGAGGAGGCAATTTCTAGTTTTCAAGAATGGCTTCTTCCTGCAAAAGAATTTGATGGACTATGGGAAAGCTTAATTTATGACTCTGGTGTAAAACAACAGTTGCTGAGATACTCTGAAAGTGCTCTTCTTTTCTCTGAGAAAGGGGTAAATCCATGTTTAATCTCATGGAACCGTGTCATTCTCTTGCATGGTCCTCCTGGTACAGGGAAGACCTCTTTGTGCAAAGCATTAGCACAAAACTTTCAATTCGACTGAATACAAGATATTCTCAGTCACAATTGGTTGAGATTAATGCCCATTCACTCTTCAGCAAATGGTTTTCTGAGAGTGGTAAATTGGTGACAATGGCAGAGTGATGTTAATACCAGAGTGAGGATGTTATCATGTCAACCTGGGGACTCGCCACAAAGCCAGCACCCAGATTTGCAAAAGTTTTTGGTGTGAATAATGCAGTTAAGAAACCGTTGAACATTACACTCCAAGGCATAAATAGGAAGGGGAAGGTGACCCTTGAAAAAATAAAAAGAATCAAGGTGCCATCACACCCTAATATGTCAGCAAGAGATCATCCATAATGATCACTAATCTAACTAGACTAGCCCAAATATAACAAGGCAAATTCTTCGTCGTCCAATTATAAATTGACTTTTGAAGCAAGATGTGTACCCTCCAGCTATTAGACTAGATCTGCAATCATACTAACGCTGAGAACAGCAAAGAAAATGGCAGCAGACCTACTTGCTGGTTTCAATTGGCCAGTTACTCTTGTCTTGTCAGTCCTCTCTCAAATTTTAAAAGATAAATCGAGAACAACTCTGCTCTGCAACAATATCAATGCCTGGTAAGACTTGAGGGAGAGAGGAGAAGCAACTGTTTCCTTCCCCTTCTGAATTCAATGATTCCAATTTGCAAACATAAAAATTGTGGTCTTTACCACAAGTCTATATATTATTGCACCTTTGAACTTGAGGGGGGACTTGAACCTTCAATTGAAATGACATTATTGTGGTAGTTTGTAATCAACCAGCATTATTGATACTGGAGAGGCCTAGTCAATCTTAGCAGTGTTCATGACATCACTTTTTAAATCAGTATATCTTACATCCTTGGCTAGTGATAGTAAGTTTGTCATATCTAGTGCACTTTCTACATATGATACAATGTCAAAGGAAACATAGAATCCAAATTCTTCTTCGAGCCTTTTTTGTCATTGCACTATATTTTGTCCATAAACAATCATACTTATAGTAGTGCACTACATAACACTAACTTTGCATCTTCTGGTCATCATTTGGTCGTGCTCACACATGTTGTTCATATCATTCTTTCCATATCATATATTAGTGGATGATTTGTACATGACTTCATTCAATGCATATGATTGATGAGGTAGCATTTTCAGTTCACAGCTTCAAAGTGTATTATAATTCATAACTTGATGCAAACTCTTCAGGGATTGTTTAAGCTCTAAGAGAATGATACATACCTCACATGTCAAACTTTAGACATGAATCTCTGGCCTTCCGGACGACAAGAATATTTAGCTGAGGCATAACATATCCATGAGTACCATAAATACATGTACCAGGTCAATCAGGTCGGATTCAATACATTTTATTGTTCTTTTATGTATAGAACCTTTTAAGTTGACATCCATTTGAGTCCTTCAGAAGAATTGTTTTTCAATCACAAATTCTGAGATCAAGATATTAATCCTTATGATAATTCGGGCTCCTCTTTAGTCTTTCAACATTGTGACACCAAAGCTCGGTTATTGTGGATATGATCCTTGAGATCACACTTAGTCTCTATTCGAGATGTGATAGGATCACAAGACTTGTGCCCATGACTTCTTCTTGAGAACAAGGGTATGCTTCAATGATCTCTGCGAGACTTTGATTAAAACATAGGAGGGTAATTTCAGAGAATAATTTGTTTACCTCAACTGACCTTAAATCAAGGGTTCGATCCCTCTGAGATAACTCATCAAAGCTTCCTTAGAAGGTTTTGATCTTTTTCTAGGTTTGAGACATTCGATCAACTGAGGCCCTTGGTATTTAAAATATATGGAGGTCATTTGACCTGATACAAAAAAAAAATTATCCAGATGATCTCAAATCTTCTTGAGGTAAGCTCCTTCAATGATTTTTAAACCTCTGCAATTTATTTTTGATGATTCGGCCTACTTGGGATTTCGGACTATGGCTTCTTTCGATCCTTCGTCATATCCTTTCTATTGATTGTAAATTCTCTGCAGACATTTGAGAATCCTTTTGTTGCCTTGTGATATTGACATGAGGCCTTCTCAATCTACTTGAGGTTGCAACAATTCTTGAAATTTCGGCTCTTGAGGTTTAGGGCTTTCTGAGATTTTGGCCTACTGAAATACAACCTTCTGAGGTATTTGGTCCTCTAAAAAATTCTACCAGATTCAATCAAAGATTTGGCTTGATCTTTAGGGCTGCTCTTCTACCGAGTAAAGAGATTTGATCTTTTTCAACATATATGAACCATAGATTTTCGTTCTTCTTTCTAGGGCTTGATGACAAAACACAAAAGGAATTCTCCTTAGAAATGGTACATACTACTGATAGGGACTTGTAACAGTGAAACGAGAGAAAAACATATGAGTAGATGGCAGCTCCTTTTGTTAAACAGTTAGGCTGTAGGTGCTGTTCATCTCTCCAAGATGATTTTACAATCCAGAAATTATCCCCACAGGCACAGCAGTCGCATACAACTCTCAGAAATCAAGTATTTCGCCCTTAAAGAGTAGACTCGACCCCAAGGAAATGAGGTCAATACAGCAGTAAACTTAATGTAATGATCCATTTCGATTTATAAGCAAAAGGCTAAGTTAACAGGATTCAGACCAGTGTTTTGTGACAACCAGATAACATTACTGATTGTTAAAGCCAGAATTCCTGTGTTTATTCTAGGGCCAAGGCTCACATGCTTACTTTCCTGACTTGTGGACTACTGTATTTTGTTATGTATTGCCTGTATGACAGCAATTAAAACATTTGGACATGTTGATAATAGCTAACATGACATTGAGATTTGCTAGTGCTAGTGGAGGCTATGGTGTTGAATATCTAACTCATGGTAAATAGATCTGCACTTCCTATCGGTGAAAACCTACCCTGAAACTGTCTAAGTCTCTAATATATCTTAAAAACAGCGCACTTAATTTGCATACAAGTGGAAAAACCCAGAATGAAATGAAGAGCATGAAGAGCATGTGACCGCCTCTTTTCTATTTTTTTAGCACCACTCTTAAACCACATATTTTGTCACAACGACTGGAATGGATGTGCACATTACTTGGCTGTCTGGATAAACACCCACTAACAGCAACACGGCCTTGGAGCCGGAGGCAATCCATTCAGTAACAAGGCATGGCAGAGATTGCAATATATCCAACGCTTTCCTGCCTGTCATCCTCTTTCTCCATAACTGCAACTCGCAAATGTATGTCCACATCTAAGGTTTATCGTTCGATGCCCATCCAGTTTCTGTACAAAAATGCATTCATTTCACTCCAACAAGACTAAAAACATTTGCTCGGCATTCCTCAAATGCTGTACAGAGCACAATCACAGAACAATTTAACTCTGTTTTAGGAACCCAAATGGTGCGAGATGCAGTAGAGGAGACCCAAATTGGTGAAGCAGAAAGTGATGCAGATGACATCTAGTTTGTTGAAGCAGGTTACATATGCAATGTGCATGGTCTTCGTGGAGAGGTCCGTGTGAAACCCGCCATAGATTTTCCAGAAGAACGTTTTCTTAAGGTGTAAGATGGTTGAGACTGAGAAGCTCTAGCACTCTGAAGTAGTTTGAGCTTGTAAAAGAAAGATTCTGCTTCCTCCCAACATCCAGGTGGTCACTCCCCATGGACTCATCAAGTGAATAGACAGTTAATTTTTATACCCGATGCATACCAGGGCCTAATCAACTCAGGAGCTCATGCAAGCATAATTTTGTGGGTTTGTGTTCTTCTACATCTATTATGTATGAAGCCCCTATATGTATGACATATACATAAGCCCTTTACAAAAGCACAATCCCACAAGCAGCAATTGACACAAAATCCAATCTGTACAAATGGGCAAAAACAGATAGTTTTCCTTCTTTTCTCTACCTGATAGACGAAGTATCCATTCGATTTGCCTACCATGATGACAGGATAGCGGAAGGGAATGGACGATGTCTAAACCCTTAATAAATCGCTTTCTGGAAAGCTGGAATTCGGCGATCAATAGATTTGAAGTTCCTGATTTGCAATTTCGATCATTTGGGTTGGTTCAGAAACCCTAAAAGCTTCCAGGTCTAGTTACCAGTCAATGAAATGGCAGAAGTTGCACAATAAAAACATAGTTTCGGATTTCTCCCGATTTGGATCTGTTCATATACCCCTAAATGCTTAAGGGTATAGTTAGTCGTCACTGAAATGGCAGAAGTTGCAGATTGACTCGTGAAAAATTTACAGCAAATAGGATGTTTTAGCTAAACATGAGACAGAGTCGAAGGGAATTTGCTTCGTCTTTCAAAACTCCTAAGCTAGTCCTCTCTTCGACCGCAACTGTTAAATATGTACAGGGTAGGCCAATTCCATTGATTTTCCATGAAGTTTTTAGTGGTGAAATCTCTGCAGTGAGTCCCATTTTCAAATCAAAATTATTCAACCACAGCTCTACCCGCAGATGTTCCCAAGGGACACTGTGCGGTGTATGTTGGAAAGGAACGAAGGAGGTTTATCATGTATATGCATTGTCGGCATCAAGGATCCGCTGCGTCCTGGTGTCAAAGAAGCTATTGAACTCTGTAGAACTGCAGGTATTTCAGTGAGGATGGTCACTGGTGACAATATTAACACAGCGAAAGCAATTGCAGCAGAGTGTGGCATTTTAACAGATGATGGTGTGGCAATTGAAAGACCTGATTTTCGTAAGCCAACTTCTTTATCAGTAAAGTAGTAGTCCAGAATTAATTCATTTCGGTGATAGTATAGAGGAATATTGAAGATTCAATTCCTTTCCACTTCAATAAGAAAAGGGATTGAGGACGGATTAGTGATTGTTTTGCTAGGTGACTAATAATTTTATGTGTTGAATAAATGATATTTAAGTGACATTTTCTTGTTTCAGCTCAAAACACAATGCTAAAGGTGTTAACCACAACAGCGTAATAGCTACAAGGTCAAAGGTTCAAGCCTTCCTTCTAGCGATATTTGGGGTTTAGTGGGCTTTGAGTCCAGATTTTGAACCAAAGCTCTGATACCATGTGTAGGAACCCGATTCCTATTATTAGAGCCTTATTCTATCATACACTAACAGATCTATTATAGTGTTGATTTGCAAGTAATAAAAGAAGCTTTCTGACCTTCTCGCAAAATTTTAAACATTTAACATCTAATCATTTTATCATAACAACATAAATTAAGATGAGCATTCCATTGATATCAACTTGATAAGAGTAGTTCATGGAAAAATACCTGCTCCGGTGGTTGATGATGATACCTTTGTTGGATGGCTCCAGCTGACAGCTTCTTCTCACCGACCCAACCGGATTTACCACCCAGCCAACTAGGAACAAATTCCTAGCCCAGGAAACCTCCACAGGTTCCCTAGCCCTCCGTGCCCAAGTCCAACCAGATATAGTGTGTCCTAAAAAGAATGTGCAAACCATATAACAATACTCTCCTCCTCTCAAACCCAAGAAACCTCCATAGGTTTCCAAGGTCTCCCCAAAATCATAACAAGTCCAAACAATCACAACCAACCCC
>APFE030793741.1:24753-42226 GCA_000404065.3 Pinus taeda
TAAAATGGTATTTTGGTTATTAATATGCTTATGTATACATATTATAATATTAAATTGGTCACCAACATTGAAAAAAATATTATTATAAATATTTTTAAATGTCACATATTAATTGTATATTGAGAATTGAATGAATTAATCATCTTCCTCTCTTTATTTTTTTATTTTATTTAACATTCTCCTTTTTTTTACATCGAATATTTTATTATATACAACATTAAAATATTCACTTGTAACATTTTATTTCTATATATATTATCCTTTAACATTTTCTTTCTATATATAGATATATATGAAATTGATATCTAGTTTAGAATTGGTAATAAGATCTTGAATATTCTTTTAGAATCTCATTCAAATAATTTTTTGAAAGTTTGGGAAAGTTTTAACTTCTATTTACACTTTTTTTTTTACCTTTAATTACTTTCTCTACTTTCTCTTTTAAAGTTGATGTCAAATTATATCATGTAATGTGGACATGAAATATTATATTTTATTTACAACCCATACTGAGTGAATTATTTTTAATATCAAGAACAAACAACTAATCATCATGAGCTGGGGATTATTGATGTTCTATAATATCTTTAATTAAAAATAACTCAATATGTATATTCATTTTTCATTTTTGTTTCTATTATACCAAATATTGTTTTTGCATTTTAAAAATTTATTTTGTTTTTATTTTAAGAAAGATGTGTAAACTCCATATTTACCATTGATAGAATCACAAATCTCCCTCTTTATATTGAGTTGTAAAATAAAACTACAAGTGCAATTAATTCGTTTTTAATAATAAAAATAAAATTTAAATATAACTGGCTTCTTTTATTTTATTTTTTTATTTAAAATTTGATAAGAAATGTCTATTAGATTTTATCAAACAATATGTTAAGCCATTCCAAAATAAATAAACCTAATTAACTAAAATACTGCAAGAAATTAAATCAAA
The DNA here is from genome assembly GCA_000404065.3 of Pinus taeda. Lineage (NCBI taxonomy): Eukaryota > Viridiplantae > Streptophyta > Pinopsida > Pinales > Pinaceae > Pinus > Pinus taeda. Next base: position 25,706 of record APFE030793741.1, read on the forward strand.
TAATAATAATATAAATCTAATTAACTAAAATACTACCAGAAATTAAATCAAATGATAATAATGGCCAATATACAAACTAATTCTGAATTTTAGGGTTTAAAATATTTGCATTCCTTGAATTTTGTGAAGTAAAAGGAACTGCTCTCTCTTCATTATTTCTTGATGACTTAAAAAAAATACTGCTCTTTGTTTAAATAAATAATCTTCATAATATGGATAAAATGTGAGATCATCCTATCAACCATCCCATGCAAAGAACTGCCCACTTAAATTTGAGAATGCATTCCAAAAGACTGAATCAGGTTCAACAACATAACGCCAGCTTACTGTGTCTGGTCACCAGAACAAGCATTTCCGGTAGTTATTAGGGGCAGTGGAATTTCACGCCTTACATGATCTCTTATGCTAACGGTCTTAACTTTTATCTTTGTGCCAGTAAACGTCGAAATTGTTGCCCAATCTGATACTCTTACTAAAATTGTCAGGCGTTCGATTCACATCCAATACACTATCATAGAGATGACTTGTGCAGTGAGGCATGAAAAATAGCGTGGGTCCGTCCACTGTTCGTCTACCGCCTTCATTAACGACGACTTGTCCAGTTAAATTCGCTTATGACTCTTCGTTCTAGTGGCGACAGAATTGGATCCTACAGCACTATATCATTATTTACCCATGGAAATTTCTCTCTCAATAAAATTATTTCTCTGTTAGGGGAGAATATGCAGTAGTTGTTGAAGTAACCAAGGATATTTTATGAAAGGAAAATTCTTGAAGATTTGGAACAGACACAAGTGCACTCTACTACATTTTTATTTCATAATACTTGTGTAATAAAATTGGCTAATAATCTAAATTTCCATGATCAAACCAAGTATATCAATACAAAATAATATTTGATAAGACATCATGAAGAGGCCAAAACTATTCACTTAATCAATTCTTCCATAATTGAGAAGATTGGAAACATCTTCATCAAAGCACTTGGAAGAGAAAATGTTAAAAAATAAAAAAATGTTTTTACATTTACTAACACCCCTTCATACTAGTGGGGAGGGAATGTTGACACCCAACCCTTCAATATTTGGAGGGAATGTTGACACCTAACCCTTCAGTATTTGAAAAAAAATATTGTAACCATGTTAATACAATATGAAGAATATGCAAAGATCTTGGAACATGAAACCTAAGGGTCACCATTCTAAGTGTATTTAGGGAAAACTATGTGCAGGAAGAATTAAATTTTAGAGTCACCATATACCTAAGTCTCTCGCATTTGTAATTCACCTCTTCCTTGGTCACTTCCCCTAATAGGGAAATACCCTTAGTAATACTAGGAACTATAGATTTCTGAAACTAATTGATTAAAAAATGGTAAGGTATTTTAGCTTTAACCATTCAAAACTTTTTTGTAAATTAAGGTGAATATTCGATTGTAATAGATGGTCACAAACAATCTTTTAATATTTTGAAATCTCTTATTATGGAGTGATTTACTTTATATTATATATTTCATGTTGATCTCTTAATGCTGAAGGAAACTAAAATGCATTAAAACTAAAATGAAAGAAGAAAGTGATTAACATACCATCAACAAACATTTACAAAATAAATAGAACATTTACAGTAGGAAAACCTAACTTGAAGGCTTATGCTCTGTTCTTTTCTTCTTAGTATCTTGGTGCGAATACAAAGAAAATTAGGCACTCATTATGGAGTTTTCATGGACTCTATGGACAAATTAGTTGCTACAAGACCTCCTACTTCCTTTATTATGCTCTAAAAAACACTCCTAAATGCCCTATATAGCTATGGAAAAATAACATTAGAATAAGAATGCAACCCCTTGTTTTCCTAGTGGCCCAGTATTTGACATAGCCATATAGTTTTACAGTATCTATATTGTCTATAATCTTATTGAAATTTCACAAGTGACTAGCTCGACATGCATGAGTAATGTGTGGTAACATAGCTTCCAACCAATATAATGGTGGTCAATAGGACAGGAAAACTTAAAGGGAGGCATGACTTCTACATAGAAAATCCTATTGAGGTGATTTTTCACTCATCTTGATGTGTAGAATAGAATGAATTAGCACGAATCTATGCTTACAAATTTGACCGCAAAAATGGTCAAGACTCAAATAAGCTCTAGAAGGCTCTAGACCCAAAATCGAAAAACTGGTACATGTCCATAAATGGACCTTACAAGTAAATAAATCCAATGTTTCCACTAAAAAGGTACTAAAAATATTCATAATTTAGATAATGACACACTCTAGATCATACCTCACCATTTAAGGGGATTTTGACCACAAAATATTTTTCTAAATAGGTGGGTGTAAAGTGCAAGAAAGACCAATAATAAAAAATCCCTAGCTCCCTTCTAACCTATTTAGCTAGAGTTTACCTTCAAATAGCCATTGAATTGAAATCCAATAAAATACCCATTATTGCCATCCATTTCTAAAAATCCAGATAGAAAACCATCACCCTTTCAAGTATACATTTGTTACCCATTTCATATTTCCATTTCTAGATGCATTGGGCTACCAAAATTTTAATTGAGATTTACACTAGTTGTAGTCCCAAGCTTTGTAAGACATGACTAATGAGATATGCACTAAGATGGACCATTCATATAGCTATTTCCATTTCCATTTTCATTTCCATATGCATTTCCTACTCCCTCTCAATATATTCTTAAAGCCACAATCACTAGAAGAACTTTATAGTACCAATGTTACCTCCCTCAGAATGCTCCTTCAATGAGAATGGATAGACCTATTTACATAGAAAGAGATTTTGACCTCCCCCCTTACAAAAAATTAATAATTTTTGGTTGGATTACTTCCATATATAATATCTATTTACCTTGATAGTGGTGACATAGTTACTGGCATGGTTGTCCAACCTCGATGGTTGGATTAATTCCATATATAATCTCTATTTAACTTGATAATGGTGACATAGTTACTCTCGTGGTTGTTGAACCTCGGTAAAAGTGGGTAACGACATTGGGTGGATGATTTATCTCCTCCTAACTGATTTTTCACAATCACTAGATGAATTGAAGAATTGAGGAGAAATAAGTTAAAATGTCTTGAGTTGAGGCTATAGAAATGAGAAAGTAATCTATCTCCTAACAAGTGCAAGGGGGTGTAACATAATTACATACATGCATAATTCACTCTCATAGTGATGTATTTCTATGTTGATTAATTCTCTACAATATTGAAAAGAATGCATTGGATGGATGCCCATGAATTATCTCTCAATTTCACCTAGTAAGTGGAAATTGACCTCACCTTCTAGCTATTGATTTTAAGGAAATAAATAGTTTCTCTTTGACAATATAGTATTAACTAAACTAGCTCTTCTTAGGAGACGAGATTTTTAGAACATTGCAACCTACTAAAAATTCATTTGATTTGATGTTGCAAAACTCAATCATAATTAAATACATAGTCATAATCATACTATATGACCACAAGACTTTCATTACTATAAGGGACTTACTTTTCTTAGTTTAGTTACCATACTCTAAAATCATATTGATTACAAATTTTGGGGATATCTCAAAATATAATGGTGACGAGGGAGTTTGACCTCAATCGTGAAATATTCCTAAAATCTGCAATCTACATAAACATCTCACTGTGACATAATGTAATTCCAAAGTACAATTTAGTTTTAAGACAAGTGAAATATTATGTCATTTTCTAAATATCCTACATACAATAAAGGTAGGGGTCAGTGAGAAATAATACCATTGGTTGTCTTATTTCAGTAATTCCAACAGTTTGGTAAACACTATCCAAAAATACACTCATTTTAGTGGTCATGATCTTTTTCTCCAGGAAGAAGCTAGATTGATAATGACTATTAAAGATCTAAACTATTGGAAACCAGGACAATACTATGGAGGGGGGGTGGGGCTCTGGGTGGGTGAATCAGTATTGTAAATTAAAACATTGTCTCTCTTTCATACAGTGGCAATAACACATTAAAGGGAAATATTGGCACTCAATCAAAAGGAAAATTCAACAAACAATAGAGAATGCAACTAGGAAAACATTAAATTGTTTCTCTAGTTATTAATCAGGCAAGCTTCAACTTTCAGTTTTACAAAGTATTGGCCTCAACCAATAGGAAGCTTCAACTCGCTAGTTTTTTTTATAAAACTAATGGAGCACTAGCCCCAACACTTCTCCGGCACTGAATAGAAGGAGCACCAACCTGTGACAACAAGCTTCAACTTGCAAAGGCACTCACAAGTCCTTTTTTCATCCATTTTCAGACTAGTAACCATGATGAGATTTCCTTCTTTCAAAAACAATTTTTTCCTCAACATGAAATCATATATCACCTTCACCAATCACACACAAACACCTTGCTGCCACACAAAGTCTGTCTCAGAAACTCTCAAAAGAAATATTACAATTCTTCTAGTCTAGGCTTTTTTATATAATTTTTCCTTTCCTGTTATTTTGCCTTTGTTGGTCTTCTAGACTTCCACTTAGTTCTCATGCTAGTCATCCTTAGCTTAATGTGACCTTTGTTTCCCTTTTAGCCACTAAAATATCTTATTTCTTCTAATTCTATTTTTTCTGTAATTAACACAGAGTTTAGCAATCCGCGTGGTAAATTTAGCTATGACTATGTCTTAACTGCCACAAAATTGCACTTATGTTATTTCTATCAAACAACACCCTCTACATTGCTCCTTTTAACATTTTCTATCATAGAAACAATCTACACAATCGTTGCGTAAGTCCTTTTCAACTTTGTTGGGACTCTTTTCCCCTTTGTAAACGGCTTTGCAATGTTGGTCACAGTCGTAAGAAGTTGGAGCCCTTTGTGAACTATTTCCTTTGAATGATTCTCTTTCTCATATGGTCTCACCTCTATGCCAAGTGAATAAGTTCCAACACCAAGGCCCGTGCTTATCTTTGCCTAGAGACTTCTCGACTCTATACATTCTATGCCCTTGATTTCTTTGTGAAACTGAACAGGGGTTGGGCTTAGCCCTGAGCCTCCTCCATCTCAGTGTTTTCATTCTTTATTCCATTTTGAACTTGTTGGGGCTCTTTCACTGGGATAGGTTGTCCTATGGGGATGGATTCTCATTCATTGTTTTTTGTTCAATTGTAGTTTCACCATGTCAGTTGTCAGCATGTCTCGGTCCCTCCATCTCCTCGTGTTATAACTTCATGATCTTTCAATAACTCGTTAAGGACTAAAATCTAGGATGAGGTCACTCCTTCCATGTGTCGACCTATGTGAGTTCCACATGTCCACTAGATATGGACCATTCTCGTACCTAGAAATGCTAAAATTTCATACCACCTGTCCACTTTTGATTGGGCCACATCATGATGAGGTCATGATCCCACGCCATCTCCTCCGGGCTGATATGACTCTACCACGTGTCTATATCTGCGAGGAGAGAGAAAAGACCTATCCATTGCTGTTTTGCAACCAAAATCATTTTTAATTTGATCTTTTGCTTAGATGGAATCTTCTTTATTTTTCTTTGCAAAACCTCTAGGCTACCGCGAGGAGAGAGAAAAGACCTCTGCATTCCTATTTTACAGCCAAAATCATTTTTAATTTGATTTTTGGCCTAGATGGAATCTTCTTTATTTTTCTTTGCAAAACCTCTAGGCTATTACCTCCAGGATCGCCTGCGCGGGCTGAGCTGGCAAAATGGGACTCCACCTATCTCATTTTCATTGGTTCACTCTTATGTTGTCATGCCCCAACCTTTCCTTCATAGTGTTGTACTTTGTGTTCCCTTTGCACATATCAAAGGTACCCCCACTGAGGTCATATCATCGGGTAGGTTCCACCTACTCAATCCCCATTGGGTAGCGCATAGCTCCCTATCAAGTTCTCCCAGCTTCATCCACTTGATCACTTAGACCTAGACATTCCAAAATAACATTTGTGGTGAACTACCATCGGGTCATGATGGTTGTGGGATCCTCCTTAATCCAATGTGTTTCCCCTCTAATTTTTTATAGTATTTCCATCGTAGCCGTGCCATGTAGCTCTTGGGAACCATACTGTCCCACCAAGGTAAATCCTCCAGGGTAATTCCTCGAGTTCATCTTGTCAAGCGTGCTCCACTTTTTTGGATCCATTCTAATGAAATGTTGTTTCAATACCACTTTGGAACCCACAGGAGCTCGAAGCTCTTGCTTAGAGTCTCCATTATTCCTCATTTCGATAAAGGCCAATCTTAGCTACGTGCCAAGATCTCCACTGCTTTTAACTTTGTGTGAAGGCCTTCGAGGGTTATAGATCTTTAAGTGGCTCTATCTTACCATCTAGGAAGCCATTTTGGGACTTCCAGATACCGATAGAAATATTTTTCCAAGGGTCTCACCTTCTCTTGAGATGATATGGGGATACAAAATTTGATCCAAAGTCTCTGCTGCCAACCTATCATCTTCTCCATCATCTTGCGCAATTATCGAGGCTCCCAACTAGCTTTTGTCGGCTCACACCTGGTTTGATTCGGCTCACTTAAGGCCAGACCGATCCCACCTGAAATTAGCCTTTACTGAGAAAAAAATTGTCAAATATTGATTGTATATTGAGAACTGAATGAATTAATCATCTTCCTCTCCTCAGGTAATTGATATTTTTTATTTGATTTAACATTTTTTTTAGACATCCAATATTTTATTATATACAACATTAAGTATTCTCCTTTAACATTTTATTTCTATATATAGATATATATGAAATTGATATCTGATTAAATTAGTTAATTCATATCTTCAAATATGTCTATTTAAATCTTGTTTTAAAATATTTTTGAAAATTGTAAGATTTAAACATCTTATTTCCAATTTTTTTACCTTTAATTACTTTCTCTACGTTCTCTTTTTACATTTGATATCAGATTATATTATATCATGTGGACATGAAATATTATATTTTATTTACAACCCATAATGAGTGAATTATTTGTAATATGTTATACCTAATATTGATTTTCTATTTAAAAAATTCTTTTTAAAATTCTATTGATTTTCTATTGAACTCCATATTTACCGTGAATAGAATCACAAATCTCCCTCCTTCATATTGAGCTCTCAAATAAAAATAAAGTACAATTAATTATTTTTTAATAATAAAAATAAAATTTAAATATAGCCGCTTTTTTATTTTATTTTTTTAATTTTAAATTGATAATTAATCCCAATATTATGACTTTAGGGTGTGATCAATGATCAAATTTGAAGGGCATGTCTTAATTTCTTTTACAAGGGCACACATCTAGGTCGCACTTCTATAATGAAAAGCATAAAAAAAAATCAATTGACAATAGTAAATTATTTTCAAATTTGTTTTTATTTTTTCACAAGAAAAAAGATACCACGAGGTCAAAGGTTGCATTAGTAAATGAATTAGTCTTACACATGTGATTGAGAAATGTAACCACACAAGCTCATATTGAGCAGCCCATTAAAAAAAAAATCAATTGACAATAGTAAATTATTTTCAAATTTGTTTTTATTTTTCGCAAAAAAAAAAATACCACAACGTCAAATGTTGCATTAGTAAATGAATTACTCTCTTACACATGTGATTGAGAAATGTAACCACATAAGATCATATTGCGCAGGCCTTGAACTCAGCCACAATTGAACCAACTATACGAACAAAATCATAGTTGGGAAACTGCATATGAGTACAAAAAATAAACATATAGACATAATTATATCTTAATGAAATTGAAATAAAAATAAAAATAAGGAAATTCCTGAAATATGAATATGAAAATACCATATATGAAAATACCATTTATTAACGATTCCTCGAATATGAGATTCAATTCAAAACTACCATGTCTTAAAATCGCAAATATTTATAGTAAAAATGAATCTAGCCATTTGGGAAGTCCTTATTGCCTTTGATATGTGCAATCTTAGATTATGCATAAAAAATTCTTGTGCATAATTTCAATGAACAAAAATAATTTCGGCAAACAAGAATATTTTATGCTGTATGTCCCTTGAAATCGACTTCTTAACCTCTCAATGTATTTTCCGCATGCTGTATTTTCCGCATCCTCGCATCTGGGGTTTTCCTCGTAGGAGTCAACCTTCCAACGCCGTATAGAACCTGTTGTAATTGTGACTGATGAGGGTTTGTGCCTATCACCCTTTCCATTCGCGCCACCATCTCTGGGCTCTTCATTTGTTTAATCTGTGAACTTTCAAATTGAATTCTGATTGAACTCGTAAAGTTATTTCAATGTTCTCGGTGTATTCATAAGGGAGGTGTAATATATTGATAATCTCCTCAACTTTTGCATTCATTTCTGCGTCAGATCCTCTCTCCATGATAACTAAGCCAAAGTTGTAGATCCAAAATGAAATATCGCGTAGTGTCATCTACCACTAGATGTTCTATTTATCTATTTATAAGTACCATTTGGTAACGTTATTCCTTGTGTCCCTTTTTTAACCACAAACAAAATATTGTTGGCTACAATTTTCTTTTTAATGTATTTTGTGTATGCAGCTATGTTGATGTATGTATTTTTTTAAATATTTTTTTGTTTTTTATTTAATCATTAATTATTATTATCTACTTTTTAAATATTTTTTTTTTATTTTAATTTAATCACTAATTATTATTATTAGTAGATAGATAATAAAATTTTTCAATTTTAATTTAATTAGCAATTGTATCAGATGATGCCAATGAAAAGTTGTGAGGGAATAGCATATAGCACTAATTAACATTCTTTAACAATTGTTGAAAGACAAAATGATCTCACAAAAGGAAATAAAAATGGTACAATTACATATCACTTCAATATTGCTTCCTTGAGACTTACAAATCATGATGCATATCCTGAAGTTAAAGGTGCATGAATATTTTTTTCTTGAGAATATGTTGTCCTATGTTATCTTTAAGTACTCTTCTTGCCAACCTGAAGAATCTTAAGATTATAATTAATGAACGTAGTGTTTTTACAAATCTTAGTTCTATATTGATGAGGGTTTTATATGGATGTTGTTAACTATTTTATGTTGATTTGATTTCATACTCACTTAGTATTCCATTTTAATTGTAGGTTTTGGACTTATTAAACTTTTCATTGTATTTCTCAGTATCTTAAAAGAAAATAATTTATATTTCATTATTTGTGTAGATAGTTAAAGAACATGATGGATTTCATCACTTCAAAAACATTGGAGACAACTGCTCTATGGTATTAGCTACTAAGCATAACTTTATTGATCTTGTATAGAAGAATGTAAATTTTCATTTATGTATACTATATTAGCCATGAAATTTCCAACCTTAAGGGCTCACTTTGCAACATATTTGTACATAAAATTATAATAGAGTCTCACACATTTTAATTAGGTCTAAATGATCCTATATGCAACACGAGTGCCTTTCATCACTTCAAGAGCAGTAAAAACAGGTCTATTGAGAAAACAACTTGAGCATTGAAACAAAATTGGTAGAAATTTTGGAATTGGCCAAGATTACTTGCTCTGTGGTGTTGGCTATTAAGCATAGATTTCCTTTCATCACTTCAAGAGCAGTAAAAATATGTCTATTGAGAAAACAACTTGAGCATTGAAACAAAATTGGTAGAAATTTTGGAATTGGCCAAGATTACTTGCTCTGTGGTGTTGGCTATTAAGCATAGATTTCTTGATTTTGTATAGAAGATTGTAAATTTTCATTTAGCTTTTACTACATTAACCATCAAATTGCCTACGTTTAGTGCACACTTTCCATCACATTTGTAGAGAAAATTACAAGAGTATCACACTTTTCTTATCATATCTAAAATCTCCTATACCTAACGACTATCATGTTGTTAATAATTACAAATTTTTAGGAGTCTCATGGTGCAGGCTAAAAAAAGAATAAGGGAAGTTGGGATTGAGCTATGTATGAAAAATGTTCCTTGGGACTTGAGATACATGTCAAAACACTGTTATTTATGCATTACACATGCTTTTATAATAAGTTGCTTGATTCTCTAAGGTGATTTAGAATATTAAAAGTTAAGCGATATATAAGCTACCCATTTGAGATAATAGTATTAATTGGAGAGACATGCTTTAGAAAAGCATTGGAATCATGATTATTGTTTCACCAAAACCCGTAGGTGTTAGTAAACAGGTGCATCACCCGAGTTAATGGATCCATGAGAGGCTGTTAAGAACATGGTATGAAACACACAGAGAGAAAATGTTTATCCAATGTCCAACAAAAAGTACTATGTTGGTGCAGTTTCCTGATAACTAAAATTATCTTTATAATAGACCATGTACTCCCTATACTATGTTCATGAGCCTGAAGGCTACATTAGCTATATAAGTGTAGTTGAAGCTCATGAGATAGCTTAAGCACAAACCTATTGTTACAATTGTTTAATAGATGGTTGTTAAAGAGATCATAGTTGAGACTTATCATGATATTTGTAACATATGCACATACATTATCATATTATTTTTGGGTTTGCAATATTCATTATGTGATGGACAAAAATTTCCCCATAAATATTAAGTAAATTTCAAGTGATGACATAGACTCTTCGCAAAACTCACTCATAAATTGGGGCTATATGAACCAAAGAGATGTTTCTGAATGATTTGGTTATGTTAGTTGTAAGGGAGATCCAAAATTAACGAGGCTACTTACAACCTGAAGTGACAATTGCCATTCAAATTTATCTTCTTTTAGATATAGAGATAATTAGTTTTGGTCCTAGCTTGCCTCCTAAAATAGATTTTTTGAGTTGCAAGCATTATCCAGGCTTGTCTTTCAATCAACAAGGTGGAAAAAGAATCCAAATTAACAATTATTTAATAATTTGATTGAGCTACAATTGTTTATAAGTTTCAAGGACCTACAGGGATAATCAATGGTAGTAGTACAATTTTTGAATTTCTAATGTACTAGTAGACTAGAAACAAATATTACTTTGATATTGATGAGGGTTTTATATGGATTTTGTTAACCAGTTTATATTAATTTGATTTCATACTCAGTGACTATGTTTTTTTGTTTGTGGGTTCTCCACCTATTAAAGATTGTTTAATCTACTAAGTTTTTATTATATTTCTTAGTGTCTTAAATGGAACCAATTTACATTTTATTAGTTGATATGAAGTTCATAGCTTTTATCCTTTGTGCAGATAGTAAAAAATATATGGAGCTATGCATTTCATCACTTCAAGAGCAATAAACACAAGGATATTGAGAAAAGAACTCTAACATTGAGAGTGATTTGGTAGCAATTGTGGAATTGGCTAACATGTCTTGCTTTGTGTTGTTGGCTACTAACCACAACTTTATTGATCTTGTATACAAGAAAGCAAATTTTCATTTATCTTATACTACATTTACCATGACATTTCCAACATTTAGGGCACAGTTTTCATCACATGTGTACAACAAATTATAACAAAGTACCACACTTTTCTTATCAGATCTAAATTCTCATGAATGTAACAATGGTGACTTTCATCACTACAAGAATATTAAAACCAATTCTATTGAGAAAACAACTCCAACATTAAGAGATATTTCATAGCAATTGTGGAATTGGTGAACATTTCTTTCACTTTGGTGTTTTCTATTCGGCATAGCTCTTTAGATCTTGTATCACATGTTTCTTATCAAATCTGAATTCTCCTATATGAAACAACTGATTTGATAAGGCAGTCTCAAAGGCTGACAAAGTTTGACTATAGATGAAATTCCATTAAAATGTTTTTGAATGAACTCTGGAAGCTTGTTTGATTGAGAGGGCATTAATACGTTGTCATGGAAATAACATGCATGGTATCACACTAGCTTGTGAGTCACCATTTCGATAGAGAATGCACTCAGGACATAAGTGTGCTTATCTTTCTCAGAATAATATTTTTCATTTGGATCTTATTATATTTAAAAGAAAAGAAAGTAATCATTGTCTTCAAAGTGGTATTTATTCATGTCAATTGTATAGCTTATGCACACCAAATATAAGTTACGTGTGTATGCATTCCTGAAAAAATTCCATAGCTAGATTAGTTATATAAATTTTATGAAATGTTTGAATCAGTTGATCAATATTGTCTCTATGAATATGGAAATTGTGCTCTAGTTCATCAATATTGTTTCTATGAATATGGAGATTGTGCTCTCTTAATATTTCCAACAATTTTCAAAAGCGCGAGGTTAATGAGATACACATTACATTAGATTGATTGAGATATCTAATAAAAATATAGACTTAAAACCTTGTGGTAATTAATGGATGTAGCCCATGGAGATTGATTTTGTGAACTGAAATGGGATTATGTTTAGTGATTTTGTAAGTTCGGTTATATAACAGGATCGGTTTTTTTTTAGTGATTTGTAAGTTTTGATTATATAAAGGATAGACCAATGTCTTGCAATTTCTGGCGGTCTATGGTTTCAACATGTATTTCATCACCATATTACCTTTTTTGGGTGCTCAATGGACATTGGTGTATATTTTTGGTATTTTGAGGTAAATTTCACAATTTTCATGAACATTTTACAAGTATTTTTAAAATTAAAATAATGTAAAATTAATTGCATCAATGGACTCACCTCCATAATAAAATCATTCTTGATATTATTATTTAATTAATTTAAAAGTATAACAAATATTTTTACAATCATAAATATTTAATTTAATATACAATTATTATAAAATTATAACATTTCAAAGGATAATAATAAAGAATGAATTTCAAGCATAATACACTTGCATCAACAATCTCACCTCTATTTCTGTTTGTACCACATAAAAAGTCATGTACCACAACCTTTTCATGTAACAATTACCTGCCTTCCAACTCACTAAGATTGAATCATCCTACAATTACTTGGGTTCCAACTCACTAATTGAGGCATCGACGTTAAATATGGGAGCTCAAGGATGTGTGATTTAAAAGAAGAATATATGGTTACAGATGTATGTGATGACTCCATATTACTATAAGAACCAAAACTCATAAAACCAAGTTCTGTTGGTTCTGGTATCACAATAACATTAGTTGAAAGCATCAAGTTTATTGTACACATTGATGGACGAAGTGATGCCTTCTCTTGTGTATATAACTACCAACAATGTATGCATCTCAAGGCTTGTTCCTAATCAATGCAAATTTCAATTATTGTTGGATCAATCATGTCCACAACATTTCCTTATTTATATAATACCCATGCCTGTAGTACTAACATACATTATCAAATTAGTAAACTACATAAGTTATTCATAGAAATTGGGCAATTCGGAAAATTGTATAAGTTATTCATATAAATTGGGTAATTAACTTTTGTTGAATCGCGAAAGTTTAACAAATATTATATAAACTTTATATGGTGATAGGGTCAAGTTTGTTAGGTAAACAATAGTTTGATATAGTTAAAAGTTTTTAAAAGAAACACAACAAAAAAGGTCATTGGTGACGATTGAAAAATGTCACCATAAGCTCATTGATGATGGTCAAAAGAGCCTTCATCACTAAAAATTGAATTTCACCAAAGGTGGCTTAGGGGAAAAATACAGGTGTTGTGGTGACATTCAAGGTTTTTCACCAATAATGATTTATAATGACGGATAGTGCCCGTCAGCATTTCATATGAGAAATGATGAGAGGCATTAGCCTTTGTCACCAAAAAATTGAACATCATCGAAGGTGGCGTCACCAAAAGTATAGGTGTTGTGGTGACATTCAAGGTTCATTATGAATAATGCTTATAATGACAGATAGTGACTGTCACCATTTGATATGAAGCTCAATGAGTTATTATGATGGACCTTTCAGGGCCATCCCTATTGATTCATATATATATGGTAACATTCATTAGCCATCACTATTTCATATTTCGATGAGGGTTGAAAAATGTCACCATAAGCTCATTGTTGATGGTCAAAAGAGTATCCTTCACTAAAAATTAAACATCACTATTGATTCATATATATGGTGGCATTCATTGATCATCACCATTTCATATTTTGGTGAGGATCGAAAAATGTCACTCTAAGCTCATTGGTGATGGACAAAAGAGCCTCCATCACCACCCATTCCATAATAATATCACGGCACGATGAAATTGAACCACAAACCTCCTTATTATAAAGAAGGTGCTCTTCCATTGAGCTAGCACCCTTTAAGGAATTATACTTTGAAACTTTATAAATTGTAAATTCTACAACTTTCAATAAATTATAAAACTTTTTAAAGCCTTGGAAAATATGTAACTACACAAACAAAATAGCATGGAAGTTACAGGTCACTAATTAATGGTTATGGAATTTATGAAGTGGGGGGGAAAATTATTTGTGTGTCAAATATTCAATATATTGAGTTGAATACTCAATTATAAGTAAACTTTGAAGACATTTATAGTGTATAAATGACCTATAATTATCAAACCTAAAATATGCAATTACACTAAAGATAGATTTTTCACCTTGTGAATCATGTCAATTTTTTGGGACAAGATAAAAATTTGCCTCTAAAAGACTGATTTAAGTGTCAAAAAGAAAAAACAATCAGCACATATGATGCAATTATAAATAATGAGTTACATGTTTAAATCTTACTGGGTATGGGATCTAGAAAACTAATTGGAAATTCTTCTCATTATTAATTAGTTCCATATGTTAAAATATAATGATTAATAATAATGATCCTAAAATGTAACCACTAAACTTATGTTAAAATTGTAAACACAAAGTTTGCCTAATATTTTGTACACCAAAAAAATATTAAAGGGGCTCTCAAACACTTCCAAATCCACACAATGGACGAATATCCAAAGATGCAATTCCATGGATACAAACAAACAACTCTCTACCTATCAATGATAACTATGTTTGCTCACAAATAATTCAACTAGAAAAGGGGTGTCAAGACAAAAACCTCAAAGAAAAAAGAACTACACAATACAAGAATACAATTCATTCCCCCTCTACCTTTATAGAAGAGATTTAGGGGAATAACAAAAATATCTATAGTGAATAGGACTAGAAATTTCCCCTAAAGGTGCGAAGATACACTAAAGGATTCAAATGTGTCTACCCATGCCAAGCTTGCACAGAGACACCTTTGATGTAATTACGTTGTTTTGTCTCCATGTAGCTAAAGAAAGGTTAAATTCTCTTTAGAAAAATTTGTCTACACTCTACAAACTATAAGTGCTTTTCCTTACAATAACTAAAATTTAAATATCAGCAAAAAAGCTCAGTAGACTAGATTGACTGTTTAGTGGAAGCTTCTAATTGGGGCTTTGCATTTTTCATGTCCTGTAACTTTATAAAGGCTAGAAATTCCATGGAAGAATGAAAGGTTACATCACGACAATGCAACTTAAAAAAAAGAAGAATTAAAATACAAAATGACAGCTAATGGTACTAATGTATCTAAAATAATGATGGACAAGGAAAAAAGAGTTGGTGGATTGATGGAACGATCCTTGTATATATGATCCTATTTTATGAATAAAATACTCAATCCAGAGTTATTCCAATTATTGTCAGAGATTCTTGTGGTATTGTCTTCACTAGTGGATATATCATTTCACGTGACTATGTTGATACTAGGATCATCTTCACACGGCTCAGATCTCATCATCTTCATATTCTGCGTCGGTTGTTGTTTCTTCTTCTCCTACATCTTCGCTATTAGTACCAGGCAATTTTACTATAAAATAATCAAATTTCCAACTGTATTGAAAAGAAGGGTGAGTTAGATTTTGATAGTTGCATGCAAAGTGTCTTAGCTCTCCATAGTTGTAGAAAATAACTTGTCCCTGACGTCTTCCAAATCCTCTTCTTCCTCCTCCTCTTACTCATCCTTGGAATCCTCTGCAAGGCATAGGTGAGCCTTGATCATTTTGTGTTTAGTTTTTAGCCTTCATTCTATATAGCGGAGTCCAGTCCATCATTAAATGATAACTTCGACAATTCCTTTCATCATGACAAACTAAATTAAAAAATTTACAAAATAGCTGCTTAGGAGACTGTAGAAACTTCTGTAATAGAGAACAATTATCTGGAAAATGTTGTCCTGACACTTGGAATATGCTACACCAAGCACTTGCACCATTGCTTGATCCAATGGAGGATTATGGCTTCAAAGGGTTGAGACCCCCCATAGATTAATAATCTCGGAATACCAGGCACTAATCTTTATGATGATGTTCGGTCTTGCACTTTGTGCACCAAACCTCAAAACGTGTTTCTGATTTAATCTCCTATCCCTTCTTCAGATCCTGCAATTCTATATGTAGGATTGCTAACTACGACTGGATCTGTTGAACTCGTATATTTGTGTCTTGGATCAAAGAATCTTCTATCGTCATCATGATCTCCAATGCTTCCGCCCGAGGCCTAATCTTTTGCCAAGATAACGAAAACCTTAAGTAAGGTAATAGCGAAGCTATGTCTGTGTCCCTATATTGTTCATCTGAAATCCAAAGATTAGCTTGGCTCAATAAACACTT
>APFE030793748.1:0-11304 GCA_000404065.3 Pinus taeda
GTGTTTTAACAGCATCCTTTATGCATCCCACTATTGGCTGTTTATAGCATGCTTTTCTTTCAATCGTATATATATATCGATGATATAGATGATGAATGCAGTAATTTGTGTTAATCGCTTCGTTTGACTATTCATATGAAGTAAACTTTAAATGATTGAATATCTCTGTTTATTTTACAGAGTCATTTATATGCCTGTTAGATAGATAAGGATTATTAAACGCTGCATCTCAAATGAATAAGTTGTTCCCGCGATTAGTATTAGTTTTCCTATTTTTGTCAATAGAATAAGCTAGTCGCCTATCATTAAAGGAAACTATTCATCACTCATCCATCCCTTTTATTCATTATCGGGAAACTGGTCCCATTATATCCAGTCGGAGCCACCATCCCAAACGGAAAAGGAGTTGTACTAAGGTCCCGACCGGGTGGTTATCCCCCAATGTTGTTGCAGCGATTTTCGAGGCATCAACACGATGGTAGCTTATCTATGAAAAGAGACATGGTGACTACATGCCTTAAAACTATGTTACATTGAGGCTAAAGGGCCTAGATATTATTGAGCAATAAGGGAAAATCCTAAACAACCAAAACCCTAAGCCTAGGAGATGGAACTCCAAGTGTTTGTGGGCCTCATTGGGGTTAGTTGAGCAACCAACTTCCCGAGGTCATAACTTGGTCATATTATCTTCATTCAGTGTGTACGGTACCTTTTTGGAAAGATCTCTCCTATTACTACAAGATTTGTAGTAAGCCCCTGCATACAACTATGGACCTGTTGTGGACCTCAAAAAAACTCCATTTAGGGGTCAAAACTACGCCAGAAGTTTAGGATCCAAAAAACTGCTAAAAATAGTAAATGCTGCAATAAACAAGGAAACAATTGAAACCATCTAGAGGTTTAGGTGGAATAGGCGCGTGGCCACCAATATCCACTTGGATCACTTTTTTTCTCCAATTTCATTGATAAAATTGGAACATAAGATATATGGTTAGAAATATTATTTTGAGCCCTTTCCAATGGTGTTTGGCACTCCCTAAAATTCCATAAGAATGAGGAGAAATGAAAGATTTCATGAGAATGAACCAACCAAAGTACAAGCAGGCCAACCTAACAAATTTTACAAGTCAACTCCATAAGTAAATGGAAAAACACTATAAATAAAGGGAATATGGGTGCATTTTAACATCGTCCAAGAAATAATAGGTTCAAGGTTGAAAGAGGAGTTGAGGAATACTTTTTGGGGTGATTCTTGGATTCTAAAGGTGGAAGAAAAAATGTGATTTATGGGGTAAATGAGTCATCTTTGAATTTTTTTCTATAACTTTACTTCTTGGTTATTTTGGAATGTGAAACCTGGAGGATACAGATAGAAGATATTCATGTAATTTTTTTAAAATCTTAGACCTTTTTTAGCCATAATTTTAGGGATATGATCTAAGAAAGTCAGGCTTCTTGAATGTACATCAAACAAGTTAGCTTGGAATTTTTTCTATAACTTTTCTATAACTTTGAGAATGACCCAACCAAAGTACAAGCAGGCCAACCTAACCAATTTTACAAGTCAGAATCATAAGTGAATGTAAAAATGTTATAAATAAAGAGAATATAAGTGGATTTGAACAAAATCCAAGCAAGAGTACATATGAGCTCACAAGAACAGTTGAGGAATAATTTTTGGGGTGATTCATGGAGTCTGAAGGTTGAAGAAATGGAAGAAAAAATGTGATTTATGGGTTGAATAACCATATTGAAATTTTCTATATAAATTTCTTCTTTGATGTTCTAGAATGTCAAAATTAGAGGATAAAGATAAAATATCTCTATGTACCAGAGGTTAAAATTTCATACCTTGGTTCACTATAATTTTGGCGATATGGTATAAGGAAGTTAGACTTCTTAAATGCTCATCAAGTAGGTCAATTTGCCATTTTCGCTATAAAGTTTCTTTTGTGATGCTTCTAAATGTAAAACATGGACGATATTGATAGAAGATATTAATATTTGTTCTTAAAATTTCAAACGTAGGTTCACTATAATTTCATAGATATGGTCTAAGGAAGATCTTGAATGATCATAAAATCTACTTCAAATATGCTAGCTTCATATTTTCACTATAAGTTTCTTTCTGTATTGTTCTAGACTATGAAATCTAGTAGCGACAAAGGAGAGATATCAAGGTACCTGTGGTATAAATTTTATGCATTGTTTCACTATTCTGGAGATATGTTCTCTAGATTTTAGGCCTCTTAAATTCTCATAAAATTTTATTCAAATAGGTTGGCTTGGTATTTTTTCCATCAATTTCTTTCTATGATATTTTAGACTCTAAAATATTGTATAGATATAGAAGAGTTCTTAAGGTACATGTAGTCGAACTTTCAGAGCTTGCTTTTCTATAATTTTAGAGATATTATTTGAGGAAGTTAGTGTTTCAGTGAATGCTTCTAAAACATGCCTCAAATAAGTTAGCCTGGAGTTATTTCTATAAATATCCTTCTGAAATGTTCCTGACTATTAACTATGGAGGGCACATAGAACATATATCTATGCATATTTTGTATAAATTGAAGAACCAGATTTGAAAATAGATATGTGGCATGTTGCACAAGTTCTTTCTTTGGAAGAAGCCAAAGGCAACACATTTTGGGAGAAGTAGACTTGATGAAGCAATAAGTAGCAGGTACACTTGGTGAAGGCAAAAGCAACATATAGACTTGGTGAAAGAAGAATCATCCAACAAACGCTACGAAGAAGCAAGTGGATTCAGTGAAGTAGGTTGGTGTCTACGAATATTTATAGCAATGGGGATGGGTGTGTCATGTAGGTTGGTGCCTACAAATCTTGTATCAATATGGATTGGTATCTCCTATAGGTTGATGCCTACAAATAAACAATGAGGACTAATGTCTCTTTGTAAGTTAGTGCCTTCAAAGCAACAGAGGGTGTTGGTGTCTGTTGTAGGTTGGAGCCTATAAAGATGCAGAAGGGATTGGTGTCTCATGTAGGTTGGTGCCTTCAAAGAAGTAGAGTTGATTAGTGTATCCTATATGCCGGTGCCTACAAAGAAGCAGGGAGGTTGGCATGTCCTATATTTTGGTTCGTCCAAAGTAGTAGAGGGGATTGGTGTCTTCTGAAAGTTGGTTCCTACAAATTGGTGTAATAGTAGGTTGGTGCCTACAAGACCTTTCATATAAAGAAGTTTTGAGATTCTTTCCACAAGAGTTTCCATGTATATCTTGTGTTACTTATTCAGTTTATGATATTGATGCATTATGATGTTCAATTGTTTAAATAAGTAGAAATTGTCATTATATTGATTCACCCTTATCTCTCACTATAATTGTGAATCCAACACTAATTTCCATTAGAATTGACAACTAAACAACAAACATCAAGGTTCCTCTCCACACCCGAAATAGAATAATTAGTTATCAAATATATTTCGATGTGATTGTTACGTTTAGTTAAAATTCTTCAACACTACTTCCAACAATTGGAGTCAAATACCAAGAAATATAAATTACATAAAGTTACATTTCCAAAGAATATTATGACACTTTATCAACATATGAATCACATTTATTTCTATCTTTTATTTATCATAAAGAAAAACATCCTCATGGAGCATAAAAGAAATATTGAATTCATAGCATCTAGGCACTCACAACATAAATCATAAATTAGCAAATATGGTCCCTAATGAAGTATCATTAAGAAAAACAAGATGCACTACAATGGGGTGTTACACACTATCTTTAAGTGTTCCATAAAATTCACTGATACATATACCTAATATCTTTCAATATTAAGGGACCTATGCAACTAATTTTACTTGAAAAAATTGAAATTACAAAAAAAGAATAAGTTTGAAGCAACATACAAAAAGACATAATATTAGAGCAAGAAATAATTACATGATTAATAAAAATATGGGATAGTTAAAAACACTAAAAACACAATGAAAATAGTCTTTCATTACATTATTCTTATTTCTTATTACTCACAACATATTCTAAAATTTTATATACATAATACATTTTCAAAGATAATGAAATTTAAAATATTTTAACAAATCCAAAATATTACTATAAACCAAAATTCTCTCCAAGTGTGTCATTCAAAATCACCAAAATGACCTAACTCTCTCACTTCAATAAGTCTATCATATTAATCGTCGATTGAACCCTACAATTCACCAATTTTCTTTTATGTTAGAAATTTTCTCTCAAGTTGTTCATACAAAGTCTATTGGTGTTATTAGTCCCTACCTACAGTATAGCAGGGACTATAGCATTCGATCAAGTGTTGACCAGGTATTAGTTCTTCTGTTGATCATAAATTTTCAGTGTTTAAGAAATTTTAAGCAAAGTTTATTGCTGGCGATTTGGCTCCAAAAAATTTTAACAAAACTTTCAATTTCACCCTCTTATTGCAAGTGTCTCTTGCCCCGATGTGATTTTAGTGAGGGAAAGTTATTTTATCCTATGTTTTTTCTTGCCTCCATGTGATTTTAGTGAGTGCAAGTTATTTTATTCGAAGTGATTTAAAACAAAGGTCCATCAAGTTATTTTATGCAAAGTAATAAGGTTCCAGGAAGTTATTTTATGCAAAGTTTTTGTAACTTATCTAGCTTACACTTGTTTACACTTGTCATCGTTGCATGCTGACATCATTTTTTAGAGCAGAGAACTTCATGATGAGATAGGTGGTGACCGTCTGTGAGTCTTTTTGCATGTAGTCACATTGATAGAGGCGTCCTTGTGTGGCTTACAACAGATTGTATACAGTCGGTTCAATTCAATTCGCATCAGACCCAGGCAGTTCAATTTAGATCAGAGCACAATCGGTTCAATTCAATTCGCATCAGTGCCAGGCAGTTCAATTTGCATCAGAGCACAGTCGGTTCAATTCAATTCGCATCAGAGCCAAACGGTTCAATTCACAAAAGAAAAGCAGAGAAATACAAGAGCCTAATTGCACTTCTTTGTTGATCCACTATTTCACCGAACACTTCTTTAGTTAATTTTCAATTTTTCATCGATCCACGGCTTCATCCAATGTCTGTCTTATCTGGTTAATCTGTGCCTGGAGGTACAATTTCGAAATTCAATTATTTCTTTTTGTTAGCCTAAAAAAACCATAACTTTTCATTATAAAAATGATTACAGTAGCTTGTTTTTGTTATGCTTCTTCAAAAAGCAATTTTGAATTTCGAAATTCAGTTAAACAAGTTATAAAAATGATTACAGCAGCTTGTTTTTGCTATGCTTCTTCAAAAAACAATTTCGAAATTCGAAATTCAGTTAAATTCTAATTTCTTAATTACTTAATTCAAATGGATTTACCAAAATGAAGTATGACAAGAGGAATAAGTCTTTAGAGACTTATGGAAACCTGTTACTTGGAACGAAATACCAAATAGGTAAAGTCTGCCTCAGCGGTCCTTGGCAAAGACTGAACTAAGGGCTCTCTCTTGATAATTGCCTCATGCCTTGCTTGGGTAGGAGTTTTCATTCTCCAGATGGTTACCATGTTCATGCACAGTTACAAATGTCTTCATGGTTCTATTCAGATATAGGAATTCAAATAATACTAATCCATTGCTTGAATTGCATATTGTTGCATGGCCCTATATTACAGGCATGTTGCATCTAAATCCCTTCTATTCCGTTGTTGCTTATACTACAGTTTTGAAACTCTAGGCCTAGGTTTGCATTCTTCACCTTTTCAGGAAATTGCTCTTTCTTTTGTACTACATGAAAGTTTAATTTTAACGAAAAAGTTCTATTAGAAGACCCTTGTGATCTAGAGTTCAACTTTCAGAGTTTATTGTGTTTGTTTCCCTAGTTTCAAAAATAGTAGTTCCCTTTCTAATCCACTGATTTAGTTGTATGTAATTGCATCTCGCTATTTGAGATTTGAAGCCCTCCCTGGTTCTTTTAGTCAGAAACTAGATATTTTCCTATTTTTGCCTTGTTTATCTGTTGCCATTGTCATCAACATAGGATCATAAAAGACTAGTAAGTATAATCTTATATTGGTTTTTAAATTTTAAAAGTGTATCATACAAATTGAAATTGGGAATAGAAGTATTATAATGTAAAACAGTAAAATAAAACAATAATTGACAACAACTGTTGAAACTGAGGGAAAATAAGACTACGCTTACTTGGTTTGTTAGATGCAACTTGTGATGATGTACATGGACCATATTTAGACACTCTTCTTCTTTTCTACATGGTAGAGTTTCCCGGTGTGATGACAAGGCCATCAGTTCTTGAATTTTCACTGCTCACATTGTCTTGTTTTCTACTCTGTAATTTTTCCAGTTGTCCTGTTCTTCTCCCTTGAGACTTCCTTAAGCCTCTGAGCAATGCTGCTAGTTTTGTCTTTGAATTCCCTATCGGTCTTTAGTTGACTGAACCAATCTGCATAACGGTGGGTTTTTGGTTCTCAACAAAGTCAGTGTGGGTTTCTTTTCTTCTAAGGCTGTCTTCATCGAGGGCCTTTCAAATCTAAGATACTTCTCCGGAATTAGCTGCATCTAAGGTTTTGCTTAATGATTTGGTTAGCTAGGAGGTAGACACGTTGGACATGCAAAAGAGACAGAGGTAAAGGCGTTGGGTATGCAAGAAGGATGAGAGATAGGCAGGTGATAAAATTGTGGGCCCATAAGATTTTACGTGTTTGAAATATATTTTTGTATTATACATTTTTTTTTTTGCATGTGTTACAGGTGTCTTTTTAAAAGCTCTGTCTCTCGCAGAAATGAACCTTGATGACTGACTCAACCTGCCTCCATCTTCACTGCTGAATCAGGACATCTGACTTCTTCACTTTTGTATATACCCCATCTGAGTATTAGCAGCTTCCATGGCTTTTGCAAGTAGGTGGTTTGTCCTATATTTTGCAATCATTGTATTTGTTCTTCAGGTAACAAATGTGATGTTTACTGACATGTATTCTATGCTTCATGAATTCTGTTCTTGTTTTTCCAATCTTTGGAAGTGCTATATAGCTTATCTCTGTTTGATGAAACAGATGTTTGTGGAGGCCGCTGAAGTCGGAACTTCAATAGTATCTGGGGTGAGTATATATGTATCACTGAGTTTGGGTGTATTTCATTCACAGGAGCAACATGTACTTGAAACAATCAGTAATTTTTCTCGAATGCAGGTTTTGGACCTTTCAATATCTACAAAGCTAAAATCATTGCCAAGTGAGATAGGAGGGATTGTAAATACTCTCTGCAAATTGAACAGTCTGAAGGCAACTTCCAATTCAACCGTTTGAGGCATTTCATTGTTACAAGTTTGTCAGAGTTTCTCACTTGCTCTGATTATTATGACAGCTTTCCAAGACAACGTGTTGAACTTGATGCCATGTAATTTTATGTTTCCAGAGAATAAATCTATCTTTAAAGATAAATTCTCATGAATATTGCAAAAGAATCTCAGTTTTTGGCAATAAAATTACAAGTATGCCAAGGGAACCGAGATGCCCAAGACTGATTAGTGTAATCCTGACTAAAAGTGTAAAATTAATACATGTTAAAATCACTGCCATAGTCATTGTGGCAACTCAAAGAACTGGAGTTTCTCAAACCCAACAGAGACTACCACTACAACAGTGACACCTTTGTTTATCAAGTGCTCACATTAATGTGAACTTTAATATTCACCGAGTATGGTCATATCAGTTTATTCCCTAATATTCATGAGTGTCATCATATTTCTTTATTTAGAGTGTGTACCTGATCAAAACCACATAAACCACTTGTAACATTGACTTGCGCCCTACAACCCATCAATTTTGTCTCAATTTTATTATATAAAGCTTACTAATATTTAGTAAACTTTGGAAGTAGTCATATGCAAGGTGTATTAATGTATTAATATCTGCTAAATTGTCTTTATTCAAAATGTATCAATGCAATTCACCAGCAAGACATGAGCACTTGGCATGTTGAAGTTAACTAATAAACATCCAACACCACTCTTAAATAAATTAAGACACGTATAACAATATTCGAAAAATTAAAAATCTAGAGGCCAAATCTCGTCAACAAAGTGAGAATTATATTGCAACCAAAAATACGCTGTCCTAATTGTTCATATGCTACCCTAATTGTTTGGGTAGGGGATGCGATGAGACATGATTAGAATATACCATAATGTTTTACACTACATGCAAAGCACTATAGTGTAAAGTTGTCATATAACAGCTTTCAACGCATATAGCCATATAGTCAATTGTAATGACCCCAGCCATGCCATTATTCACATTCATTGATTTTAGAGGTCGTATTTAAAATAAAAAAAAAAATGACATATATATATATGAATGAGAGAGATATATGGATATGACATGATAGGGTGATTATGGAGCACAAACCAAAATTTTGAATTCAGGAAATTCTGATTTTTTAAAATCTAAATTAATTAGATTTGTTGATTTTTTAATCAATCATTTTAATTAAAATCATTTATATATATTTATATTGGACGCAAATATCTCCACTAATTTCCTTTTAGTTTTTCTTTAATTTTGATATGATTCAATAATTTTATGGATTTAGTGCATATTATATCTCAAAATTTCATATTGAAAAATTGTATTATTAGTTTTTGTTTTCGGCCGCCCATGGATTATAGTGATTGATGGGTGTTTGCCAAGCATTAAATTGCTTTGACTACTCATTATATTTTTGGTTTAACCAACGTTTCAGCAGAAATATTTGAGGACTTCTTATTGCAGGCAAAAGAGTATGTTTTTATTAATGTTTAGGATACTTGTTTCAAATTTCGCTCGAATATCAGTTTAATGCTAGCTTGTAGTTATCATTATTTAGGAAACATTTAATGTTTTTCTTCTTCAATATAATCTTTCACTTTGTTACTTACGCCACATCACATCCACGGCATGACTTTCTGCATGTGCTCTACAACACTTGACACCCATAACCACCTCTGCATTTGCATCATTACCATTGCATTAGAACACTAACCTTTATTACTTGTGAACAGTTCGAGACATGAAATGAATTTTATTCGGAGTCCTTTGCGTGTTGCACTAGCTCCATAGTTATGCTTCTCTTTGTGATTCTCTTTTCTCACGCAGAACAAAGCTTTGTAGCACAGGTCACGGAACAAAGCTTCATAGTACGGGTTTCAATAGCTTTCAGAAGCCTCATCTTCTTTAATTATTCTCTTTAGCTCAAGTATAGAACGAACATGCATTAATCAGAGTCTCGGCCCTTAAGCTTTCTATGACTATCTCTAATCCTTCATTACTAGAATGAATCCCACCACACCTTTTGTGCCTACTCCTCATTTATCCTGGACTCTTGTAACACCAATAACGACCATTCTCTGGTGATATATCTTCTTGCGCACATTTGGTCCTTCTTTTCTTCATTCTGGGTATGCTCTATCAGTCTATCTCGATTCCTCCAATTATGGGTTCTAGACATATACCTGTAAGATCACTAATTTCCTGCATCTGCCCTTGCTTGGTCCACAAGTTCTTTTATGTAAATATGGATTCCTGGTCCATCTCATCTCTCATCTAAAAAAACAAAGCTCTTCTTGAGTAACTGATTGGAACAAATATGGAATCAGTAGAATACATTCGCAGGAGTTAAGATGTTGCCGAAGCCTAAGTACATGGTTCTACAGAAGCTTGAGTATGCAGCAACCATGGAACAACGAAGGTGGTAGTTTTAGTAGAATATCAGGGTCGTTGTCGGGTGTACCAACAACAAATCTATAAGCATACATAGAAGAATAGGGAGATGTGGAGCCCAAATTTTGTAGATCTGTAAGCAAGATGAGCTTCATATCCATACCCGGGTTACCTAGTTACGTAACGCAACCTGCTAAGAGCCAACCTTTACTATGGAGCCTGCGTCATGATAAGCCCTATGTCCTACTAAATGCCCTTCAGTAAAGACAGGTAGGGAGGCCCAATGCTTCTCGTTGTCTTTCATGTGAGCCAAAGTATTTGATGAATTGTATATGTGCATGAACCCATAGATGGATTCCTTATTGGAGGCAGAGGCGCGAAGCCATAGTTTGACTTTTCTCCAGGGAGTGTTTAACCGGTACACGGAGATTGGCCATAGAACTAGACTCCGGAATTTCATTGGTTGGTGAAACATGCTATACTCATTGGAACCCGTACTCAATGCTACCTATAGGCTCCTAATCTCTACTAAGAATACCTATAGTTCGGACATGAACTCTAATACATGCATGAAAAATATCTAATACCGGAAATATAGTAGAATGCCCCACTAGAATAACTTGGAGCTCCTAAAAGCATAGGAGCATGATTCTTCTTGTCGAGCGAGCCGTCATTTCCTATAATCTAATCTTAGAAACCATTTTTATAAGTTCCTGAAGAAAAAGAGGTGTACAAGATTGGCCCTTGGAGGGCATAAACATCCTAATAGGCTCGACAATGGGAGGGCAAAGGGCACAATTGTATCACAGTTTTTTGGGAAAATTTCGATGTTGAAGTAACTACATAATTAGAATGCAAGAAACATACCTTATCTGCAGGAAAACGAATGTATGGTGACCCTCCAACCAAGCCTTTGTTGAGATTTTCTGTTTCACAAAATAGGAAAAAATCTCTAATGTATGAAAACAATAGGAATTTGTTGCTAGATTAGCTCCAGGTTGTTGGGACAGAGTTAATGCATCCTATATTTGATTTAAGAGGATTTATGAGGCAGTTATATTCTCTTAGCTATAAAACGGGTGTCCATACAGATTGTTTGGAGTGTGTGAGAGTTTGTGAGGAAATTGATTATTTTGTAATCTCCTGTTTGATAATAAAGAATTGTCGATGCCTATGTTTGGTGGACGTAGCCCAGATTGGTTGGGTGAACCACGTTAATTTTCTGTGTCTTTTGTGCATGATTTATTTGCTGTGTATATTATTTATCTGCTGCACACCGTTGGCTCTAACAAATGGTATCAGAGCATGTTGGAGGAGTGCTGATCCAGGTGGATGTTGGTGGCCACCCACCTATCCCATTTGGATCGCCACAACTGTCTCTTTCAGTCTTTTCAGTTTCCTTAATTGTAGCACAACTTACTATTTTTAGCAGTTTTTCGGGTCCTGAACTTCCGGAGTCGTTTTGAGGCCCTAAACGAACGTTTTTTGGGGAATCCAGGGGCAACATGGGTCCATGGATTGGACCGATGTTGCCCGTTCCAACAATGATAGTGCTCGAATAGATCTTTCTAATGAGCTATTGTACGCATCAAACGAAGATCGTATGCCAAAGTTACG
>APFE030793763.1:2575-17071 GCA_000404065.3 Pinus taeda
CAGACCACCTATATACTTCAACAAAGTTTCAGGTGAGTCTAGAGATATGCCTAGAGTTAAAGCTCTTTTTCTAAATTCCTAGGTATAACTTTGTACACTTTGCCCCTTTAATTGGTGAAGAGTTTGCCAACTCATATTTGCTTGTTACATATAAGCTAGTGGATAGAATTATTTTGTAATAGCATAAACAAATTCATTCTAGGTAGAAAGAATTTTACCATGCTTCTTCAAATCAGCTTGTGTCTCACCTTCCCACCACACTAGTGTAGTTCCTCCAAGGCGAAGGCTAGCCAGCTGAATTTTTCTCCTCTCTAAATCAATGTTCTGCACCCTGCAATATACATCAATCTGTCTAATCCGGTTATCTAGATTTTCTGCATTTAATTCTCCATCATAGATTGGCAAATCAAATTTCACATCTAATTTAATCAAAGATGTTTTCTTCTTTTTCTTTTTAGGGCTAGGAGATGAGGATGATGGAAGTGATGGTGGAGGAGATGATGGAGGAATCTTTTCTCCTTTCCCCTTGCCCTCTGGGGCATATAGAGAAGGTTCTTCTGCTCCTTTGTCTTGTTTGGGTGTTGAGGTGCTTTCACCTCGACCCTTCTTAAATTCCCTATACATATCTTCCACCATGGCTCGCATGGCCATAAAGCTGTCCATGAACTAAGATTCTGATTCCAATGGGACTTCTCTGGCCATTCTCCTCTGAGAGTAAACTCTTCCAATCTTTGGATTAGCCTCAACAAGTTCTCCTTCTCCTAGTTTGAGCTTTGACCTAATTAGCATTCAAAAATCTAGCACAAACTTGTCTAACCTTAGCAAACCTAAAGCTCTGATACCACTTGATTTGAAAATGAGATCTTAGATTAATATTAAGGTATTACAGACTCATGTGTAGGATTTTCCTATATTAATTAGTGCAACGAATCAAAAAGATTGCGAATAATATAGACAATGAATTATTTAGAAAAACATTAAATATATACACAAATAACACAACAAAATAATCAAGGAGTTCACCCAAAACTCCTGAGCTACATCTCTTGGTCCAGCCTTCAGCGGTGACCTCTCTATTATATCTTCAAGAGCAGAGTTTTACAAAAGTGAGCTCAATTTGAGTCTCAACAAAATAGATACAAAAAATAGGAGTTTACTTGAATCCCTAAAGTTTCTCTGAGTACATAGACTCTCCCTCTCACTCTCTGTCTCTATCATTCTGTGGCTTTTAATCCAATCAACGCTTGTTTGTTCGTTTTTCCTTTCGGGCTCTCTGGCTTCTGGCCTCTGTTTGCACAAATCCCCTCTGAGCATTAAACAATCACCATTAAACGTCTTTGGGTATGGCGGCGACCTGTTTTGTAACGGAAGGGACCATTGGCACCTTTGAAATCTCTAGAATAGCCATTCTCTATTTACATAGAGAAATACACAAAAACATGGGATAATCTGCCAAACTGTCATTTATCGGACCTGAAATATCATTAATTATGCCCTATAACCCTTTCATATCCATCTTCAGGCACTATTGCAAGTGACCGTTGATCCAACAATTTCTATTGATTTCAGGTTGCTTATGCGCATGGAGATTACCTGCTCGAAAAGGTGGTTTTCTTTCTACGGCGCCTAGCCACGTGTTGGCCAATGTATGGGCTCGGGAAGAGCCTAGAAAATAACACTTATCGCTTAAGGCCTGCCCGAAATCTCACTCATTATGGAACTCAGAATATATATCGCGACATGTATAAACCCTTTCGGATCCATTTTACCGCCCAATTCACATTTCCTTTGTTTTTCATTTATTTAACGAAAATGCAGATTTACATAGGAAAACCCATTTTTACGAAACTCAAAAATATATATTTCTACCCATAAGACCCATCAGGTCCAGCTTTATCACAAATCACATTTGTATTGGCCTTGTTCCTTTGTTTCGCTCCGATGCGATATTGCGATATCACAATCACACATCACATAGTTCCTGGGCCTTTGGTAAGCGCTCCCTTGTATTTTGCCAAAATGATATTGCGAGTTAACCTGGGTTGTCGATTTGTGCACTTGATTGATGGTCCTCATTGACCCACGCTGATTTCAGTCGCAACTTTAACATGATAGCCTCCGATAGCCTCTGCTTGTCATCTTCGATTGCGATATGTCGATCGGATCTGGACCGTTGATCGGCCAGATCCGATGGCTCCTGTGCATCGTTGTTCAAGCCTCTGATAGCTCTTTTTTTCACTATTTCTTCATGTTTTTCAGGCTCGATAGTGTAATCTGCCATTTTTAAAAGTTCATCCTTTGCAATAGTTTTTTATTCTTGAAGACTTAGAGGGTTTTTAGGATCCATTTTGGATCACGGTGTTATCACTCAGGTTGTTCCCCAGGACAATTCTAAGGAGGGAATACGGCCGAGGTAACCATAGACCAATCTTTTAGACACAGATTCTAGCCAATCTGCATCCAGAGAGGGCTCTCTCTTTATAATTTAGCTTTGTTTTAAGGTGTCTTAGGCTAGTTATGATGTACAAGGGTTTTGTTTTGAGTTTTGGATGGTGGTGTTCAGTAGAACTAGAGTAGAAGTTCAATCCATTGGGCTAATTGAGTCTATAAGGATGAACTGCTGGATGTTGTTTCTTTAACATAGGGTGTTATCATAGAGCGAGGTAATCAATTGTGGAACAATTTATAGGTTGGAATCAGGTCAAGTGAAGTCAGTGGGTGAAGGGCAATTGAGAATCCTTCATCATGTTGACAGAGTGAAAGTGAATGACTTAAAACCAAGAAGCAATCAAGAATTTCTTAGCAATTAATCAATATGAAAGAACCAGGGGAAACATGAGCAGTTAAGAATTCTTGTTTATGCTGATTTTGAAGAAAACATTAAATGATAGCAGAGATTGAACACAGAGTGAAATAAAGCAAATCCATGTGTTATTCTTTTTCCCTGTTATTCAAATTATGAGACATATATGATATAGTAAATGTAGAAAACAGTAAAACAGAAGTTAGAAGGGACTTATTGATCCATGAAATGATTTAAGAATTCTGTAGTATGATCCTCAGCACCAATTCCACATCCAGAGAGCCCAACAACAATGTATTCCAACATCTTCTGTATTGAAAAAATCTTCTGAGTTACAGCGCGGTCTAAGAAATTATCACCAACCAACCCCGAATACTTCACTTGGGGAGGTATTTATATAAAAAGTGTTTACAAAATATCTGAATGAGATAATATCTAACAATAACTCATTCTACCAACTTAAGAAGAGAAATAAATGATCTTGAACGAAGGGAGAAAATAAATGAAGAAGTAATTGTTGTTGTGTTGGATGCTTCAGTTGGTCAGATATGTTGACTTTAAAGCTCAGTGAGTCGACTGGTAGCTGTCTTCTATTGATGTCCTTGCGCTGCTGTCCTAGCTTCCTCGGCTATATCTGGACCGTCTTTAATACGTTGTTGCTCCAGCTTGATTCTCGTTCCCTGTTTTTTTCTTCTTTATGGCATGTGATATGGGCATTGGATTTTGCCAAGATAAGGATGAAAAAAGAAATGAAAGACATATTTATAGAATCTCCAACATGCTTTGCCACCATTGGTCCCCTGGCAATTGGTGTCTTTGCAATTTCCTTAATGTTTCATCAGCTTCGGTATACCTGAAGAAATTGGGCTGGACTGTGAAAAGGTGTTTTATTTCATGTTCAATATAAAACAGATTTTCCAAACTGTCATACAGGCTCTGTCCTGATGGGAGTGCTCTTTCTTCTGAAGTGCTTGTTGAGGCTTTGATTTGATTTGTAACATATGTATTCACCTTGTGAGCATAGTTTGCATGTGTCATCAGTTTATGATCATTGGTTAATAAACTGGGCAGGCCCTTTTTCTGCAAAATTGCAAACCTCTCTGTAAAAGCATTTATTTCTGGTTGCATCTCTTAGCACTTTCTCTCCATATTTTGTATGAAATTCCTCATGGTCAACACTTTTTTAACTGTTAAAATGATGCCTGTCTTGTCCCTGATATCCAGTGCTGCTAGTTCTTCACTGGTGTGGGTATTTAAAAAATGTACTAGCCTGTTGGCATGTTCAGGCATGTGTCCCAATAATGTCCTGGCCTTTTGAATCTCTACTTGGGCTAGTACTATCAAGTCAATTTTCTCATGGATTGTTTGTATTGATCTCCATTGATCAGTGATGGATTGCCCAATATTAGCCCACAAGATCTTCTTAATTTTTGCTGGAGTTTTGTGAAGAGAAAGATCCTTTTCTAAGGATCTTACCTTGTTTTCCAATGCTTTTACCTCTCTTGTTCTTTCTGCCACAGTCATTTTTGATTTGTCATAACTCACCTCTAATTTTGCCAATTTCTGTTTGGCTTCCTTCAGTTCTAATACTTGGAGTTTTAAATCCTCCATAGCCTTGATCAACTGTTCCATTGTCATAGTAGTGCTGCTGCCTGCTGTTGTTGTTGTTGCTAATGTACCTGTTGCTGAGATAGTGGGAGGCACTGCTGTTGTAACTGTAGGAGGAGCAGATGTGAATGTTGGATTTATTTGAGGTGGCTGGGAGGTCAACTCTCCCTATTTCTCTTTCATTTCTTTCTCCAATACCTGCTCTGTTTCTTCTAATCT
This sequence comes from Pinus taeda, assembly GCA_000404065.3. NCBI lineage: Eukaryota > Viridiplantae > Streptophyta > Pinopsida > Pinales > Pinaceae > Pinus > Pinus taeda. The sequence goes on from APFE030793763.1 coordinate 7,206, forward strand.
CTCATTCATTTTCATTAGCAGGTCTATCATATCTTCCTATGATTTCTACTCAACAATTTCTGTAGTTTTGGGATGCATGGTAATAGGCAGCTTGAGCTATTTCTTGAGAGCTACAATGCCTTCTTCCTTCTTTTTTATTAGTACTTTTATGCCCTTGGCATCCTTGGGATCAGTTCCTAACTCAATGATAATTTCTTCCAATGATTTAATCCTGTTATCCTTAGCTAATGAAGAAGCCTCTTCCAACTCTAATTGGGTAGAGGTGTTGTGCAATGAATTCTGCAATTTGTGAGCTAATAATGCCTTGTCTGCCAAGGTGGAGTACACCATTTCTCTGGTTTGCTTATGCAATTGAATTTGTTCCATTGGATGGATGTCTTTGGAGAGGACTTCCAGATTGGTCCTGATATAATCAGCAGCTGATTGTGGTTGTTGCATTTTAGGCTTAAAGTGACTAAGGGTCATTTTTCCTTTTTGAATGTCATATGCTGACATTAACCTTTGTTGATTAGTGGGGGCCATTCTCAGCAGTTGATTATAAAGTTGAATCCTTATTGGCTCATTCTTTTCCTTTATTTCAGTAAATGTTCTCTTAATGTCAGAACCCTACTTGCTTTGTGGCCCGGTGGATCAAAATTCCACGCTTTGTTGCCTCTCTAGCTCTTGCTGGTATGAGCTAGCTGATGTGCCCATCATTAGAGAAGTTTGTTGTTCATTCATTCCTTCACCCCTTAGGCTTCCTGTTGTTTCTTCCAAGAGTTCCTCTTCAGAGTAAGGATTCAACCTTTGCCTCTTTTTCCCTGGCTGTTCTGGTGGTCCACTGATATGTATGTCTTCTTGCTTGTCCCTTTTCTTGCCTCTTTCCTCATTTAGAGGAGTTTGTAGTGCAGGGATTTCAGGTGCCTTTCTCTGTGTTGAAGGACCTTGCCCTTCGCCTTGTTCCTTTGATATGGCTGGCTGGTCTGTCATTGCTTCTTGCTCTGGGTCTATTACCTCCTGCCCTTTGCTGACCCTGTGCTGGCTTTTTGTGTCGACTGCTGAGAAGTCTCGGCAAAGGATGTATGACCTCCTATGTGCTGAGGCAGCTTGAAAGATACCCGTCCAAAAGAGTCCAGGTCAATCGTTTTTTCAAGCTCTTTCATGGCTTTTTCCAATTTCTCTTCCTCAGTAATTTCTTCAACTAATGTGCCTGCTATCCATTCTTGTTGATTATCATACTATTGAATCTCAGGGATCTTGTGATGAACATATGGCGATAGCTCGTTTTTGACTTTCCTATAACTTATAAAATGACCGGGGTCATATGGTGCCCAATAAAAAATTTGTTTCAGCTTAAGTCACTCTCCTAAAATCTTATCAGCCTCTTCCCAGGCTTCCCTTTTATTGAAGACAATAGGGCCCAATTGATTTCTTATTTTGAGCTGTTCCTTTTTCTTAGCACTGCAGAAGTGGGTTATGTCTGCATTGATAAACTACCTGAAATACTCCAGTGCAAACAATCTCATAGGCAAAAATTTGGGTAGCTTGTAGGGACACAATTCACAGCCATATATTCTAAGTTCAGTGTGATTCTGGTATAAGTACCAGTCACCTATACTGTAGCTTTTGGAGAGCTGTAAAATTTTCTGCATTTCACCAGAGAGTCTAGTAGGAGGAGTTGTCATCAATAAGGAAGAGGCTGGATGTATGAAAAAATCAATGAATTCACAGTAGCTGTAAGGAGAGTCAGAAATATGGTGAAAGACTGAGGTCCAAAATATCACAGACCTTCTTTCCCCTTTGGAATCCAGTTTTCTAATGGGAATTTGAAAACTATCTGGTTGATTGTACAACAACAAATGATATATGTATGATGTGTATTTAAACACTCTTTCTCTATCCAGACTCATGAATTGTTCATGGATCTTATCAGCTATGAAGGTGGCATAATCATATTTGACAGCAGGGGGCTGTCCTGGAGTAAACATAGAAAACAAAACTAAGGTAGTCTCATCAACACACTCACTAGTTTTAAATCCCAAGATGTAGGATATCATGTCTATAATGAATTTTCCTGCTTCAGTGAACCAAGTATCTAGATAAGGAGGTGGGCCTCGGTGCTGGAAATCCAGTCTCATGAACAATTGAGTTAATCTGGTTATCTTTGAACTGGGCAATTTGGCACCTTGGTCAAGAAAAAATCCCATGGAAAGAGGAGTTAGAGGTTGAGTGGGCCTGAAGTGTAGCATTTCATTTATGGATTCAGGGGTGATGTAAAAGAGGACAGTTCCAGAAGGGGCCATAACTACTCTTTGAGTGGGCTCATAATTGGCATGGCATTGGTGGATGAAATCAGGGAGAACATTAACCGAGGGGAGGTATTACATGGGCATGTTGGACTCCCAAATTCCATAGACATCGGCATTGTTGCAGTAGCTATTCCTAATTTCACAAAAATCTTGGAGGTGAGGCTTTTGACCAATCAAGTCATTAATCTAGAAATCTCTGTCAGCTAGGGGCAACCATTCCAACTCTTTATGGGGTGCGTTTAGGGGTGCAATATTGAGGGCCACGGGCGTAGGAGTTTCCATGTTTGCCCACTGTGTTTTTGGCTCGGAAGCCGGGTTTTTTGTGGAAAAATTGACAAAACAGCTTTGGCTCGGGTGTATTTCCTTAGAATTATAGGCTGACTTCATTCAATTCTTGGTTCTATGGGTATAATTTAGAGAAAAAACTGGAAAGACACAGGGTTTGGAGGTAATTGAGTAAATACCTGTGTTTTTGGGCACGCATGAGAGTAATACATAGGCTGGACGATGATTTGTAGAGCGGGATGCTAGATTATGGTGGCCTGGGTGGTGGATTGGAGCTCCTGTGGCTTTCTAGATGTAATTTGCATGCACAGGTCTCGTGAAACAAATGAATGAAAATGAACGAAAACGATGGTTTTTTCGGGTTTTTTAACAAAAATTGACTTTTGCGGGTTTTTGGCGCTTTTCCTGGGTGACGTCAGCATGACGTAATATTTGTCGTGTAGTGGGGTATGGAAGATGACGTGGCAGATGGCATGGCATATGACATGGAGGAGAGGTGGCGGATGACGTGGCTGACGACGTCAACAAGGGGGAGTGGGGGGCGGTAAATGGTATTTCCCGCATCGCTTTTGGACAAAAGCTGTTTCGGGCAGAGGGGTCACGATGACATCAGGAGGGCGCCACGTGTCCCACGGTACAGCGGGAATACCACCTTTCATCGGGTGCTAATATTCGGCCATCGGAGGGGCTCTGATATCGCTGTGGGCCGTTGGATGGGAAAGCCCAAATCCAATGGTTGACGCTGAAAGGAGCGGGCAGAGGGTTAGGGCACGGGGAGGCAGGTAATAAACAATGAATTATTTGTATCGGGGCAATCCCTATTGGCTTTCGGGGGTTTACATCGTTAATTAACCAAACGTTAATTAACTATTGAATATTTGCGCGCGCACGCGCGGGGGGGGGGGGTTATAAGGTTCCAGATGAACCTATAATCCCCTTCAAAACAATGAAATATGCCATAGTTGGCCGGGGTGGGATAATTAATATTTCGGGGTTTTCATATATTATAATAATATGAGAAAGGGATTTAAGGATAGGGATTTATACCATAAAGTTATTGTGTTAAATATGAAAATGGGAATTAGCGCTAAGTTTAAACAATGTTAAGAAACTTAGGCTAAGGGAAATGAGAGGGTTTTCAAGCTGTGAAATTGGATAGCTTATGTTTTAATGAAGACAAACATTTTACACAAGAAATGTGGCTTCTTGGCCCATGGAGAAAATGTCTTTTTGCTTAAATTTTCACCTGAAATGGAGTAGTCTATGAAAATTGAGCAAATCTCAATATCCTGGGGGGAGGTTAGTGAGTGATTGTTGTGAGAGGAATGAGGGGAAGTTAGACATGCATCATTTGATCTGTCACCACATAGTTGCCATGGTGTTGATGATGGTAATAAAATGAATCACCTTTGCAAGACAAAGTTACTCATGAACCTACTTCTGCAATATCAAAACTGCCTACCCAGCCTACTGTTGCTAACATTTTTTCTTCCCTTTTCCATGGGTGTATTTGAACTAGAAAACCCTTACTCTCTTCTTTTCTTTTAGCTACTCTCCTATCTAAGTCTGCCCTTATTTCTTCCAAGGGCTTAGATTTAGCTGTTGAGACCCTTTGCTTCTCTACCTAGCTAATTACCTGCCAAGATTGAACAGTTTGGACAGGTTTCATTCTCTATATCTAAGACAAGAAATTTAAACATGAATTTGGCCAAGATTATGCTGTTTGGCCATCCATCAACTATGACATGAATCAAAAGTTGTACTCCATAAGCTCTTTGTAGAAATAGAATAGTAGTGGCTTTTTGGACTTGCACACTTTCCATGGTCCTTTCTTTGGGGTTCATTTCTTTCATTTTTTCCTTTGACCATTTTATTCTTCTTGCCCTTTGATTTTTCTTTTAGGGCACACCCTCTTTTCATTTTTTAATTTTTTTTCTTTCTTGAGAATATGGAACACCTTTGCAACCAGCCAAAGGTTTGAACATATTAGGCCTTATCAATGTCAATCATGAAAAATGACACCTATTGGTATAGGAACCTAACACACGGATCCTGTAGGAATATAGGGGATCCTGTATGAGCATTAGGACTTCCTGTAGGAAGCATTAGAACATCCTATAAGATGACATGCAGTGGCATGTTTTGAGGTCGATTTGTGGAAAAATCATACAAGAAGATAGGAGAAAACCCCTACTTGCCTCCCAAGCCATCTGACCTTTCACCTCCATCTCTAACCGACTTGCCACATCATCAAGAGGATTTAGCATTCATATTTTCACACAAAAAGGGAAAAAAAGGAAAAAAGAGTTATTGTGTTCATTTACATGCACACCAGTAGAGTGTTTGGTTATTTCAGATTGCATGCCTAGGATAGTAGGATTACACACATGTTAACTTAGAATTCTTTGGAAGCAAAACGTCTTAGCAATTAGTTAGATGAGTCATGTGTTTAAGCATTTGATTTCAGTCCTTCCTTACTACAGTAGACAATATTTTAGTTTTCCCAATTATTGAAAATTCCCCTTTCCTCATTGGTAATCAAGCTTCTTCTCAATCAATAGAAGGCTGGTTTGAGAAAACATAGTGGTCTATCACCAACTCAGCAATGACAAAGAGTGGACTAATTACATCTGCGTGTGTATACAACACTATCACCTCCAAGTTTGTACAAACCCCGGGCTGATAAAGTAAAGTAGGTAGCCCCAGGAGTTGCAACATTCTTCCTACAATACTGGCGCTTATCACTTTTTGGCGCCATTACCGAGGAGGTGTCTGAGTAAGATGTGATATCTGCTTTATTTCTTCCATTTCTTATCTCTGACATTCTACTATTAGCTTCATTTCCGCAAAAGTAATTGTAAATTGGTTTTCTTTCTTTTCCATTCTACAAGTGAGATTTCATTTAGCAGTCAGTTTCCATTCAGTTTATTATTTCAATTATGCAATTAGTCTTAAAGCTTGAAAAAAGCCACAAAACAAAACAAAAACACTTCTTTCATGCCTCGTAGGAATAGGGAAATTAGGAAAATTTCTACCAAATACCCCCACCACTTCAAACATTCAACCTTCCCTCTTCTTCGGTAGCTGTGAATTGGAGGACCCCTTAGGAGAACAACAAGATATTTTTGAAGAGCCTATAGGGGAAGAAGAAGAAGGAGAACCCATTCCAATTGACCTAATGGTTGAAAATAGAAATGACAGAGGAGATAGAGAAAGAATTGAGGGTGCCTTTCCCATTAGAGAAACTAATGGGGATACCAATATGAAAAACATAAGCTCCTCTTCTCTTCCTCATTTCCATGGCCTGACCTCAGAAGATCCAAATAATTTCTTGTTTGATTTTGTTGTCATATGCAGAACTTATGATTACACCACTGATGATCAGAAGTTGAAATTCTTTCCATCCACTCTCAAGGATGCAGCTCTGTGTTGGTTCATGGGTTTACCTGGGGATAACATCACAACCTGGGCTCAAATGCAACAAGCCTTCAAAAAAAAGTATCAAGACTATTGGAGGTCCAAAGACACTAAAGAGGAAATTTTTAGGATGACCTTGAGGCATGATGAATCCCTAGAGGTTTATGAAGAAAGATTCTAGCTTAGCTACAAAAGGGCCAGGTGCACACTTGATCCTGAGTCACTAAAGCTAGTCTTGCTCAGAAAGGTAAGGGAAGATCTTATGGATACCCTAAACCTACTAGTAGGAGGGGACATCTACCAACTACCTTATGAAGATATCAAGACTATCTTTAGGAACCATTCTAGGGAAACTAGGAAAAACGGTATGGGTAGTCAACCAATGGCCAGCTCATCCTCTTCCAACACATCCATAAAAGGTGAAATTGGAAATATGCTAGAAGATTTCTAGAGTGAAATGTTGCAAACCCTTTCCCTACAGATGGACACTATGCACATCAGGAGAAAGCAGGAGGAAGTAGAGAGAGAATTAGCTATATTATGCCCTAGATGCACAAGGAGGCACACTAGGAATGAATGTCCATCAAACCTGATCTAAATTTGCTTGGTCTGTGAAGAAAACCACTCCACATACAAGTGTCCTTCTCTACCTAGACTAAAAGCTGTGTATCAGGGAATTGAAGGGATGACTGAACATCTCTGCTACATAAACCAAAGGAGATCCCATGGGCCTTGGCCATACTAGCAGGCATGCAAGGGTCATCCCATGCATATTACAACCCTAACCAGAGCACATTCATTCCCTCTTGGGGGCTCCCTTCTCATCCTTGATGGTATACACCTTCTCCTTGGTATTTTTCACCTTAGTACCATTCCCAGCCGACCAACTAGTGGTTTCAACCATATACTCTACCACAGCCTTAGTGGAATGAACCACCCCAAGGGTGGAGGTTCCCATTCAACAATGCTCCAACTTTATTTCCTTCACCTCCTATGCAACCACAACTTTTACACCCTGACCCACCTAAAAAACCTCATATGCTTTCCCAGCCAAATCCAAGCCAAAACAACAAACAAGCACAACAAGTATACAATGGAGAGACATCCTATCCTCCTTATGTTGTGGAGATTCAGGAAATCAACCTAAGATCTGGGAGAGTAATCCCGGACAACCAACATCCATCTCCACCTAGGGAGAGCGAGGAGGAGAGTGAGGAAAGTATGCTTAGAGTGAATTCACCACCCTTTCCTGAAAGATTAACTCCTCCAGTCCAACCTACCCTAGAAGAGAATGAACTTCTGGGTGAATTGAAAAATCTATGTGTCAAAATTCCACTTCTCCATGCCATAAAGGATGTATTTAACAAATTGATTAAAGAGAAGTGTTTCAAACATCGAGGGAGGTGAAAAAGAGACACCCCTACAATTAATGTCATTGGACAACTGTCCGACTTATGTTGGAGTAGGTAATTTTCCCAAAGTATTTAGAGCCTGGAAGCCCTGAAGTAGATGTGCACATTAATGGCACTATTGTCCCACACAATTTGATTGATCTTGGGTCTTCCATTATTGTAATGAATAAGGACACCATGCTCAAGCTAAGTCTCCAGGATTCATTAAGAAAGACCACAACAGTCTTGCAACTTGTAGATCGTTCCATAGTAGCCCTTAAGGGGATTGTTGAGGATGTTATGGTCTCCATTGACTCCTAGGAGTACCCTGCAGACTTCCTAGTTCTCCAACCTAAGGCCAATCTTAGTGGTTATCCTCTCATACTTGCGAATGTTGAAAATACAAAAAGATGATGGAGCTTAGTGAAAAGAAGTCGCCTTCACTAAGTGGGCCCGCTGGCTATTTTTGGCGCAAAGTCTATTTTTAGACATATGGATCATGGACTATGAGTTGCAAGATGATATTTGTGGATGATTGGTCATGTTGGTAAAAATAGATGGACTTCTATTTTTAGACATATGGGCGGAGTCTATTTTTAGACTGCCAGGCTAAAAATAGAACAGTCGAATATTATTAGCTCTTAATAATATTTGGACTATAAACATTATCTTATTCTCTTGGAGCACTTCAGTTCGAGCTACAGATGTGGAACATGCAAATTTCAGAAGGAAATACGCTTTTCTTATGGGTTACTTGAGCTATTTCATGAAGGAATTCAGTTAGAACTGAAGTGATTGAGTTTTAGTGGAGTTGAATGAGGAGTTGATGGAGTTTTGTTCAGTTTGACTTAGTTGACCTAGTTTTATTTAGTCTAACTAAAAAATACACTAGTGATCAGTGGTGTGAATTAATGATTAATTAATTCACTAATTATTAACTCATAAATCAACTAAATAATACATCAGTTAACTCAGTGCGTGGACAGTTCAATGGAGACAAGTGTTAGAGGTGAGTGAAAGGGCAAGACAGTTGTCAGTTGTGACTATAGTTGTGCATGTGATTTGCACAATCAATGGATTGAGTATTGCCAATGAGGATTGCGTAGTGTTACACAAGGGAAATACAAGTTTGGTTCAGCCATTCAGTAGTATTGTCATGCAGGATTGTGTAGTGGAGGCAGGCAAGCAACGGAGGAGATTTGAGCCAGTGATTGATTCAGATCTGAGCTAGTTTGTGTGTAACAGGTGGAGATAGTACTGAGTACTTGTGAGGAGTATTGTACTATGTATTGTTACATGTTCTCAATCAATATAATATACAGATAGTTGGGGGTTTTCATCTTTATGCTTTCCTCGTGATATATTGTGTTGATATGTGTGATTGATGCTTCAATGTGTGCACACAATTGTTTCTTTAATACTGCAAATTGATGATCAACGTAGAGGAGGTTATGTAGTATGCATGATTCCGCAAATAGTGTATAATCAGGATAATCTTTATGAATAAGTGTCATATTATTCTGAAATTTCTACATGGTATCAGAGGTGGTTGATTTGTAGAAAAGTTCTACAGGATATCAAAGCGAGGATTGATCATCGGATCTATTAGTCAGAAAATGTTTACATTTTATTTCTTCAGGCAGAGTCTGTAATCGAGCCAGGTAGCTTCTGGATTCATCCTTCTTTTGGAAGGTGAGATATCCAGTGAATGCCCATACAGTCGATCTCTATATGCGAAATACTTTGTTCTCACGAGTTTTAGATCAAAAGCAGTTGAGTTTTGAGCTGGTGGAATTCGAATTTTCAGCATTGTTTTCTTTGTGTCAAAGTTGAAATGTCTTTCAATGGATTGCGATTGGAGTATGCCCTTGAGGGAAGCTCAAACTATATTGCATGGAAGGATAGGATGGAGGTGGTGTTAGATGATAATGGGATTAAGGAGTTCATAGATGCGGATGTCCCAAAACCTACTGATGCTGCTCAAGTCAGGGATTGGAAAAAGAAGACAGCAAAGTGTCGAAGGATTTTGATGGAGGGCGTGAGGGATCACATTGTGTCCAGCCTCCATGGAAAGGATTCTCCATACTTGTTGTGGAAAGTGTTAACTGATCTATTCCAAAGCAAGAGCAACCAGAGGAAGTTGGCACTCAAGGATAAACTCAGAAACATAAAGTGTGAGAAAGGCGACATTATGCCCAAGTATCTCACGAAGTTCACCCAATGTCGGGATGAGATGGGAAGTGTGGGGGTGACTATCGATGATGAGGACTTGGTGAGCTTGGCTCTCCTTGGTATTCCGAAGAGTTGGCATTCCTATCAGGACTCTGTCAATGGTCGGGAGAAATTGCCAGGATGGGAGAGACTTTGGTTAGATCTTGTGCAAGAGGAGATCAGGCAGAATACCAGGGACGGATCTTCATCAAAGGCATCTGATGAAGAAAATTGTGCTTTGGCTGCCAAAGCAAAGAAGGGGAAGAACAAGAAA
>APFE030793763.1:50578-67284 GCA_000404065.3 Pinus taeda
CCCGCATCCGCGTATCATATCCTTTATTAACCATTCATTCCTCATTATTACGATAAAAACTTGTTTACCTCCGCTCCACGTCACTTCATCAAGCTCTACCTGATTAATGTTAAACCCATCATTAACCTTCAATAATACCTTACCACCAATGCTTAAAGCGTTTGGCCCCTCCCTAAGCCCATGCTTTATCACCCGCTCACTTCCCTCACCCAACTGTTGTTAGATCAACTCCTGTCTAATCCAATGCTCCACATCCATATCGGTCATGCCTGATGTCCGAACAATACCCGTCCGTCCCCGACCCCCCTGAAACTACATGTCACACTCTAAAGTGTATCGGGTGAGCCCTCTTCAAAACCACCTTCGCCTCATAAGCAGTGCGACGACCCTTTATAACTGCCTCCTCTCCAACCCGATAAACCACAAATTATTCAAACATTCGTGACATATTGAAAACTTTCCCGTTAAACTTTAAAAACCCCAAAAACTCTAGTTTTCGTGCCTTTCACCCGTTTCACAATTTAAACCATTAAAACCCTTTAGCGCTATCTTGAACCTCTGCGATGCCATTTGACCTCCAACTACGTTCAGGACACTTCCACAGCTCCTTCCTCAAGCATTCCTATGCTAGAGATCCATCAGTTGTTTTTCCTCCCGAACGTGTGTTTTCTTAACAATTGTTGTGTTTTGCAGGTAATCAGCCAAAGACTTGAGCATTGGATAAACAACTCTGATATCAGTCGTAGATTCTATTTATTCTAAGACTCAACAAGAAACCTGTTGAAAAGCCTATATTCAGAGAAGAAGATCATTACACAAGGAAAAAAGAAGAAGACAACTATGCAAAGCCTTGATTGTTAAAACAGAGAATCAGTGACAACAACTCTCATGATTAAAAAACACTCAGGGATTCTTTTTTCATCCCAGATGAAATCAAGCATATATTTTGGGTAAAGCCCACTTTTACTAAATACACCGACATGGATGAAATCTACAAAGGATAACAAGCATTTCCATCCCAGATAAGAAACGTTGGGAAGAATTAACAGATTTACCTAATTAAGGATAATTAAACAGCATTCAGCTTTTGAAGGAACAGTCAGCTAGCTTCAACCTCCTTTCAACTTTTCCAGAGATATGTCATCAAACAGCACAGCACCCAAGTAGTGCCAGATCGTTAGAGAGTTTTATTTTTTATTGTGCAAATAATATATTTTTAAAAGCAGTTTAGGTCCTAGGATCTTTTTCGTCCTATTGTTGTATAAATAGCTCTCTTCATGAGTTATCATGGGTTGCACCCTTGATGAAGCATTTCTAGACATTTGATGTACTTGACTTTTCTGGAACCTCAATACGAAGCATAGGATTATGAACTCTGTTTTGCATAGTTTGTATTTCCTATAAGTTTTACCAGTATTACCCATTATGTTTTTCTTCATATTCTTATGACTTTACAGAGATAACTAGATAGGAATAATTGTGTTTCAATCTATTCCTATAAGCTTTCTGAAGTGATAATCATTAAATAGAATGGATTAATGGACTGTCTGTTTAATTAATTCCCTCTGAATCAATAAATCATCAGCATCTTGTTGTAATCATAAGCATATTCTCTTAAACCTCTTGAACATCAGTGAGAGGTTTTCATACTTATGATTATGTAATTATCTATCTGAGAATTGTGATAATCATATTATTTTTTGTTTTCTGCTCAACACTATTCAAGTTTTATCACTGTGTGAAATTTTATAGAAGCGCTTTGTTGAGATATTTATATTATTCAAAGGGTTAGGTATATCAGTTCTATATTTGTTTTAATCATTAGTCTCCCAAATCAAAACAAAAACCCCCAAAACATTTATCTTAGATGCTCTGGCATAATAGTTGACCATTATTATCTCAGAGGTACAACAGGTTACACCTCATGTTAATGGAGTAACTGGTTCAGTGCCCCAAACCCCTACTAAATCTTCTTCTAAATAGAAGTCAGCCTCAAACACTGCTTCCAATAGTTCCTCGCAGAATCCACCTAGCCCTAGTAAAACCTTAGAGGTCCACGCTGTCTAGTCTACCACAGCGGACAAATCCTCAAAAGGTAAGAAGAAAGGCAAAGGCAAGGGTAAAGCTGATGCCCCAAAACAGAGTCCTCCTAAGTCATATGCTGGTGATTCTTCACAACGGAAGCCTAAGTATCTGTGCCTTATTTGCGAGGAGTATCACTATACCAAGGATTGTCCCCGACGATCCAAAGTTAGTCGTTTGCTCAAAGGGACCACAGTAGTCCTGAAAGATTTGTTTCCGTCTCAGCGGACCCAAATGGTAGACCAACCCCAATCACCTAATTCCTTAGGATCTTAAGTGTTCATGATGAGTATGCCTATTAATGTGGTTACTAGATCAAAATATTACCAAACTCTTGCTTCGACAATGGGGAAAGAGAAAGAGGCCAACCTTTCTTCCTCTACCCCGAGTTCTGGCCCTCTCTATATCAAGAGCCCTAACCCTGATTCCACTATACAGCTACCCTCTCGAGGTGTGCTAAGAAAATCCTCGTACAATCCTAACGCTCGAGTCGCTCAACACTATAATATTGTTGAATATTTGGCCCAGGCACCACTAGCTACGTCGACCCTCGAGGTGCTCCAAAGTTGTCCGTCTTAGCGGAAATCTTTGCTGTCAGTTATTGGTGGTATTAATCCTACCAATTCCAATTTGATATGTTTTGATCTAGAGAACCATGTTCCATGCCTACCTCATCAGATTGGTTTTCTCATTCAGGTAATCATCAATGAGAAAACCATTCACAGGACTGTCATCGACGAAGGTGCTTCTACCTACATCACGTCGATCGTCTGCTAGAAGACCATTGGTTCTCCTACTCTGAACCAATTCCTGAACACTTTGGAAGCTTTCAACAGGCGCGATTCATGACCCTTCGGTGTCTTACCTAACCTCGCCATTACTTTGGAGGGAAAGATCGTACAAGTCAAGGTAGAGATTGTTGATGCTAATCTCAATTATAAGCTTCTACTCGGACAGAGATGGACCCATGCTATGCATGTTGTAGCCTCCTCCCTATTCCGTGTGATTCATTTTCCCCATCAAGGGAAGATCGTCACTGTTGATCAGTTGTCCTTCTTTGCCTCTTTCTCCTCGGATGGCAATGTTTCGTATGTCAAGCACACTAGTGCTCCCTATGAGAGTGTGGGGGCGGGTTTTTTTAAAGATTTTGCCTTGATGGGAAATTTTCCGCTCCCACCTCCTCATGTTGCCTCTGTCAACATGATCTCGATCAAATTTGATCCTTTGGTCATACCTTCACTAGATCTTGTTGATACCTGGGGCGAGGTTATGCCACTTAGTCCTACCGAAATCAGTTACGTGGAGATTATTTTGGCCTCGAGTTTCGTATTCTTTGATTCTCCTGTTTTGAGGACTTCTCTCGATACCTATTCATAAATCCCCATGGCTTGGTGCTTTAGAATCTCTTGATCCCTTAGCCGAGACTTTTCTTGCTGACAAAAGTATCATGGAAGTGATGTCTCTCGAGAAACCACCTTGGAACGATACTCATCATCGTTCCTCATTCCTGCCTCATCCGACGGTCATGTCTACCGGTCTCGAAGAGTTCTCTTCTCAGTTTCCTTCCCTCTAGCTTCCGACACTGATCCTGACTCATCAAGTATGGTCAAAAGGAAATTTGGGTAATATTACCCAAACGATGCCAATTCATATTTATATCAAGCCTGGTATAGTTGAACATGTCCATATTGGGGTAACTTGTTCTCCGAATGAGATCAAGACCTATACTCGTTTGTTTCAAGAATTCCATGATTTCTTTGTGTGGTCATACAAAGAAATTCCTCGCATTAATACTAGCATCGTTGTGCACAAAATACCAACTTATCTTCACGCGAAGCCCATTCACCAACGACTCCACCCAATGCACCCTAGGAAAGTTGCCGCTATCAAGGCTAAAGTTGAAAAACTTCTCAAAACTGGATTCATCCATCTAATCCCTCTTACAAATTGGGTGTCAAATATTGTCCCAGTGACGAAAAAAATGGGCACGATCCGCATTTTCGTTGATTACCGTGATCTCAATCGTGCCTGTCCTAAGGATAACTACCCTACTCCCTTCATTGACCAGATCATCGATGAATGCGATGGGAGCCAAATTTTTTCCTTTACGAACGGTTTTCCTGGTTACAACCAGATTAACATTGCAATGGCTGATCAAGAAAAGACAGCTTTTATCTCTCCATGGGGTACGTTTGTGTACAAAAATCTCTCTTTCGGCCTCAAAGTTTGGACTACATTTCAAAGGGCAATGTCCTATGCGTTTCACGATATTTACAACATCATTCAACCTTACTTGGATGACCTTCCTACTCACTCGCATAAGTGCCAAGATCACCCTAACCATCTTCGGCAAATTTATCTTCGCTGTAGACACTACAACATCTGGCTAAACCCGCATAAATGTGTTTTCTGCGTAGAATCAGATGACTCCTCGGCTTTATCATTTCCAAGGACGGTATTCACCTTGATCCACTGAAAGTGAGGCCATTGTAATATTACCCCCTCCATCTTCATTGCACCAACTCCAAAGCCTGCAAGGAAAGGAAAATTTCCTTCATCGTTTCATACCCAATTATGTTGGGATAGCTACAAGATTTACCAAGTTTCTCAAACAAGGAACGCCCTTTGCCTGGGATGAGGTTGCCCAAAAGTCTTTCAATGACCTCAAGGTTGTCCTCATAAATGATCCTCTGCTACATCCCCCAGATTATCATCGAGATTACTTCCTTTACCTAGTTGCATCCCCTAGCACCATTTCTATGGTCTTGGTCCAAGACGACGACGAAAACAACGAACATGTTATCTACTACCTTAGTCGTAATCTCCTCAACACCGAAACGTGTTATGCCCATGTTGAGAAGTTGGCTTTGGTTGCCGTATAGGTTGTTCAGCGCTTTCGGCACTACATTCTCTAACACACCACTATTGTGATTTCTGAATGCAACCCCATGACCTACATCCTGACTCGTCAGTTACTGGCGAGAAATTATTCTAAATGCATTGTCATCCTGCAAGAATTCGATTTGGTGTTTACTACCGCCAAATCTAAGAAGTCACTAGTTTTCATCGAGTTGATTTATTCCCTTCCTTCTACATCTCTCCCCACTAATGCAGATGAACAGCTTCCGGACAAGACTCTTTTCCTGATCATCACCCTTGACCCATGGTATGGTGATATCACCATGTATATCTAGTCGTCCACATTAAGGTCCGAGTTGACTAAGGATGATCACCGACGGATTCGGCATCACTCCTGACCCTACCGTATTATTAGCGATACTTTATACCGTATCGGTGTCGATTCAGTTCTTCATTGATGCCTTACTCTCATGGAGGCTAACATATTTCTCAATGAATTCCATTCTGGGGCATGTGGTGGTCATATATCTGGTTATGCTACCCAAAAAATCCTTCGTGTTGGTTATTTTCGGCCATCCATTTTCAAGGACTGCATCCTTATTGTTCACAAGTTCCATGAATGCCAAATGTACCAACACAAGATGCGTGCCCCACCCGCTCACATACACCCCATCATTACCATTGGTCCTTTTTCTAAATGGGGCATCGACTATATGACATGTAACCCTCGTTCGGCTAGGAGGCATGGTTATATTATCGTTGTTGTGGATTATTTCACCAAATGGGCCGAAGCGATGCCTACGTACTCTACAGACAGTAAAACGATAGCTCAATTCCTTTTCAATCACATTATTTCGAGGTTCGGCATACCTCAAGCCATTGTCACATACCATGGCTCACATTTCCGTGATTACATGATGGCCGAGCTGACCTCTACGTTGGGTTTTCGCCACGATGGTTCAACCCCGTATTACCCTCAAACCAACAGTCAAGTTGAAGCTGTGAACAAAGTTTTGGTTACAATGCTTCATCGTAATATTGGGATGCACAAGTCAAACTGGCATCTCATGCTCTTTTCAACTCTATGGGCTTACCGAACCTCAACCAAAGATGCAACTGGTTTCACACCATTCCAACTTGTTTACGGTCTGCAAGCAACGTTACCGATTGAATGCGAGATTCCTTTACTCAAGCTAGCTGTCAAACTTCTCCCTGAAACATCACCTCAGAAAGAGTGCCTCTTATATCTAGAATGGCTGGATGAGACTCGTCGTCTCGCTGCTTGGTTATCAAAACACAAAAGAAGCGAGTCGAGTCCCATTTCGATTGGTCAGTCTCCCCCCGCGCATTCTCTGAGGGTGATTTGGTTTTACTATACAACCAAGCTAATGATAAGCTAAGGGAAGGAAAATTCAAGCCCATGTGGCATGGACCCTACATTATAAAACACATTTTGTAAAATGGGGCATATGAGATTATTGATTATGAAGGCAATCCTTTGGACAAGTGACCTAATATTCACCCTATGAGTGACATCAATTAAAGATTTATTAAACAAGGTATTACAGACTCATGTGCTGGTGTGTGTTCTATGTTATTGAAACAATGGATCGATCAGATTGCCAATACACAGACATTTAAAATGGAAACACACAGAGAAATACAGTAAGCAAACGTAAAGGCACAAGAATTTTAATAAGGAGTTCACCCTATTCTCCAGGGCTACGTCTCCGGTCCAACTCTCATTGGTGGCCTTGTTTTATTATGTCTTTAAGCAGATAATTACAATACAGGGACTCAATGCGAGTTCTCCTGGAGCAGGTTTTGCTTGGCAAGGTGGCTCTTGGATTCCCCAAGCCACTGGAGTGCACAGACTCTTCTTCTTCCTACCAGCTCTGTGACCTTCTGGCCTACAATGGCAAGAGCCCAACGTGGTGCTCAGCCTGGACAGATTCCTCTATGGGATGGCTTGAATCTCTCAATCTCTGGTGCTCGATGCTGCCACTGGTCAACTCGGACCTTTGTCTCTTCTTGCTGTTTCTTACTACCTTCTTCTCTGGTTTCTGTCTCTTAGTGTTCAACTGTGTACTCTATTTCATTTTTCATGGCTTTTAGCCATTCGAACTCATGCCCATTCGGTTCCCCTTCTGCCTCTGTCGATTCACCTTCTGCAGCTGCGCTTGAAGTTCCCTATTTGGTGTCAGCATGAACGCTCGAGAAGTGGCCACGTGTCCTCCTCCAAATAGCGCCAGCCTGCTTCATCGATTCATTTCTTCAGTCTCATCGTGGATGAAGTCTCTCTTCCACCGTGGTGGTCAAACGGACCTCAAATATTTATAACCACGGCTTAATCCTTCAGTAATTCCGCTTCCTCCATCAGGCGCAATCCCAGCCGTCCGATATGGATTCCCCAAATCCAACATTGTATGCATGTCCCGTGCGGTTGACCTGCTTGACCGATAACGCGCGATTAATGGCAGTTTTCCCTCACCTCCGCCTCCACGCGTCAATCGTTGTGTGGGATCACTCCGCTTTCTCCAAAACTGTTTACCATTTGAGGGCGCTCCGATCAATACCGTCGATTTCTAAAGTGTAGACCCCGGCTTTGTCCTTTTAGCGCTTTTTCCTTTTCACGCGCGGTTCTCTGGTTCACCATGCATCCGAGTGCTTAAGGCTTCCTCCATTTTGGCCCTGTTTGCCCAGCGAGTGCTAATCACGCATCAAAATCCACCTTTGTTTCCTGATCTGGGGCTCCCAGGGGCTAATTTTGCTTCCCGCGCAATCTCTATGGGCCTTGGTCAGTGCGCTTTGACCGAGGTCCTCGTCGTTCCACGTTGACTGCCATTGCCACTAGTTCAGGGTGTTTTTTATTGTTGTTTTGGATTTCCTTAGAGGTTTGCTCCGACCTGATACAGTCATGGTTCTTGACAGTCTTTTATGGATCCAATTTGGATCACGGCCTTCCCACTGAAATAGCTTTAGGACCACCAAAAGTTGGTTTTCAAGCATCGACTAAGTGAGGATACTGTTTTCTCACTTGTCCAATTTCAATCCACTTCACACTGCTTGGCTTCGAACCTTTGAGCCCAATCCTGAGGTATTCCACTTGTCCACTGTGTGTCGTTCTTACCTTCTTGTCCAGTATTGTGTCTTCTTCCAACTCATTGAGATACTCAGGTAGCAGGTCGTCAATAGAAGGCAATTAACTTTGCTCTTCAGGATCCTCAATCATCGAAGGTTCAAATAATCTCAAGCAATCTGTGTTTATGACTGAGTAGATGTGCATGTAAGCTGGTGATCAAGGCGAAAAGCATTTTCACTAATCTTCTCAAGTATCCTGAAGGGTTCATAGCTGATAGGTTTTAGCTTTTTACCTTCTCCTTGCATCCTGTCCTCGCTGATATACAGCTAGACTTGATCTCCAACTTGAAAAATATGCTCCATTCGATGCTTATCATGCCTAGCCTTGTACTGGGCCTTACTCTTTTCCAGTTGTTCCTGTACTGCCTGGTGGATCTCCTGGATCTATTCAATGAACCTAGTTTCCTTGTCCGCATCACTGCGTCCATCAACCATGGTATCTTTACCAAAGTTAAAATCCAAAGGAGACCTTGGCATGAAACCAAAACAGGTCTCAAAAGGAGATCTCTATGTAGAAGAATGTTTGGCTCTGTTGTAAGCATGCTGCAAATAACACAAGTGTTCATCCCAAAGCTTAGGGTGTTGGCTACAATATCCTCTCAATAACTGGATCACCGTCCTGTTAACTACTTCTGTCTGGCCATCTGTTTGTGGATGAAAAGTTGTGCTCTTCCTTAATTTGGTGTCCATCAGTTCCCACAGACTCGACCAAAACTTCCCCACAAATCAGGTGTCTCGATCAGATATAATGGAATTGGGAAATCCAAAATGAACCCATACATTTCCAAAGAACAATTTTGCAATTTGTTCAGCTGTAATCTCTTTACCACAGGGTATCAAAATACACATTTTGTTGAGCCTCTCCACAACAACATATAGATAATCATGACCTTTCCTAGATTTAGGCATTCCTTCAACAAAATCCATGGAAACACTTTCCCAAGGGTGAGAAGGAACTGGCAATGGAGTGTACAAGCCTAGTTTTCTATTGCTGGGCTTGCTTTTAGCACACATGGCACACCCTCTTACATATCTGGAAACTGTCTCATTCATTTTCAGCAAATAACAGAATCTTTGCAGCTGCGCAACTGTTTTACTTACCCCAAAGTGACCTGATATCAAAGAAGTGTGTGCTTCCCTAATTATCTTTACTCTCTCAGTTTGTGGAATGCATAGTTTCCCACAATGATATAAGAGTCGGTCCTTCATATGATAGTTCAATTCTTCTATTCTTTTGCCTTGACTCAAAGTTGCATATACATATTTAAAGTCCATATCATGAGCATATTGTTCTATGTATCTTTCATGTAGCACAGAGTTATGCTTAAGTATGGTATATGCATTTATAATGGGTCTAGAAAACATGTCTGCAACTTTGTTGTGTATGCCCTTTTTATATCTTATGACTAAATGAAATTGTTGTAGAAAACCCATCCATCTGTAATGTCTTGATCGCTGCAACTTAGTTTGGGAGTGTAGATATTGAAGTGGTTGATGATCAGTATGTATTACTGTCTCTTTGCCCATTAAGTAATGTTTCCACTTTCTCACACTCTAAACTAATGCATACAATTCTTTATCATGTGTAGGATAGTAAACTACTGCAGGATTAAAAGTCTCAGAATGATAACATATGGGTTTACCGTGTTGTGTCAACACTGCTCCCATGGCATAGTCACTGGCATCAGTTTGGATCTCAAATTGTCTTTGTAGATCTGGCAGTGCTAGTACCGATGTTGTACTAATCTTTTCTTTCAAGGTGTCGAAGGCTTTCTGATGTTTGCCTCCCCACTGAAACACCTTATTCAATCGTGTTAAAGCATGTAAGGGAGCTGCAATTGACGAAAAGTTAGAAATGAACTTCCTCTAATATTGTGCTACTCCTAAGAAGCTTCTCACTTCTGTAGTAGACTTGGGTTTAGGCTAGTTTACAATGACTGCCACTTTAGAGGGATCGATTTTCAATTCACCACCCCCTACTATATGACCCAAATAATTTAGAGATGTTTTGCCAAATTCACATTTTGAGAGTTTAACATAAAGTTTTTTCTCTTTTCAAAACATCTAATGTCTGCTTAACATGCTCTAAGTGTTCTTCCCACGTTTTACTAAAAATCAGAATGTCATCTAGATACACAATAACAAAATCATCAAGAAAAGGCCTGAGTACATCATTCATTAATCTCATGAAAGTAGCAGGAGCATTGGTTAAGCCAAAAGGCATAGCTAGCCACTCATACAATCCCTGCTTTGTTTTGAAAGAAGTCTTCCATGCATCTTGCTCTACAACTCTGACCTGATGGTATCCACTGTGCAAATCCAGCTTGGTGAAATAAACAGCGTCCTTCAATTGATCTAAAATATCATCTATGCGAGGAAGGGGACAATGATTTTTTATTATTATCTTATTCAGTGCTCGGTAATCAATGCACATTCTCCACGAGCCATCTTTCTTTCTCACTGAAACGATTGGTGACCCACATGGTGATGTGCTAGGCCTAATGAAGCCCTTCTCGAGCAACTCCTACACCTGCTTCTTGATTTCAGAATTCTCTAAAGTAGACAACCTGTACATTCCAATGTTAGGCAATGGAACATCTTGCTGCAAAATAATATCATGTACTATTTTCTTTTTGGGTGGCAGACCTTTAGGTTCCTGAAACATAACATCATACTCTGAAACAATCTTTTCTATATCAGTTTGTTGTTTAGCATTACAACCCTCAAATACATTGGTTTTATCAAGTTTCTTTTCCTTTACAACCATTAGTAAGAATTGTTTACATGAATTTATCATTCTTTTCATCTGCCCTGAATTTATGACAGTGTAATTATTCTTGAGCTTATGAGCTCTTACAAAGTATTTTATTCCATCTTTAACAAGTAGATACTTGTTCTCAGCTCTATAGAAAATAGCTCTTCTATTATACAAGTAAGGACTCCCCAAAACAATTCCACATATATCCAAAGGAATTATGTCTAACTCAACCTCATCTACAAATGTTGACCAAAAAGAAAACTTAAGTTTGCACTGTCTAGTCACTTGTAGTTGTACCTTATCATTCAACCATCCCAATGTGTATGGTTTCTTGTGAGGTGTAGTTGCTAATCCCAATTTCTTTACAATTGCTTCAGAAATCAAATTTACTTGTGAGCCACTATCAAACAATGTATCTATCTTTCGACATTTGGAAACAACTCGAATATAGAAAAGCTCATGTCTTTTTCTCTCATGTTCTTCATCAATAATAGATTGAGCAGAATTACTAGTAGATGCTTCAGAATTCTTACCCTTTATACCTGTGGATGTAATCATTGTTTCATCTCCCGAGTCTGACCCCAAATCTTTCTGAATAGTTGCAACAGTTTTCTTCCTCTTTCCCTCGGACTTCTAAGGTCTCAGCTCTGGATGCAGAATCCAATAGTGTTCTTCATCATGCCCCTCCTTTTTACAGTGAGTGCATGAAGCCTTGCTTTTCTGTGCAATGTTTGCCTTCCTTGCTTTCCACTTCTACTTTCTTTTCTCCTTGCTCTTGCTTACAGTGGGCTGGGATGGTCCCCCAACTTCTGTATTGCCATTCTTTCCTCTAGCTTCTAGATGAGTAGCTTGTACAAATACCACATCTATACTAGTGGGATTAAACATGAGGATGATATGCCTCATGTAGCTATGTAGACCACCATTGTACTTCAAAAGAGTCTCTGGTGAGTCTAGTGAGATACCCAACATCAATGCTCTCTTTCTGAATTCTTGAGTGTACCCTTGCACGCTTTGCCCTTTCAACTGTCGAAGAGTTTGCCAACTCATCATGGCTTGTTGCATGTAGGCCAATGGATATAACTGCTTCTTAATGGTAGAAACAAAGTCACTCAAGACAGAGATGGTCTTACCATGCTTCTTCATATCAGCTTGGGTTCTGCCTTCCCACCAAACCAAGGCAGTGCCTCCTAGGCATAGGCTTGCCAGCTAAATCTTACTCTTGTCTGAGTCTATGTTCTGTACCCTGCAATATACATCAATTTGTCTAATCTAATTGCTCAACTTTTCAGCATTCAACTCTCCATCATATATAGGAAAATCAAATTTAACATCTAACTTAATCAAAGATGCTTTCTTATTATGCACAGGGCTATTAGGAGGTGTGGGAAAGCTTTCTTCTTTCCTTTTCCCTTTTGAATGGTCATGGGAATGAGATTCATCCTCTTCTTTATCTTGCTTCGAGCCTGATAAATCTTCATCCTTATGCTTTCTAAAGTCCCTATACATTTATTCTACCATAGACTTAATAGCTAGGAAACTTTCTATGAATTGAGGGTCTGGCCCCATAGAACCTTCCTCTAACATTGTCTTCCGAGGATAGACTCTCCCAATTTCAGGATTAGTTTCGACCAACTCTCTTTCTCCTAATTTGAGCTTTGATCTAGTGAGCATTCACAGCTAAACCAACACAAGATTATCTACCCTGACAGCCTAGTGCTCTGATACCATTTGATCTGATATTCACCCTAAGAGTGACATCAGTTAAAGATTTATTAAACAAGGTATTACAGACTCATGTGCTGGTGTGTGTTCTGTGTTATTGAAACAGCGGATCGATCAGATTGCCAATACACAGACATTTAAAATGGAAAGAGACAGAGAAATATAGTAAGAAAACATAAAGGCATAAGAATTTTAATAAGGAGTTCACCTTATTCTCCAGGGCTACATCTCTGGTCTAGCTCTTAGTGGTGGCCTTGTTTTATTGTGTCTTTAAGCAGAGAATTACAATACAGGGACTCAATGCAAGTTCTCTTGAAGCATCTTTTTCTTGGCAGGGTGGCTCTTGGATTCCCCAAGCCACTAGAGTGCACAAACTCTTCTTCTTCCTACCAGCTCTGTGACATTCTAGTCTACAATGGCAAGAGCCCAACGTGGTGCTCAGCCTGGATAGATTCCTCTATGGGATGGCTTGAATCTCTAAAGCTCTAGTGCTCGACACTGCCGCTGGTCAGCTCGACCCTCTGTCTCTTCCTACTATTGCTTATTGCCTTCTTCTCTGGTTTCTGTCTCTCAGTGTTGAATTGTGTACTCTGTTTCATTGTTCATGGCTTTTGACCATTCGAACTCATGCCTGTTCGGTTCCCCTTCCGCCTCTATCGATTCACCTTCTACAGTTGTGCTTGAAGTTCCATGTTCGGCGTCAGCACGAACGCTCGGGAAGTAGCCACGTTTCCTCCTCCAAATAGCACCAGCCTGCTTCGTCGGTTCATTTCTTCAGTTTCATCGTGGATGAAGTCTCTCTTCCACCATGGCGATCAAACGGACCTTGAATCTTTACAACTGCAACTTAATCCTTCAGCGATTCCACTTTCTCCATCGAGCGCAATCCCAGCCGTCCGATCTGGATTCCCCAAATCCAACGTTGTACGCATGTCCCGCGCGGTTGACCTGCTCAACCGATAATGCGCGATCAACGGCGGTTTTCTCTCACCTCCGCTGCCACGCATCGATCGTTGAGTGGGATCGCTCTGCTTTCTCCAAAATTGTTTACCGTTTGAGGGCGCTCTGATCAACATTGTCGGTTTCTAGAGTGTGGGCCCCACCTTTGTCCTTTAAGTGCTTTTTCCTTTTCACCCGTGGTTCTCCGGTTCGTCATGCATCCGAGTGCTTAAGGCTTCCTCCATTTTGGCCCTATTTGCCCAGTGAAGCGCTAATCACGCATCAAAATCCACCTTTGTTTCCCGATCTGGGGCTCCCAGGGGCTAATTTTGCTTCCCGCGCAGTCTCCATGGGCCTCGGTCAGCACGCTTTGAGCGAGGTCCTTGTCGTTCCACACTGGCTGCTATTGCCACTGGTTCAGGGTGTTTTTGATTGTTGTTATGGATTTCCATAGAGATTTGATCCGACTTGATACAATCATGGTTCTTGACAGTCTTTTATGGATCCAATTCGGATCAACAAACCCTGAAATGGGATTTATCTCAAGAAGTACTATGCTTAGGTCATCTTGCATGGTTACTTGTGTACATTAGTGTGTCATTCATTTTTGTGCAATGTGGTTTGTAGTGTTAGTTTTCAAACAACTTTCCTGTTTACTATATTTTCCCTACTTTGCAGATGTCTGTGACTCCTCACTTCGGTTTCACTGATTGTGCTTGTCATAGTACTTAGAATCTATCCTCCGTGGCATGGGTTATTTATGACCCTCACTGTGAGTTGATTAACCTTCAAGGTATTTGTTTAGGCCGCACAACTAATAACATTGTTGAATATAGTGCAGTCATCGAACTGTTGTCCAAAGCCATTGCTCTTGACATTCGAGAGTTGCTTGTCAACTTGGATTCACAACTTGTTGTCCTTCAACTCAACTAGCAATATTCCATCAGAAACCCTCAGTTATTGAGAATGTATCTCCGTATTCGCCTACTGGAAAGGAATTTTTATTACATTACATATCATCATATTCCTAGACACATGAATACATTGACAGATGCATTAGCTAACTATGTGTTGGATCGAAATTTACGAAACATGTGAAAAACTAAAACAAAGCATTTGTACCATAGTAAGAAAGAAAATACAGCATACCCCCAAAAAATAATATGTGTGGTGATAATGTTTGATACATCAAAACCCCAAAAAATAATGTGTGTTCAAAATAGCATCGACAGCTTGCATGCCTCATATATCCGTGGCAATCAGGCCTCAAAAATGTAAAATGATGGACCTAGGAACTAATGAACATGGTGATCGTGGTAGCATGACATGACTTGTGCAACACGAGTTAGCAATTGGCGAATCCGATCTGATACTTCCACCGTGTGTCTCTGGTACTGGCAAGGAATGTATCCCACCCGAACATACTCTGGAATACCACAAGTCAACCCCTAAAGGTTCCTCGCGATCTCCTCCTCGTTGTCACTCCCCTCCTGATAAGGAGCGACGAGATCAAACTGGCGGACGACACACCTAAATATTGGGGACATCTGAGCAGAATGCTCTAGTCCAACATCTGTATTGACAAAACAAAATATTATAAACACATATATATAAAAAAACAACTTAAAAATCAGAAAATCAAAAAATTGATTTTTTACCTTCATCGTCAAAATCCTCTCCATATGGAAGCAGCATGTCCGAATCTCCACAGAATTCGGTGCCACTATATGTCCAGTCCTCCAAGACGATCAGTTGTCGTCGTAGCCATGAAAAGAAGGCGATCATGTAAGACATATTGTTATAAAATTATATATGACAAAGCAATAGAACACATAAAATATTACATAAATATAAACATATAAAACGCATAAAACAAGAGAGACACAGATATATGTGGTTCACCCAGTTTGGGCTATGTCCACCCCGAACAGCCAGTCCTTCCTTTCTATTATCCAGCAAAATATAGAGACACAACCTACAGCAGATCCACTATAATATCCTTTGTTTTCTCTCATAGTCTCACCTCTCTGTTTCTCGCTCACATAATACACATCTATTACACAGCCTCAAATACAATGCCCTCATACAAAGAGAGGAGTTTCCTTCTAGGGCAAAAAACCCAAAACTAAACATAAGTTCTACCGTCAAATCATCTGCCTAATGAACGTCCCAGATTGACTAGAAATTACTATACTTTTACAAGGCAATTTTACATCTGTTTTTAGCTTCGGGGGCGCTGCCCCCCAGCCCTCGCACCCCACCCCGCCTGGAGGGGTGTACAAATTTCCTAGGGTATACATCCGGCTGAAACAAAGACCTCTGAACAATCATGCTCCACACACAACAATCTACCACTTGGAGAATGATTGTAGCAACTCCACCGCTGCTTCATTTCCTAGACAATGACTCCTCTTTGTACCTGGTTGTTTCTCATCTTCATCGTCATCCTTGAAGACCAATTGAAACTAAGCATATTCTCAATTTCTCCCTGGTTACAACTTTTGTTAACATATCTGCAGGATTCTGGCTAGTGTGTATCTTTTCCAGCTTCAACTCTCCATCTTCCAACACTGATCGTATGAAATGGTACTTGAGTTGTATATGTTTCATCCTAGAATGAAATTCTGAGTTCTTTGCAAGATGAATGGCACTTTGACTATCACTGTATAACGTGCCCATATCATGCTCCTTACCCAATTCACCCATAAACCTTTGTAACCAAATCATTTCTTTACTAGCCTCTGTAGCAGCAACATACTCTGCTTCTGTTGTTTAAAGTGCAACAACACTTTGGATTTTTGAAACCCGACTGACAGTTGTTCCACCAACAGTGAATACATATCCTGTAGTGCTCCTCCTCTTATCTCTGTCACCTGCCATATCTGCATCAACATATCCCTGTAGAGAAATGTTTGAACCACCAAAGCATAATGCTTGATCTGTGGTACCTTTCAAATATCTGAGGATCCATTTCACTGCCATCCAATGTTCCTTTCCTGGATTGTTCATGTACCTGCTTACAACTCCCACTGCATGTGCAATATCAGGCCTTGTGCAGACCATTGCACACATTAAGCTTCCAACTGCTGATGCATATGGAACTTTAGACATATAATCCATGTCTTCTTGGGTCTTTGGGCACATTTCCTTACTAAGTTTGAAATGGCTAGCAAAAGGTGTACTAACTTGTTTTGCGTTGTGC
>APFE030793763.1:78142-89745 GCA_000404065.3 Pinus taeda
AAAAAAAAAAAAAAAAAAAAAAAAAGCACTAGAGGGGATCCAAGTCGAATTAGCGGGTGGCCACCAATATCCACTTGGATCACTCCTGCACGAAGCACTAGAGGGGATCCAAGTCGAATTAGCGGGTGGCCACCAATATCCACTTGGATCACTCCTTCACTTATTTATTTTCAGTTTTGTAGATGATAGCATTCATGATGGGAAACATCACTAACATCAAGGTGCATTAGAGTTGAAATAGAGATGACATTGTCAAAGAAGCTTGTAAAGAATGTTGAAGTAGAAGTCTACATCGTTATAGAAATCATTACGATAGAAGGAAAGTAATTCATGGCATCTCCATTAGAAGCATATAAGAGAAACCAAAGTAGCAGGATATCTGGTTGGATGAAAATCGTCTAGCATGATAGAAAATAAAGAAAGGTCATCATACATCATCATTAGAAAGGAGAATTTGCAGAATGAGGATCATCAAGATCCTCCACCCGAATCTTTATGGGAAGGTTCACTTGGAAGAAGCAAGTTTCTTGTTGAAAGTCTGCAACCCACTTTGTGCCGAATCCACTGGTAAGATGTGATGACAAAGATGTGCAACATATTGAGTTGGTTAAAGTACTTTCATCTTCAAGCAGGGAGAGGAAGCTGCTAGAAGGAAGTCTAGACGACTGAAAGAAGGAAATAGTATGTATATATTTAATAGATAAAATTCATGTCAATGTATAGTTGCAGATAATATGGTTGAATGCCCTACCTCATGAGCATGATCGAAGAAGAAGGATCTCTTACATTAGAATGATGTATGAAGGAATGTAGAAAATGTGCATGAAACTCTTCTACATATTGATAAGATGAAATAAGCATAATATGACCTCATATGTAATACAAGGTGGTTGGAAATCATGGTTCCTTTGTAGAAAGAACCATGTCAAGATGATCCTGAGGAAAAACAATATGTAAAGATGAAAGAAGAGTTCATGGGAAGATGCATCTATAAAGTGATCAACATCCGATAACTAGAAGGATTAACTATGAAATCTCCATGGAGAAGGTATGAAGACCCTGATAAAGTCTGAAAAAAAGAAGGATACCCTTGATATTGAATGTCTTGGAGATGGATTCATACATGTGCAGGATGTTGGGAAAAGTTGATTTCATTACGAAAGGCCATCTTAAGAAAGGTAACTTTGGTTTGATGTTTATTTTAATTTTTGAAATCCTTTGGTTGGGTTATTATAAGGCTACTAAAAGTGAGATGTAGATGTCACATACAACTTGTACTCATGCGATGGGATGGAAGATCCTGAAAGAAACATGACTTGGAAGTTGTATGAAGTAAAGCCAATTGTGGACTAGAAGATCACTTTCCAATGAAAGGAGGGATGACATGACTATTGGTTCAACAATATGGTTCATGGAAGGGAAAGTGATGAAGAAGATGGTTGATTCCCTACAAACAAAATCTGGAAGATGAAGGCTCCATGATGAAAAAGTTAAAGTTCATAATATTGGGAAGAGGAGCCCTAAAAGCTTATAATACCATGATCCCCACCAAAGAGCAAAGATTTGTTGTTGGAACAAAGTTCCTAGTTAAGAGGGAGCTTGAGTA
Organism: Pinus taeda; assembly: GCA_000404065.3. NCBI lineage: Eukaryota > Viridiplantae > Streptophyta > Pinopsida > Pinales > Pinaceae > Pinus > Pinus taeda. The sequence goes on from APFE030793763.1 coordinate 79,749, forward strand.
TATTCCTTTTATAGGAGTAAGTATATCCTCCCTAGTTGAGAGGGAGAGAGACACATAATTCTTGTCTTCATGTTATGAAGAAAGAACGGAGGATTGAGTAAGCAGCTCATATTGATTTCGATACTCTTTGAGGATGTGGTAGGGCATCCAATAAGCAAGAGTAGCTGAAGAGGAAATTCCTTGAGGATGCTTTATTTGAAGACATGAATTGTCCTAAAAGGACATACCCTTTGAACACTCGGGTGGGCTATGTGCCTCGAGAGACAATGATTTAGGTGTCTATAAATCATTAGTCTCACCAACATTGTGCTATGGTCTTGTGGAGAGATAGATTTGTTAGTCAAGGCCTTGCTATGTGACAATGTTGGTTAGTACGATGAGATGCACTGATATAAGATAGTAAGATAGCTTATGAGATGGCTTACCAATCCGACTCTTCTTAAAATAATTCTTCAGTTTGAGAATGCCCAAGTACCATATATGGATTATGAATACCTCCCTAGTTAAGAGGGAGTTTTGAAATATGTAACTAGGTTCGGTCTTGATAATGACATATGTAATCATGAATTTATATATTTGATATAAAGAGACAAATAAATTTATTATAGTCATTCTTGATGCACGGGTTTCATGCTCAAAGTTATTTTTATAGGTCAAGCACCCATTGAGTGCCTCTATGGCTTGTCATTAAGTCAACAAGTCAATTGAGTCATTGTCATGTATGGAAGACCCTTTTGAGCATGTTGTATATTGTAAAAAAAAAAAATATTTGAGTCAAAATTAGATTCAAAGAACCTCCAAGACCTTGTCAACATGCAAGCAACAAGTCAACCTATCAAATAGTGAAGTTGGCGTCCTAGAGATGGCATGTCGGCCTAATAAGGCTCTCTAGAAGCCTATATTTAAGAGGGAATTTGACCACTTTTGAGACCATCAAAGAAGCTTACAAGAAGTTTAATCAAGTGAAGATAAGGAGACCTAAAACCAATGAAGAAGAAGAATATTCTAAGGAAGAAGAATTTGAGTTTTTTAATTGTTTTGGGCCATCATCCTCACAAGTGCAAAGGAAAACTAGGGCACATTGAAGTTGTAGCAAGTTCAGATTACAGTCATCATTAAAAGCCAAATTTTTGGTTAAAGGAAGTTTCCTTTGCAAGCTGATTTTTCCAGAAGAAGAAGTCATCTCAAGTGAAGGATAGAGGAGGAAAAAATCACCATAAAAATATCACAGGTGCCATCTAGGGTTTCTATGGCAGCGACCAAGAATTACAGGTCGAAGTTGCAGTCGAAGGTTGCAGGTCCAAAGTCTAGGTCGAAGGAGAAATTTCAGTTGCTATAAGGCAAGGTTGAATTTGCAAGAAGAGATAAGTTTGACTTGGTCTTGGAGGATCCTTGGTCAAGGGTCATAGGTCTTGGAATTCGTCATTTGAAGTTCAATAAAAAGGGAAGAGTTATTGTGGGTTTTCCTCTCAAGAAGGAGAGCTTTTGGCCCTGGATTATAGCCTATATCTTGTGTCATCTTGTCTTATTGCTCTTCATTGTTTGGTAGTTGTTTGATGATCAAGAACACTAATAATAAACAAATTAAAGAAGAATCTAATCAAGTTGATTAAAATACATCACAAGCAATTATCAAAGAAAGAGAAATCACCCTAATCTAGCAAACCTAGATTTCTCAACAAGATCCATATGAAAGGAATGACCTAAACCTAATATTAATGAGCAAGACACAATGTATTCAACATAAAACATATCTCATGAGTTCTTAGCCTCCCTCGTCAATGCAGTTTACTATAAGTCATATGTTTAAATATATTTTCAATTTCCATGAATTTTCTCATCAATTATGTGTATATGTGATTAGAGACAGCTAGGAAGGGCAACTATCTATGAATAGGTTCTAGTTAAAGCCACCATCAGAACCCTCTTTCTTACCAATGTAGTAAAAAACATTGGTGAAATTCCTTATAGAGAATCGCCATCAAAACCCCCTTGCTTACCAATACAATGAAAAACATTGATGAAATGCCTTATACACACTAAAGAATATCCTTATCTTAGTCTTGTAAATTGATGGATAGAAGAAGTGTGAAATAACACAGAAAAACCTTGGTACGTATTCGATTACTTTCCGCATGATGAGGACTCCTCAGTAAATGTGGCTCAAGCCATGAACGATCTTCCAACATACCAACCTGCTCATTCTCCAGAACCAGAAGAACTTCAGCCAAAAGATGTTCTCGAAAGAGAATTTCAAATTTGGCCTCTAAATTTTCATTTTCGAGATGGCTCTGGCCAGTCTCAGAAATAAAGCTTTGATTCCTTGGTTTTTTGCTAGCAGGTGGAAGGTAGGGCCGCTTAGTGTAACTAGAACTGGTTTCAGACCCAACAACCATCTTCAAATTCCTGATTTCTCCATTCATACTCCACGACTGCAACTGCATATTATCTGCAATCACCTTTGAAATTGAACAAGACGAAGAGGCCTCCATCGAGGCTTCCATGTTCAAGGCTGTATGTTGATTTGAGTTTCCCTTCATCCACTCATCATATAATAAACCGCTCTGCTAAAGAGCTATCTTTTGTCCCCTTCTTTTCCCTCTCAATCTGGATGCTTGCTTCTTCTGATAAGAAATCAGATCTTCGTCTAAAATTTCACCCGTGAAACCCATAGGCGGGTGCAAGAACTGACAACCGGGGCCTGAAGCACCATGTGGATGATCTGATGTGAAGAAGAAAAAAAAAAAACTGCCCGAAATTTGCCTGTTGGGAAATCCTTCTTGCGAGCTCTGCACCAATGCCAAATATTATCATAATCCCTTTTGTTTTGGGTGTACACAATGGAACTTTTTCATTTACATTTCTTGCAAAGTTTCGCTTATTAAATCTATTCATTGTTTCTTTAGAGCTTGTTACACAGATGATCATCTTCAAGTTTTTCTTTCAAGGTTATCTTACAGCTCTATTTCGACTATGAACCTTTGAACTTGTGCACAATAGCTCTCATTATTTGTGGACGCCTATGGTTCTTATATATTGAGCCTTGTACTGGTAACTGTATAATGTATTAAACTTGTTAATAATTTATAACATGCATGTTGGTATTTGTTGGTGCCAATTGATATTCTGATGGATCCGAATATTAAAGGAATTTTCAACTTGATGCATTATCAAGTAAACTGAATCCATGTTCCGATGGTATAGCCATTGCTCAGAAGTGAAATGGATGAGCTTCGTTTATCCTAACCTCTGCTGGAAAAACTCTTGTTTGCGTCATGCATATGCCCAAAAATTTTGTTCTGAAAATTAATGGGCATCATATAGATTGCTAATAATGTCGATGCTACCAGTAACTGTGACTCGAAAACTCATTGAGGAATATACAAGAAGGAAAGTCATCACGGCCTCAATAGGCAAATCTGAAAAAGACTATTTTCGCCTCTATTTTCTCTACAGAGTACAGACCTAGAAAATGCCCAACACAGAAATCCAATTGTTTCCTTAAAATACTCTATCAAGAAAACTAAATTATGTGGTACCTGGTAATTTAGCTAAAATTAGTAATGTGTTAGGTAAATGCGAAAGAGTCAAGGTTGTTAGGTGAACAACAGTAATTTCAAGTACCTGGTATTGGTGACCCATGGTTATATGTAGTTAAAGCCTTTAAAAGACACAGGGATTCTTCATTGTAATGTACCATAGTTGAGGAAAAGCTCACTTAGCCAGGGCCAAGGTGTTGCTATTGTGTTTTCATAATATAATGTGGCTCTTTACCAAATCCAAAATACATCAGTTCAATATGCAATGACTTCAATCTATTTAGAGCTTTCTACTTTGCATCATTTAGAAATATCAGCCTTGTATCAAATGTTGTTTTGGGTTTTGTAGTCCTTCCAATTTTCCATTTCCTTTCGTAAATAGCTATGTTTCTGATTCTCCCATTAGTCCTCTGCCTACAGACAGGAAAAATAGGAATGATGGATGGCATGAGGGCTATGCTTTGAGAATCTATAATACTTTCGTTATGTAATCATGCCAGTTGAAATAATTCTGATAGTAATTTCTCTTCCAGCCAACAAAGGGCAGGCTTTCGGTTCATGTTAACTTTTCTTGTTCTTACTTTTTGAAGCCAGGGGTCATAAGCAAAGCCTACAACTATTGTTAACAGTAAAGTTAACTATGGGAAGCTCAGTAGTTCTTTAATAGATTTGAATTTATTATTCTCTGCTGCTAGGTATCTGTATCATTGTTGTGTTAAAACAGTGCATTCTAGAGGGCATCAAATCCTATCTAAAGCTAGGACTTGTGGTACAAAGCTTCTGATCATGGAAACTAACTATTTTTTTAAGTTTTGGTCAAGTTAGTAATATCTTATTTGAAAGGTTTCTTACGGAGGATATGAAAAATATGTCTATTGGCCTGTAGTTGGATGGTAAGTAGGAATGCTTACTACAAAGGAACATAGGCCTAATTCTGATAGACAACTTACCTGCCCAAATAAACAATACCTTCAAAGAAAGGATATGAGAAAAAGCTTTAGTAAATTGATAGAGATGACAGAATAAGAAGGTATAACCAAGTCAATCATGGTAAGGAATTTCTTTTGCGCGAGATATATCATGGAATCTTTACTAAGATGGTGAAAAAGGTTGAAGAATGGGCAAAGCAAAAGGACACTTTCTTGTCACTACACTGGGAAAAAGGAATGTCCCTGTATCATGTAATGTATCTTTAGCTGCTGAATTTTGCAGGTGATAATTTATGAGTATTGTCCATATAATAAAATTATATTTCAATATCATATATTATATATATTTTGTATATTATGTTAATTTGAAGATATACAGATAATGCCAATCTTATGCATGCTGGTTTTTTATTTTATTTTATTTAAGACTGAACACCTTGTAATATGATGATAATCATCCATAATGATTTTGGATTTGAGCCAGTTTAAAATTCAACAACTGAAATCCAAAATCACTGTGGACAATCTCCCAGCTACGAAAACCTAAATTCTACCATGGTCTGAATTTTATGAAGCTACCAGACCCTGCAATTTTATCCCATAGGCTCCATGGATGGGATAGCAAACAGGAATACCCTAAAAATGAAGTAAGAGGGATCCTTACCATCTAGGCTTCAAATCATATCTCTTTTGAATGTGGTTTAGGTGTTGTTATCAGCATTTTTTGTGGAAGTGAAGGTTGCCATCATCCCCATAAGTGTTGCAAAAGGAAGCTAAAAAACCTACACATCTTTGGGGATTATAGACCTGTGATGCACTGGATGTAAGATTCCAAAGAGCAGAGAAACATTAATCTTCACAGAATAATGTAATTTAAGCATAATTTTTCCTCGATTCTTTTTCAGATTTCCGATATTTCAATCAAACATTGAATTCCCTCTTTTAGCAAGCTTGGAGAGAGCCCTAGATCTCTCTGGATCAAGGTGTCGACCGAAGGAGTGGAAGAATCTCTCCCTTATAGAATGTTTGAGTTGTAGATTTTGTTTTGTCCTCCATGGACTTGCGGCTATCCCAGGGAAGCTTTGATTATGATGACTCCCACAGCGGCTCTGATTATGATGACTCCCATAGCGGCTCTTATATTGATGCTATCAGGGTATTTCTTTCTGCAGTAAGACCTTACTCAAAATCAGGAAAAATGTTGATTTTATTTGAGGATTAATGTTGCTATCAACATTTTATGCTTGTATGGAAACATTTTATGTTTATATGAGGAAAGATATTTCCATTTAGTGATTTTTATTTTCTTATTTAACTATAAAATTCCAAAAATACTTCCCACATTTATGAACAACAATTTTAGTAAATTTAGTAATGAAATTAATATTACTTATTCAATAAATTTTTATGAAGTATTTAGGTAAACAAATTAATGATTTAAGATTCAGATATTTGATATTTAGAAAAGCCTATCCTTTTATAAGTTATTAACAATCAAAGGACATAGTTTTCTTAATTAATACTAAATAATTACGTCAAAAGGCGTTTTCTTCGTGAGGTTGGGTGGGCAAACAATGTTTGCCCCACCTAATCTAAGAGCTTTATTTTCGCCTTTCAAACCAATTATATTTTGACACGTTCGGACAAGTTTTGTAGAATTTTGTGCAAGTTTTTGTCCTTGATCATTGAATACATTGTCTTGCGAACATTTATGAACCCATCGTCCTGGATTGCTCCCACAGATTTAGACCTGGATGCAGTGAAAACCTACGTAGACCTGCCAAGAATTTATTAGATTGTGGGTGAAACGTCATTTGCAGATACCAAAAGTTTAGAGGAGGTAAAAGGACAGAGACATTTCTAAAATGGAGGCATGAAATTTGAATCTCTCCCATAGTTGCCAAGGTCGGTAACTACCACCAGTGTTTTTTCACTAAAGACAACACACATAAACATGGAACTTTTAAGCCCAATAGGGATCACATTTCTAACTTTTAGCCAAAAAATAAAAAATAAAAAATTACAAGTTCGTTTCAAACTCTACAAGACCTTAAAACAATTATTCAAATTTCCTAATGATCATTTAGATTCATTGGTGAGCCCTGAAATTTATAAAATTCCATGCTCTTGTGTATATTTTTATATTGGCTAAATTGGTAGATCGGTTAAGCTGGAAAAACACATATTTCCCAATGATCATTTGGATTCATTGGTGGGCCTTGGGGTTTTTTAAATTCCATGCTTTTGTGGATATTTTCATATTGCCCAAATTGGTAGATCCATTTAAGTTCGGTTGAAAAAAAAAAAAAAGTTAAAAAAAAAATATAAAAAAAAAATTATTAATAAATAAATTCAATCTTTGTTGAACATGCTTATAATTCCAACCACCTCATATTATTTGGCCAAGCTAAAACCCTTTCCCCCTGCGCTCTTCCATTCCACCTAGATCATCCACTAAGCCCTCGAACTTTAATCATAAAGATGGATACAAGTTAAGTCATTCTTGGAAGTCTCTCATTCAAATGCTTAATCTTTAATCTTTAACCAAAAACCCTCCCCCTCATTAATTTCTCAAATTAATTTCCTCTTCCCCTCCTTTCAAGAATTTATTTCATGCCATTTTAAAAAAGCCCAAAGAAATTGAATCGCTGCTTTGTACCTTGTGCTTGCAAGGATTGTCATTGTTATGGGACATTTATGTTACTATAACTTTCTTCTTACATTTAACCACCTCTTACATTTTTTAGAATGATATATAAAAGCTCAAATTTTGATTGTATTTCATTGTCGTAATATTTGGCTTGATTATTGTCTTCCACATTCCCCTGCTCCGCCTATCAGCATTCCTTTGCACCTCTCAGTGCAATCGCTAGTTATTTTATTAGTTAGATGTTATTTAATTTCCTATAATGGTTGTCGTTTCATTTTGATTTTATTTCTATGGCAGGGAGGGATAAGACTTCATTCTAATTCTCTCATAGGGTACTAATGTTTTAATGACGAGTTCTCACCTAGCAAGTGGAAGATTATGTGGTTCTCACATCCTCTTGAATAGAGTATATGTCTTGTAGTTGGAGTCAACTAATACCCCTCTATCAATGGGGTTACATATATTTTTTGAGTGCAACATTCACCACCACTGTAAGCCCAAGGTCACAAGTTAAATCCATGCAAACACCATGTGAAGCCTTGTATTAGGTATCTTAGACCTGTGCCTTGTCATATTGATTATGTATCCATTTTGTTTTGGTCGAACCAAGTCCATCCCTTGAAAGCTTCATATAGGCAATCTCGTCCCTAATCGTATTGGAGAACCATGGTAGACTTTTCATAATAACATGATTTTATGGGAGCCTGCATTTGTAGGGGTGATCATTAGTGTATGGGCTAGTCTAACTCGTGTGAAAGTGCACCAATGTCACTTCACATGGTTAATGTCTATAGAGTTTGTAGGTGACCTTGGCCTTGGTGCAATATTACTCATGACAACTCTCATATCATATTAATGTCTTGTGGCAAATTTCACCTATCTTGAGGTAATTCATGGTTCCCAATGCAAAATGGTATAGGTGGTCAAGAAGTCGACCTAGTACTAGATTGTAGAGTATGACTAGAGAATTCCATGTCATGTAGAAATTTTCCTATTAGAGCATCCAGTGAGGATTGTGGCTTGGTCAAACTTGGTCAACAAGATAAGAGAATATTCCATGTGGGATTTTAGGCATGACATTTGGCAGAGTCTTGTATGCATTACATCCAAAGCAATCAGCAGGATGTGATGAAGAATACCCAAGTGCCAAAATTTTGAGATCACGAAGGGTATTAGAGATCAAACACATGGGTAGGATGACATGGCAGTCAAGGTGATAATGTGATAATGCTCTAGATGATTGGGGAGATAGAGAAATACCTAGTACAAATTAGGAGCCGAGTAACAAAACCCATGTCTTAGATTTACCAGAAGGGCAAGGGCATTGGATATCTAGAGATGATGGGCCCAAGTCGAATTCTACAAGCAGAACTCAATATTCAATAAATCAAAAAGTAGTCGTTGGTCAAGTCTAACCATTGAAGACGGGTCTACTAGCTATTGTGTTAGGAAACCAGCTCACGAAAAGATAGAAAACATAGATCAACGCCTTAGAATTCAGCTTCTTCGAGGAGGCAACCTCCTTTACATTACACAAATGAATAATTATTCGATGATACAAATGACTAAACCTTCCTTTTATATATAGGAGTCTAAGGGATCACAATATAATCAATCCGACATAACAGTAATAACATAAGGGCAAAAAAATAACAATAGTGGGTTTCTATGGGGCATACTAATAACAATATGGGGACAATAGAGGCACAATAATAACAATAAGGGATACAATGACAATAGTAATGGGGGAATCACTAGTATTATAGGGGCCTAACATGCCCTCTCCTTCCGATAAGCGTTGTCCTCAATGCTTGAATAGTTCTGGATACTTCTATATAAAATTCTCATCCTCCCATGTGGAATCTTCAGCAGAGAAGTTCTTCCACTTGATGAGATACTCCAAAATTGATCGATTTCGTAGCTGTCAGGTTCTTTTTTCTATGACTGCTTCCGGTTCCAATATGATTTTTCCTTCCTCATCAAGTTATGGCAATATTATTTGAACTGGGAGATTGTCACCTATAACCTTCTTTAAACATGAAACATGGAAAACTGGATGCGCTCGGGAAGTTGCAGGAAGCTCCAATTTGTATGCCATAGTACCAATCTTTTGCAAAACCTTGTACAAATCATAATACTTTGGTGATAATTTATTATCCTTCTTAGCTTGCTTGAGGGACATTTTTTTATATGGTTGTAGCCGTAGGAATACCCAGTCACCTACATCAAAACTTCTGCCGTTGCAATGTTGATCTGCCTGTTGTTTCATTCTATTATGCACCAATGTGAGTTTATCCTTTAAGATTTGGAGAACTTGTTGTTGATGCTCGATGTGATGTTCCATTGCTTGAACCTTAGAATTTTCTCTTAAATATGATGTAATGGATTGTGGATGATATCCATAAAGTGCCATAAATGGTGTCATTTTTGCTGCAGTATGGAAGGAAGTATTATACCAACATTCAGCCAGAGGCAACCATTTGACCAATTGTGTCTGTTTATCAAATACAAAGTAACGAAGATATCCTTCCAAACATTTGTTTACTATCTCAGTTTTCTCATCAGATTGAGGATGATAAGATGAGCTATGAGCTAACTTAGTACTGAGACAAGAAAATAAATTTGTCCAAAAATTTCCAGTGAAAATGGGATCTCTGTCACTTACAATAATCTTTGGGTTTCCATGTAGCTTTTGGATTGTTTCCATAAATGCAGTAGAAATTGTATTGGCTTTAGATGGATGTGATAATGCACAAAAGTGTGCATACTTCGTAAGTCTGTCAACTACCACCATGATGACACTCTTTCCTTCGGACTTGGGTAAACCTGTGATAAAATCCATTGAAACCTCCTCCCAATGTTGGCTTGGAATGGATAAA
>APFE030793763.1:99659-129822 GCA_000404065.3 Pinus taeda
AATTTGAGGCGATTTGTAACAATGTACTATGATACAAAATATTCGCCCAATAAAAATATAAAACCCCTTAATTTAGCCGAAGGGCGAAAATTCGCCCCTAAAATTTTCCATGACGAGATCTCTGTCACTTACAATAATCTTTGGGTTTCCATGTAGCTTTTAAATTGTTTCCACAAATGCAGTAGCGACTGTACTTGTTTTGAAAGGATGAGATAGTGCACAAAAGTGTGCATACTTGGTAAGTCTATCAACTACCACCATGATGACACTCTTGCCTTCAAACCTAAGTAAACTTATGATAAAATCCATTGAAACTTCCTCCCAACACTTACTTGGAACGACTCATGTTTCTAGAAGACCTGGGGTTTTAATTGTCTCAACTTTATTTTGTTGGGAAACCAAACATTTCACCACAAACTTTTGAATATCATATTAAATAATGACATCCCAAAAGAATTCCTTCTTGACCCTCTAGTAAACTATTTTTAAAAATCCTAAGAGGTGTGCAATTCCAAAATAAATTTTGTATGGGTTGGGAGTTCTTACATAGATATAAGCGATTTGCACCACAATGAATCATTTTTTCATATAAATGTAACATAAGCACTAGGATCCTGCTGCAACTTTTGAATGAGAGACCACATCGTCATTCTTCCATTCATCCCCTTGCTTCAATTATCAAATTAGGTTGGATAATAGAAATGGCACAGAGCAATGCCTCCACATCCCCATCCCTTCTTGAGAGTACATTTGCAACAACATTTTTCTTCCATTTTTTGTAAATGATTTCAAAGTCATAACCCAACATCTTTGTGGCCCATTTTTGCTGCTCTTTTGAAGATAATCTTTGTCCCAAGAAGTATTTAAGACTATAATGATTTGTTTTCACCTTGAAGTGTTTTCCCATTAGGTATGGGCACCATTGCTTTAGGGTATGTAATATTGCCAACATTTCCTTCTCATAATTAGTTGTAAATACTTTCCCTTGATTGGACGAATTTCAAAAGTAACGAGTCTTGCTTCTTGTATTAAAATAACACTAATTCCATTTCCCGAGGCATCATATTCCACACTAAAGGTTTAAGTGAAATCTGGTGTAGCTAAGATTGGAGCTCGACACATTGCCTCTTTGAGATGTTTAAAGGCTTTAGTTTCTTCTAGAGTCCAAAAAAATGCATCTTTCTTCAATAATGTCGTTAGAGGTGCTACTATTTTCCTATAATTCTTAACAAACTTGTGATAATACCTTGTCAACATAGGAAACCCTCGAAGATGCCTTAAGGTTATGGGGATTTTCCATTCCTTAATGGATTTAATTTTGTTAGGTCTACCTTAAAACCCTCATGAGATACAATCTGACCCAAATATTCCACTTCCTATACCCCAAAGAAACATGTGAAGGGTTTTGCATACAACTGCTTATCCTCCAATAGTTTGAGCACCATGCCCACATGTTAAAGATGGTATTTCTAAGACTTGCTGTAAATTAGTATATCATCAAAAAATACTAACACAATTTTATAAGGAAGGGTTTGAAAGTGGAATTCATCAAACCTTGAAATGTGGAAGGTGCATTAGTAAGGCCAAAAGGTATAACCAGAAATTCATAATGACCTTCATGAGTTCTGAATGCTATTTTGGGAATGTTTTCTGTCTTCATTTTAATTCGATTATATCCTAAACAAAGATCCAACTTGGTGAAGTAAATTGCTCCATGTATTTCATCCAACAATTCATCAATGACATGAATGAGAAATTTATCTTTAATAGTGAGCTTATTGAGCTCTCTATAATCTAGACACATATGCTACGATCCATCCTTCTTGTGCACTAATACTATTCGATAAGAGAAAGAACTTCGGCTATGTTGAATTATACTTGCCTCTAGAATTTCTACAATCATACATTCAATTTCACTCTTTTGGGCATAGGGATATTTATAAGGTTTGATGTTTGGAGGAACACTTTCTGGAATCAATTGAATAACATGATCATGATCGTGAATAGGTGGGAGACCTTTGGGTGTCTCAAATACCCTTGAATGATTGTCAAGGACTCTTTGGAGATACAGAGAAATGGATGACTTGTATGTTTAAACATCTAGTGACCATAATTGTGGAACTGCCCCTCGTTGTTTCTTTTTTAAAAGATTTTTCATGCCATTAGAGTTGATTATCTTCCAAGGTTTCCCTACGATACCCCTTATTCCAAATTTTTTCCTTCCTAGGAAAATTTGAAGACAAGTTCTTGAAAATTAAAATCTATCATCCCCAGAGATTGTAACCATTGGAATCCTAATACAACATTAGCACCACCTGTTGGAATGGAAAGCATTGGAATATTTAATACACATTCCCCCATGGTTAGATTGATATTATGACACTTCCCCGAGTAGTTTATAGTTCCTCCATTTGCAACCATTACTTTACACTCTGGTTCTGGATATTGAAAGCAATTCAAATCTTTGGTTATCTTACAATGAATAAAATGGGTACTACTTGAATCAATCAATACTAACCTTTTTCTTCTTGATATATCCTTCTATCTGTTGAAAAATGTGCAACAAGAAATGCTAAATTTAGAATGTGCTAAAAATAGACATGCTAAAAATAGCAGTTTGGCCAGTGAGGTCATTGGCCACATTGGGTGAGAGGTGAAACTACTAAAAATAAAAAGTTCTAAAAATAGCACTTATGGGTCCCTTCCTATTTATAGCAGTCCCTAGTCTATCTATAGGAAGCAAAATTAATTTTGGTCTTAACAGCAGTTGGAAATATAAATTAATTAATTCTTCACGAGTTAATTAGTTAAGGAAAAACAAACTTGAAGTCTTTGTGAGAACATGCAATAATTTCTCCACTAATTGGGGAATGTGTCCTTGATTTGTTCCACTGATTGAGGAATTAAGGATGAGTTCTATAATGAGAGAATCAATTGACTTAGTTCTAACTAGTCAAGTCTAGTTAGACTATTTTAACAAGTTGTTAAAATAATAAAATATAGTTTGTTAATGCTTGCATGCATGTGACAACTATTATTTTAGATAACTGAGGATTCCACTCATGGATAATTGTTGCATGTCAGTTCTGTTAGAGACCCAGTTGAGATCAGATGTGGGACAGTGTACTATCAGATGCTTGGATATTTCTAGTAAGTATTCCTTGCATGGAGAATGATATATTATAGGAGATTGAAGGACTTGTGGCCTATATATTGAGGCCTAGGTAGTCCATGATTTTCATCTTCTGATTGAAGATCATCAGAGTACATAGAGAGAAGGATAGCTATTGAGTTGATTCTTTTTGTATTGTGAAGAGGATTTCCACTTGATTGATAATACAATGTTGGGGTTTTATGCTGGTGCTTTCCCCAGTGATATATTCTGTGTTATGTGTGATTGATTTCTCTTGATCAATTATTCATGTTTCTACTTGATGTTGTGCATGAATTCTATTATGTTTCCCGCTTAATGTTTTGTAGAAGTAGAACAAGTATTATGCTTTAGGACATTGCATATATTGGTTTGTTATACAGGGGAAATTTCTACACTATCTTGAGAGTTTGGGGAGTGGTAATTCCTACAAATGCATTACAATATATGCTTAGATTCATTTATTCTTTCTCAACCCCTAAGGTTGGTTCCTGGTGTATATCTTCTTCTTTTTATATTTCTTGTTCCTTTTCTCCCTCCTCTTCACAATTTATGTAAAATGATTTCTTCTCAGCACACTTATGACCTTTAGTGTATTTGCTATCACAACTGTAACAAATCCCTTTTGCTCTTTTTCCCTCTAGTTGTTTTGGTTTCAACCTTGTAGGTTGTGGGAAACTAGGAGTGACAACACTTCCATCTTTGTTGTTATGAGTGGTAGACCTCCTTGTTGCCATATTTTTGCTTTCAACTTGGCTTTCCACCCTAAATGAATTCTCTAATGGCTTAGGTTGCCAAAGGAAAACCTCATGTTGGATGTTATCCTTTAAAGTCCCTATGAAGACATTAGCCAGATGATCCTCTGGAATATCAGTTACCTTGATATTCATTCTTTGGAAGTCCTCAATGTGCTCCCCAACTAAACCCTTTTTTAAGATTCATCATTTGGCTAAAGAAGGTATTTCTCTTCGTATCCTCATAACGTGTTATCAATTCCAATGTAAAAGTTTTCCAAGTGGCAAGTGATTTTCGCGAACAAAACCATTGATACCATACAAATCGATTGAGTTCTAAATATAAATGTGCAATGCGTATATCTTGTGTGTTGCGCATCATGTAGATCAAAGAACGCTCCATCTGTAGTACCAATCATACTAGATCCTTGATATCAAAATTCCTCATATCCATCTTTGGAATATGGTTGGTCTTCAGCCCAAAGTTAGTCTCTAAAATCATGATTTACATTCCTTTTGTTCTCATTAAGGGTTTCATGGAATACCTTGCCACCATTAGGAAGCCTTTCTTCTAACAACTTATTCAAACCTTCCATGTCTACTTTTATTTTATCTTCTAAACCATCCATCTCAACATACATTTCTCCCAATTCATTTTTGGTTTCTCTTTGTGAGGGTGACAATTGTTGCACTTGTTCTCGCAATGCCATTTCTTCCTCTTCTTCATGCGTCATAGTAGAGCTTTCTAAGGGCTTAATGGGTGTAGCAATTTTTTGTTTGGGAGGAATTTTGGAACCAATTAATGATATCTATGCTTCACTATGCCCTTTGAATAACTTCAAGTGGACTTTCAAACAAAAATTATGCAAATTTAAAATACACACTTTTTAGAGCTTGATTTGGAGTTTGTTTATCAGGTTGACTTGAAACTATTGTATCTATATGATTTCAGCTTCCCAAGGTCTGAAATTTCATCGTGTAGTATACCTCTATGCCTTATTTCCAACCCCACTAGTTAGACCTTGATTAGATTCTTCAAGATAAAGTTATGCCAATTCTCTCATGATGGCATGATTATGGTATGGTTCAGTAGATCCAATTTGTATGGGATGCAACGTGTCATTGTTGTAACCTTCATCCTTACAACTCATACCAAAGAAACTACATTTCGTGTACTTTTATTCACTTTTTACGGAATTCAAATCCGACGCTCAAAGAGAAATATATGAGGATTTCCCTCGTGATACCTATTTGAGACTGAATTATGCAACATACAAAAAGCCTAACTTTCTTGGATCATATATCCATAAATATAGCGAACCAAGGCTTGAAATTGTAATCAGATGTTCACCAAGATTTCACCTCCATGTGGTAGAAATTTCACTATCTAAAGCTTCACAAAAAAATAGTTATAGTGAAAATGCGACAATGACCTGTTTGAAGCAATGAAACCCTGGAATCAAGAGCTCTAATACCAAATGTTAGGTATCCATATAAAAAATAGCACATAAACATAATAAAAAATAGACCGACAACTCCATAATAAGCCACTTCGAGGGAGAAACCTCCCTTTACATCACTAAATGAACAATCCTTGGATGATTCAAATGATAATACCTCCTTGGTATATATAGGAGTTTAAAATGTCAAACTATAGTTAGGGCCTACAAAACAATAATAATGTAAGGGCACAATAATAGCAATAGTGGGTTTCTATGGGGCAAATAATAACAATATGGGGTTACACTAGTATTATAGTGACCTAACAATATTTTGAAAAGGGGCTCTACTACTTTGTGGATACCATCTTTTGCCACACACAAAGGACATAGGTTGGAGAAGCCACAAAATGATGCTACTTCTAAGAAGGGTTAAACATTCCCAAAGTGAATTAAAATAGTGGGGACAATTTCCGAAAATACCAAGCTTACTCCCTTAACAAGAATTGGTCATAACAACTAAGAGATATATCTACTTCACACTCTATCAAGAGGTGAGATTCCATAGCACAAGTATAATTCCAACAACAAAAAATCCAAAAATATTTTAAAATCTCCTTTTTTATTTTCAGTAGTTAGGGTAAGCTTCACTTGCTTGTTTTTCATTCACATCTCAATTTTAACAAGTTATTTATTGGGGAAAATTAGTGTAAATGTTAGATATAACCCCCATTTTGATACAAGTTCATATTTCCTCCATTTTACACTTGATTATAGACTTTTGGTTGCATATATGCATGTTTGGAGGGTTTTTTCTTCTTGCACCTGCATTTTCCAGCCATTAGAAACAAGTTTGATAGGCCTACAAGTGAGTACCTTATACTAGAACTTGGTATTTTCAATTCTACATTGATCTATTGTCATATTCGTTACATTAGAGTTGAGTTTCTTTCATTTTCTAGCTATTATAATTATTAAATAAAATTATGGAAAAAATATGGATAAATAAATGTTTATCCATAAATAAGAAAATATTTTTAGTCAAATATTAGTAGAGGGGAGACCCCCAAAGCCTTTATAATCACCCTCTAGCCATCTCACACTTCAGGTAATTCCTTAGAGGTGTTTTGACATAGTGGCTTGGTTGATAAAAATGAATGGATTGTTGTCCATGCACTTTTTTTTTGCACACTTTACAGTCTGTCATACTGGACATCAAGTCGTTTTTAGATGTAATTCCTTAACCAAACATCTAAACTGCTAATTTCATATTTGGTTAGTGGAATTTTAGTAGACCAAATTTCGCAAGTATATACCATATCTTTAATTTATTTTGGATACTAATATTTGCTCTTAGAAAAATGCATTGTTATAGCATTATTATTATTTTTTTTTAACTGAAATGGGTATGTTTTTATTTATTTGGAGAAAAGAATGGACTTACGCCATGGCAGCCATCATTACATTGCTTCTGATTCTGTTTCTTGTGTTGTTACAAGATGCATCTTCCTCATGGGTTACAGGGTTGGAATGAGCTTTCGTCATTTATGAGAAGTTGTCCTTTCCCAAGAGTGCAACCTTTGTTCACCATCAGATCTACTTCACTGTTCAAGTTTCTGAGGATATGGAGGAATTTGTAGGAGTCGAAGTCAAGCAGGTCTCTCTTTAATCTGTTCAGAGTTTTGTTGAGGCTTGCATTGGTGAACAATTTTTCCATATTTATTTTTTTTATTAAGATCTCTGAGTCTCCAAAAGCTTGGAATTCTTTGTCTCCTCTGTCTCTGGCTATTTGACAAGCTTTGAGGAGGCCTAGGATCTTTGCTTGATTGTTGGTTTTCTGCTTGATGCCCCAGCAAAAACTGTCCCTTCTTGATCCGTCCGGGGCATAGATGACCCCACCAGCTCCTGCTGCCCCAAGATTGCCTTTGGAGGCTCCATCGAAGAATATCATGGTTATTTTTTGTTTTCGCCACCATTCTTGAATGGTAGCTTCAAAATCTCTTTTGCACCATTCCGGATTCACTGCATGAGGAGTTGTTAGCTGCTTCCGAGGGTGGGGGAAAAGGGGACCGAACCACCTCTCTTCTTCTGGGAGAAGCAAAGAATATTGTTATAGCATTATTTTACAACTAGACAATAGACATATTGAAAACACATCCACTCCATTGAATCCACATAAAGCACTAAACACGTAACAGAGTTGTTGGGGGATATTTATGGACTCCTCCCTTGACTTTTCAGGGGGTGTTGGGCCTAAATAGCAAGGACTTAAAGCAATGTGATAATTGAAACCTGTCATGTATGTGCCCATATAACAAGACTGCTAGGACTTCAGAAACCATGCTAAACAGATTGGTAAGAAGTTCCATGTCACTTCATGATTCACAAAAAGAAGGCTATGAGGTTCTTACACTCCAACCAACAAATAAGGATGATACTATGATTATAAATGGAAAATGTGGGAAGCACACTTCAAGGAGCAATGATGGTTGTCTCATGCCCATTAAGGGTTCGTGGGTTATAAATGTCCAATATGTGGACATAGTTCTCACAATGAAGTTGCAAAAATGGTATTTCTTATTTTAAAATGAAAATAAAAAATACTATTAATAAAAAATTGTATAAAATAACATGTAAAATGGTTAATGATATATTTTATTGGTGCTGTGTTTGCTACCTCTATTGATATCTCAATATTTTATGTAATTCAATTCAAACATTAAATGTTTGAAGTATATTGGGATTGCCTAGGATGATTCACTCTCTCGAAATGTTATGATTGATGTGTACAAACTTTTATGAATTATAAAAACTAGAAGTAGTTGTTATACGATGTTTGAAACCACTATAGGCAAGTATTTCATACATTTTGTTTCACAATACAACATTGTGTTCAACATCATTCTACACAATTGCTACAATTCCTTATTGCTTTTCCAGAGGTGGCTATTGCTATTTAAGATTTAGGCTTTGATTATTTTCTATCACTCTCTACTTGTTTTAAAAAAAGGGTTAAGATATAAATCTATATTAAATCAACAATATTTATTTAATGATTATACTTTGTGTATCATTGTTGTTACATTGAATTGTTTTAGTACTAAATTGTATTGCTTTTTTTTTTTTTTTCAAATTATGCATAGAAAAAAAAAGTAAATTTTGTAAACTAATGATATTTCCAATTCATATAAAATATAAAACCAAAATTTATGTAGAAATTTCATAAATATCATCTCATAAAATATCATATCATAACATTTAACACTATTTGTATGCAAAACACTCACTTATATAATTTTTTTAAAAGAATGGGAGGGGCTAGTTCCCTATAGAAGCATTATGGGCCCTCTTTTTGTACATATATTACATATACATGTCAGAACTAAGCTGACAACCTTCACATCGTTAATTAATCGCCATCACGACAAGATACTCCATGGATCTGAATACGCTGCAGCACGCGCAGCTCCGCAGATTCGAACGCGGCGGGGGGCGTGCAAACCAACCACCCCGACCGTTACAACATGCACTCACGTGCAGAACTCACTTATATAATTTATATTATCAAAATAACAATATAATTTTAGAGTCACAATTAAGTTAGACATGAACTAATCAAATTAGTGGTTAAGAATTTTTTTTTTTTTTTATTTATTTATTTTTATTTTTTATATGGAATCAGATATGTCTTTGTAAAACCATTTCACTATTAAACTTTAGAAACATACAAATATTCTAACTCTAAATTAAACTTATGATTTTTTAAAAAGAAATGCATATTCATTAATTATTAAACAAATTCAAATTAATTAAAAATCAAAATAAATGCTTTCACTAAATTTATTATTAAATCAAATTATTAAAATAATAATCTATATTATTAAAAATAAAGAATTTTAATATTTTTAAATTTCAAATTTCAACACTAACATTAAAACTTACATATGAATATTATACTATAAGATTAAAATAATCAATAGTCAATTTTTAAAATATTCAAGACATTTACAACTTTTTTATTATTACATTAGTTGTTCGACATAATGGATTTGAAATATAATGTGATTTACATGGAAAAATCTCTTGTAAACTTTTTATATTATTATTAATAATTTTGAACCTATCTCCTTACAACTATTTTAAGTTTAGCCATGTATATATATTTTGAACCTATAATTTTTTAATTAAAAAAAAAAATACAGGTTCTTAATCATTAAATTCACTCCAATTATATAAATAATTATATATGTTCAATTACCAAAATTTAAACATGGTTTTTCAAAAAAACCAGGCTTACTAAACCACAAAGCAAATACAACCTCTTTCGTTTTTGGGACAAAACAGGCTATCCACAAAATAACATGCTCTTTACATAATACCCAATGTGGAAAATATAAATGTCTCCTCCAGCCAAACACAAAGGCAAGCCATCCGATGGGTCAAATTGACTTTAGAGCTGATATATGCTGAGGGCACAGCTGAAGGGTCTGTATATTTAGGGTAGACAATAACACAGTGGCTGCCATTGGAATGTTTACATTTTAGGGTGGACAATGACACAGTAGCTGCCAGGGGAATGTCTTATTCGAAACATAAGCCTAGAAGTTGACAAGGATGGTGCGGCCGCTGGTAGAATGTCTATGCCGGTTTAGCGGCCTGTACAAGTAATGTAACGCCCTATATTGATTCACGAATTATTTCGGGAAAAAACCAAAGTCGTCATTTCAATGCCTAGCTGCCATCGTTGGATGAATAGAGGCCGTTCCATTGCTTGCACATGCTGCAATATCGACCTATACAATCCACTATCGGATGTACCAATGTTTTCTCCGCTGTATGCTTTCCTGCAATTCGCCACATTAGGGCTGTAATCAATCGGCATCCAGTCATTTTCTTCAACCTGGTATCTAATCTGATAAATGGGGATTCTAGTTGCAGAGGGGATAATCAAAGTCGGGGAACTATGCATGGGCGTGGCGGGGGTGTGTAATGAAGGACATGGACTCAAACTCTTCCTCTTCATGGTGGAAAGAGATTGAGAGGATGCCTCCTTATACGTTCCAGGATTCATATCAAGAGGGTTTTGTTTTCAAAATGGTCAGAATGCACATTTGTGGCAGATCCTCTGTACTTCAGGGTTTTATAGAAAAGTCATGGAGTCGGCTTCCCAGGTTTCCTATCTTGCACTGGAACACCGGCTTCGAACTGGAGGCAAGTAAAGTCTGGTGAATCTCGGCATGCATTTGACAACCACCACTCTGTCCTCTGTTTTATGTTGTATTCAACGTTTAATTTCTGATTTTTGGCTCTATCAGGTTATATTGGCCTTACATATTCAGGGTTAGCTGAGGGTTCCTTTACAGTTTGGTTTCATGATTGTACTCTCTAGTTCTATTGGCCCTTTCTAATCATGAATAAATTTTCTGCGTATATTAATCTCATAATGACGTTATTATTGCCATTGTTGTCTATAATACACAAGCATTCTATCCATCTCATTTTTTTTTCTTGGAAGTAGTTTTCAACATTTACTGAACGTTTTTGTTTTCGATGGTGTTTAATTTGGCTTTCTTCTTTCATGGCAGCTTAGGGTAACCTTACGGTTTCTTTTCATGATTGTACTTTCTAGTTCTATTGCCCTGAAATTTTCGTTCTGTATATTAATTTCATCATAACATTATTATTATTATTACTGGTTCTTATAATACAGATATTTTCTATCCATGTCATATTAAGTTATCTTACTTTGAGAGTTTATCGTCAGTTTCATTTTGTTTTGAATTATAAAGGCATTATCTGTTTATCTTGGGACGCTATATTATGGATTCCAATTTTACATTTAGTACACTAGTTTACAGAAGATGAGAATGTATTTATTCTTTGGACGAGCACCCCAAGTTTGCATGCATGTTACTGTTGGTGTTGATGTTAACGAGATATGCCTGGTGGCAAAATTTGTAGTTGATTCATCTTCGAAAGACATTCATTGAAAATGTTTTCAAGATTTTTACATGAAATGATTTTTGGTTCATGTAGGATCTTTGACATTTAGTTTGACCCTGCCATATATTAACAAATTTAATCTTTTGTTTTTAATTTTCAAAATATTGAAAGAACTGAAGATTGCAATGAGATGGTTTTCAGAGTTTTTAATCAAAGAGTGATTGTTTTCTAAGGCTAACTTAGGTAAGGCTGTGTTAGAAGAGGATACAATCCTCTTCACTAGTAAGGTTATGGTATGACCTGACATTGGCTTGGGCATACCAGTTTTTATGGATAAATTCTTATTTTGAAAATAATGCAGAAGAGGAAACTTGATTTGTAATTTTGCAATAAACACTTTTTCCCTTCACTCTTTTCACCAGTAGGAATTTTTTTTTTGGAGTGGGTGGGGGGTGTTAAATGTGCCGTACCAAATTGCAGGAGGTCAGATCTGTCATCTTTTACAAGTTCTTAGTAGGAATCCTTAACAGAGACAACTCCTTATTTTCAAGCGGATTAAACTAGTTAAGTTTAATTCCCTTCTGAATATTGGAATTTTTTGGTGGTGCGAAATCTGATATTTTGAGAACCAAGAAGGCATTTCCCTGTACAGATTGTGCCGAGAATATATCTAAACTGGACCAAATATATTGAGGTCACATAGAGTGATTTTTCCTCTTAAAAAGCCCCTCTAGAGATTATATATCTAGCAGAACTGAATTTAATTATACCTACTTCCTCAACTTCTAGTATTCCAAGACAACAATTTCATTATTTATATGTATTAGACTTTGAAGCCAAATTTTAGTCCAACGTGCACTTGACAGTACATTTTTTTGTCATTTCTCCAACTGCTACTTCCATCATTTCTTTCTTTACTTTTTTGGTCTGGTTTTGCCCCTACATGATAATTGTTAATTTAAAAATTGTGACACTGTAAATCTGCCCAATTTTAAATAACTGCTGGGACTCCAGCTAAGTGACTTGACACGTCCTTATTCTCCCTCGTATCATGTGTCAAAAATGACACATGTTAAAGATGATTTCGACTCGTGTCTTGTTCAAAGGACATACGTTTGACTCGTGTTGGACTTGAGCCTTATTTGTGTCCGAAAATTTGGACATGTTTGGTGAAAAAGTGGCATGTGGCTTTTTAAAATCTATTTTTGCCTCATCTAGAGCTTTAGAGGTTTTGGAGTGTGGCTAAGGGCGATTAAGTAGTGTTAGAAGGGATTCTAAGTGTTGGGAAGTAAATTTGTCTAGGCCGTACTAATACAATGTAATTAATAATAATATTATATATATATTATATATATATATATATATATATATTTATATATATATATATTTTTTTTTTTTTTTTTTTTTTTTTTTTTTTTTTTATTTTATTTATTTTTATTTTTTTTTCTCTGCAAATACTAAATTCTATTAACTGTAAGGAAAAATATTTTTACATAGAGTCGAGGCCACAGAAAACATAGTTTGAGAGCGCTCAAAACAACAGAACTGCCCCTTTACAAACAGAAGCTGGGGAGACTAGTTACAAAGAGCAAGAAACTAGATAAAAGACACTGAGAGTGACATGTTTAGCTGAGAAGGAGAACTGAGCCACAGAAACACAAAATCAGTGCAAACCAGCATTAAGTGTATCACCAATTCCCCAGTTGGAAGCCAAAAATAACAGGTCAAGAGTGCTGAAACTTGACTGGGAGCTAGAATGCCTGTAGGTGATTATCTGAATAGTAGTCGAAAAAAAAAGAAAGAGGCAGTCTCAGGTGGCGTTACCCTTCCTTAGCTTTGCCATGATTCTTCTCCTCAGCCAGACCTGCATCGCCGGTCCTCAGAATCTCATTGCCGTCCAAATCGCTGACAGGGATAGCCATGGAATGGCTTGCTTTACCTTGAGTTCCTTCATCAACAGCAGGTCCTGTATCTTCAAGGGGAGGAGTATTTTTAAGAAAATCCTCCTGACCAGACTTCTCACTTTTCCAATTCTCCGGGCTATCTTTGTCCATGGAGTGCTTACTGCTTTGGGAAGGATCAGGAGCACTGCAAGCTAGAGGGGAGACCTGATTATCCTCTTCCGAAAGAATAATGGTGATGTGAGCAGTAATAAGAGGCCTGTTCAAATTACTTTGAAATTTAAAGTGCATGGTTTGGAAGGCACTGTTCGGAGTTGGCTTGCGCCCCGAGTTCAAAGGTGGCACAACCTCGTGGATGGGGGGAGGATTGTTGGGCTCCAGCGCAGGTTCCACAGAATGATTGGCCGAGGAATGCAAGCCATTGTCACGACGCTTCCCAGAACGATGTCTTTTGCCCAAACGAACCATAATGACAGACAGGTGGTAGGGCGCAGAGAGATTATATACACCAGAGACCTTGGAAAAGTTGGCCTGGGGCTTCCGGCAGTGAACCAGAATCAGCCGGTCACTATCTACCTCCGCTAACCAGGTTCTGTTGCCGAGAGACTGAGCATAAGGCGTGATGAAAACACTGAGGATCAACATGATTATAACAGTGGAAATGTTGCGTCGAACAACGCGAGCCATTAATGCAAATCTGCTACTCGATCCAGCCTTAAAACCTTCCTCCCACTCGCACAAGGTGAAGTCATGGGAAGCCACGCTGCTCTGCAGCTGGCAGTACCAGGCTTTAATTTGCTGCATGATGTGCATTAAGAGTGATGGTGCCACCCGCATCTGGGGTAATTAATAATAATTTTAAATTCTTATCACGTTTATTTAAATTTTAACATTACCATTAATTGTTTCGGGATGTTTTGAGAGTGGTTCTAACCTCGTTGGATTTCATATGGAGAAAGTAGAATTTTAGGTCCCACTCAAAATTTAGCAAACTCAACAATTTTTTGGGATTTTAGGATTTGGGGGATTGCAATGTTTCCATTTGATTCTGTCATGTATGAGGGTATGGAACTAACATTTAATCAAGAGCACCAAGCCCTTTATATACCTTGATGTTGGTGGTAGTGATTGTTGAAATTCTCTATTATGGCCCTAGTAAAAATGTACTATCATTCAATCACAATATCGATTTGACATGTTCAGCTTTATCTATATTAATTTTATGCTTAGAAGGTGATATTAATGATGAGGATCTTAATATAGACAATGATTTTAATGATACGTAGTACTGGTTATTTATTGTAGAATGATTTTGTTTTGGACTCTAGAGGCCATTTAGAGTCTATTTGTTGATGAATTTTTGGTTCATTAATGGATTGCGCCCTGTACTATTTTGGTTATATGCTCTAGTCATATGATTGAATTTGTATCATCATATAAAATTGTAAATGTTTTAGTTTCTAAATTTTAAGGAGATTTAAATCTTTGTCTATATTTCATTTATTCACTAATTTGTTACACACACACAAAACTTGTCCTCTATGTTTTGTTTGTGGGGTCATTGTATCTTGTGTCACACTCGTATTTTCGTATCCTCAGTGTCTTGTATCATAATCATCATGTAAAGTGACGTAAAATTCCAGTAATTTTGTCTAATTAATTTCTTTTAGAGACCTTAATTTCTCCTTAAATTAAAAGTGCAAGAATTGTTTTGAAAAGAAAAGGTCAATAAAATTTAAAATAATACAATAGTGGCATTTTTTTATAGTATTATTTGGATCTTTCACGTCTTGTTCTTCCCCATAAGTTTTAACCTTTTCTTTTTCTCCTTTTTCCTTTTAATTTTTTGAAATGAAATAAAAATTCATATTAAGTACATCTTTGCAATACCATCTTTCTCTTTTTTGTTTTTTTTTTGGAGATTAAATATTTTTCTTTCTTTAGCTCTTCCAAATAAACTTTCACAACGGTTTTACAAATGGTACTTAATGTAGAGACATCTAGTGAGGCACGCAGTAGAGGTAGTTAGCTTGAAGGATTAATCCTAAAACCTCTTCCATAAAGCTCAAAGCACTCAACCACTCAAATCCATTGAGATTTTCTTTTTAATTGGCTTATCCATGGGGAATTTGAATTTAAAATCTCATGGTTTACATATTACTCATGACATGACGATCACCAATTGAGCTACCCTCGTGTCAAAATCCATTGAGAAAAAATGAATCTTCTTTTACCTATACTTATTTTCGTTTACTTTTATGTCTTGAACTCTTTGTTCTTTTCTTTTCTATATTTGGATCTATATGTTTAATAAATCAATAATCATGCTCTTCTTTACCATATGTTTAATAAATCAATAATCATGCTCTTCTTTAACATATGTTTAATAAATCAATAATCATGCTCTTATTTTGAATTATTTTTGGAAGCACATGGAAGGCTTTTCCATCTTTCTTAACTCTCTTTGACCATCCTTCACTCTGTTAAATTTTCTTATGGTTTATTGTTCTTTGCTTTAGATAATTGCATCTTATCATTTACATATGGAATTCACCCCACAACTTTATAACATTATTCAAATTTACAACATTATTCAATAACATATGCAATTATGTAGAAAAAACAATATCATCATCAATGCAACAGAACATAATGGAACAATAGAAGAAAATCATTCACACATAGACACCAGGATTAGTCGGAGACTAGGGCAAAACTCACTACTAAGAAAACCCTTTCAAATTCTTCTTCTTATTAGATTGTCATTGAATGATTCAACAAAAGAGAGTACAATGATCCATATCTTTATCCAGACAACTATCCAACACAATCAACTAAACAATATCTATGAAGTTGATCCCAGCGAATCAATCTAACAAGATCCAAAAGATGATTTCAACAAAAGCATTGATCATATATCACTTCATTAGATTGTAACCAACTTCGGTCATTTGCGGTCAACTGTAGTCACTGAAAAAAACCAAACCCTATTTTCCAGCTGCAGGGAAGACATGTTGTGCGTGCGACTGAAAGGCTTCAACCACATGGATGAGCCAGTTTGCGTGCAGTTGCAACCGAGATTTCACCGTGGCAAACCTTTGGATGAGACTCAAAACCCTATCACTGAAATGCGAACTTCGGACCCTGCAATTTCAACTTCATGCGAACCAATTCTCTACGGACCTACCTCAGATTTGTGCGAGCCAAAAACAAAGAAGAGAATAGAAGAATGCTTCATGATTGTCCAAATGAGTTTGAGGTCACTTGTATTTATAAACTTCCAAGAGTGTCCAATTTGCTTTAGGGCCAACCTGATCAAATGTGTACATTTGGGCTTTAATTCAAAAATACACTTTCCCTTGTCCAAATTGAGTGCTTTAATAGTCAAAATTGGCCCTCTCGAAAAGAGAAATCTCGTCCCATGGTTGGAGTTTGTTACTAAGATGCCAAATTAACACTCTTCATTTCCTTGCCCCTCCAGTTTTTGAAAACATCTTCATGGTCTTGTTTCCTCACCCATTCATTTTTTGAAAACGTTCTCAGTGGTCTCGTTGGTTTGTTTCAACTCGGGGTTTGAGGAAGGAAAAGAAGACAATTTCTCATATGCATAACACGATTTACACCTTATGGTCTTGTTTACTCCAAGACTTGATTCCAAGGGATTCCACCTGTTGTCGCTCAAATTGTACACAAAATTACAACAATGCTAATGAAAAGGGCTGTCACTTTGATCCCTAGCAACTTGGTTCAAATTAAACGACAAGTATGATTATTAAGAATGTTTTGATTAGATCCCTTAAGATTATGAATTAGAGACTAATGCCTTTAAATTTAATCACTTGCACAATATAGACTGCTGCAGGATGCAAATTCTATCCTAAGTGAAGTGCAAGACCTAAGTCTATGTGAGATGTAGGCTCTTGGTACATTTTAATTATATTCCTAGTCTAGGTGAATCCTTCTCCTCAATTCTTGTTAAGCTAGTCTCGAATGCAAGTTGTAGAGAGAAGTACAAGGGGAGGAGGATAAGGCCTCATTAACGATACCTCCTGTGGAGTTCCGAGTTCTAACCACCCAAGTGCCTTCGTTCCTACAAGGGATTGTCCACAAGAGCACTGCAAGGTCACTATGTTAACTGCGAATGAGGGTCTAGACTTCACAAATTGTGTGAAGAAGGTGGTCCTATCTTTCTTACAACCCCAAGGTTATGCTTGGTGCTATGTTTTAGAAATGCACTTCTAAGATAGAATGAAAGTGCAGATGTGAGTGATTGCTTCAATGGGATTATTAGATATGTTAAGTACTTCAACAAGATTAAATCACTTGAAATCAAAATACTTATAATGATATTCAACACAAGATGACAAGAGCAATTAGAGGAAGCACAAGATTACTTAACAATTAGGAACAAGAACAATTTTAGAACACTAATAAGAGCAATTTAGCATTTAGGTCACAAGACCATGAGTTATAATAATAAAAAGTGCTAATAGAGATGAGCACAATAAGAGATTGCTAACAATGATATGCAATGGATGATGAAAACAACCAACAATGGATGCTAGAGAGAAAAACACAATGCAATGATGTGAAAATGCAAAGAGACAATATGCGATAGAATTATCTTATTCTCAAGACCCAAAAGAGATCAATGCATCGATGTTCTCATGGTTCCTATAACTATCTAGAAGATGCACCCGACTTGTGCAAATCAGAGCAGCCACTTATTAGTATGAAAACAATCCCAAAATTGACAAGAGAAGCTAGCAAACACAATAATGATTAAGCCTTTAGGCAATTGAGTGTTGATCTCTTATGCTCTTAAGCTTGTTTGGAGATGTTTTTAGGCTTCTTTAGGGTGATCAATACTTGATTATGCCACTGTTAGATTAGCTTCTGATCTGGTTATTTATGATAGTCAAGGAAAGAGAGAGGGCTAGAGAAATCAAACCCTCAAGGCCTAAAGGCCTTGCTCCACTACCAAGGTTGCTAGGTTGAGACAAGTTTGAGGCACCAAATGAAGTGACTTGGCAATGATTAAGCCTTTGAATACTTGCAACCACAAACAATTAGCTTGAAAACAAGGAAGAAGGTCCCCAAACCCCATGCTCAAGACAAGATGAGCCTCCTAGGCTAGCGGCTAAGGAAAATGACTTCAAAAATGTGATTGTGAGGCTTCCAACAAGTGCAAGACACCTGCAAACACAAGGAATTAGACCTAAAAATAATTCAAATGATAAATCAAGTAAATGGCTAGGGTTTAGAGGCCTTTTAGGGTTGCCTCTAGGGCTAGAAGCCCTAGAAACCCTTGTGGTTAGGTGAGAGGAGGCCCTCTAGGTCTACAACTAGGCCTAAAAACAAGTATGAGCTCTGAAAACCTCTTCAAACAAGATATTAGTCCTCAAAATTACATGCAATAAATTTATTAAGCCCTTCTAGGCTTGCGACTAGGTCTTAGAGGCCAAAATAGGGATGTGACTAGCCTTCAAAAACCACTCAGAGGGTTACAGTTAAGGTTACGAGCCCTCAAATCCTTGCGGCTAGGCCTTAAAGGCCTTCAAACCCTTGTGGCTACCCTTGATGAAGCAAATGGATGAGTATGAGCCACAAGAAATTTGATTTCCTCCACAAAATTGGCTTACAAGTCTTCTAGTGATACAATACTTGTGAAAATCCTCAATTGCAACAACAAACAAGCCCTCTAGGGCTAGCGACTTCCTTTTAGAGGCTAGGCTTTGAAATTTGAGCACTTGGGTCTTGAAGTTTAGGGCTTCTAGACCCCAAATCAACCCTCCTTGGTTGAATGCAGTTCCTCTCTTGGCTGGACTGCTCCTCCTTAGGTGACAATAGGCCCAAACCCTAGCCGTCTAGGTTAGGTGAAGGTCTCATATCTTTTGCTTCAGATTTGTCTTTGAATCCTTGAGCTAATGGCACCTGCAAGTCAAATAAATAGAGCCAAACCACAAGATCTAGAAAATTATAAAATAAAAATCCCAAAATATTATTTACAAATGAGAAAAATAATATACAAGGGTTAGAAATAATTTGCAAAATAATTTACCAATTATTTACACTATTGACAATTAAAATCAAGCTCTAGTTAGCAAATAAATCTGTATATCCCAAATAGATTTTGAGAATAATTAATAGAAGATAATTTGTATTTAATGTACAAACCGAAACTCTACACAATAGATTGTTAGATAAGTTCAGAGCCCAAACAAGGTGTGGTCATCTCAAAGTCCATGAACTTGGGCTTTCCCTAAGGGCTGAATTGCTTGAAAAATCTCTACACACTTGAAAGATAGACTACTAGTTTCACAGGGGTTCAATTCACACAAATAGATCAGAGATCTAGAGAAACTTGCTAGATCTACCGGCTTCAATGTGTTTACTCTAGCCCAAAACCTAAAGCAAGATCCCTGTGTTAATAGATAGTCCAACCATTGGCTATGAAACAATAATCTTTGGTTAAAGAGCAAAATTAGAGCATTAAACCCATTCAACACATACCATGAATCATTAAGCGAGAGACACCTTGAATTGAAACCCCAAAGACTTTTTAGTAAAGATATTTCAGGAGAGCTTAGCTCAGTACAAATTTTTCTTCGATTGAAGTTACAATGAGGAACTTGAAAGCTTCCTTATATAGAAAATGAGAGGGATCAACCCCTCCAAGTGGAAATAACAACTAGTTGCATCGACCATGGCTTGTTCCTTGTGAAAAAATTCGATCCCTTGATTAGTTGGCACAAATCTCCAAAAAATTTCAACCTTCGTTATTCACTGTGCTAGAGGGGTCACACTTTGACTTCTGGACCATGGAGGACCTCCAATAAATAGAATTATCATTACTTGTGCAAAATTCTAAACTTCCTAGTCCAAAAATTTCGACTTGTTAGGAAATAGTCGTCTTTGGCCCAAACAAATTTCTGGATTGGGTCTTTCTGCCTTGGTAATGAGGCATTTTATTTTTGACTTGAATTTTTCTTTTGAAAATAGCCTCAAATAATTTTTTGATGAATTTTCCACTTGGAATGTAATTAACTTTACCTTCATTTTATTTTTTGACAATTTCTTGCTAATTTTATTTTTATTTTTGCCAGAAATTAAAATTAAAAAGACTCAAGAGGGGATTAAATATTTTTCCACCCTCTAAGTGTATCTAGAAAATATTTTGGTAATGGTGTTCTAGTTATGAGGAACCATTCACCAAAAATATTTCTAAACACACTTTTACATCAAAATATTACAAAATGAACCCTTCAAAGGGGAAATTACATAAGACACAAACCTCTTAAGACTCAACCAAATTCTACGACACAATACACATGATTTAGTATGAAAAATACATAGACTCGGTTAACATTAGGACTCACCTAAGACCTCATCAATGAATTTCACCCTAGCTTTTATCTGGGAGAAAAACTATGCCAACTATCTGTGTTTACAAACACAGATAATTTGGGGAGTTGTTAAAAAAATCCCTAGAATGAAACCCTTTGAGAAGAATCATAGGCTTACCTAGGTGTTGTTATATGGCTTAATATTCATACTAGAATCGTTTTTACAATATAAAAGCAGAATTTGGGATTACAATGATGATATTGACTCAAATTTTTTATTTGTTGCTTTATACTCTGCTTCTTGCACTGTTGACATGTACATGGTCAACATCTGGCTCTACTTGGGGACACATTGTTTCAACGAAGGAATGTGAGAATCCAGAATCTTATATCCAAGAAAACAAAGAATAAGCAGGTAGATATCCATTCTAACATTTATCAAAATCATCATAAACATTATCAAATACATATCAACTGCTGGAATAGAAATTCTATTCTAACGATGAAATCTAAAGACATAAAACATAAATGCTGAAATGAAAACCATCTAATGGTAGAAATAAAACCTATATAAGAGAGTAGGGTTAGAGATACTATACAAAGGATGTCGCATGGCATCCGATGTCATTCTTGAAGTCCGATCTGGAGAACCTGCTTGCTTGCAAGCGGATCCATCTGTTGCTTTTCTAATGTTCCCTGTTGAATCTTGGTCCTTTTAGGATGATGAAGGCCTTCGATGTTGTACTATATAGACCAATCAAATCTCTCCCTCTTCCTTTTCCTTTTCATGAGATAAGACGATGGAGAATCTTGGCCTTGTTCGTCCACAGGCTCAAAGAAATTAGTCAATACCACATTATATTATGTAGGGTGGCCTTCAACTTCTGTATTGTTAGGTCTCCTTTGGTCTTCAACATGATGCCTTCTTTCGACTTCTCTGTACAACCTGATCATACCACTCTCAACTGCAGGAATACTAGCATAAGATAAGTCTAACTGAATGCACCTTCTGAGATTTGCTGCAAACTTTCGAGATGAGCATTTCCCATACATCCGACACATCATTAATAGCAATATCCATAGTAATTATTCTGTATGGAAATGTCGATAAGCAGACTTACAAATCCTTGATTATGCCGAGAACCTTAATCTTCTTTGAATCCATGGAACAAATATTATGATAAGGCCTTGATATTCTCAAATTCAATTGGTCCATAACCTTCTTAGTCATGACATTGGTTGAAGCCCCAAAATCCAACATACAATTGTGCAGCAAGCAATCATTTACCACCAAGGTTAGGAAGAAAGGGTGATGATCCTCATTCGTCGTATAACAGTTTAGATCCTTTAATTTGATTTCTTCATCCTTATGGTGCACATCAATCTTATTTTGTTGAGATATGCCTATAGCCTTTAGAAATGCTGTTCTTTGAGATGGAATCTTTGCATTGTTTATTCATGTGACCCAATCGATTTTTAGCCCTGACTGATAAGTTTTAGAAGCGATCTTCTCCTTATTCTGATCTTTACTTTTGTTGTGATAAGTATATCCCTTACTTCGAGCAATCTCCAAGATTTGTTCTTGAGATGGTTTCTCTTCATACAATCCTGTACTCAGATATTTTCATCACTGAAATTGTTGATGGTGAAAGATAAAGGGATAATTTCCATGTAACAATTTTCTCCTTTTGTAGATAAGCGAGAATCTTGGCCAATTATATTTATTTGTTCACTCGTTCCTTCATCCAAGATTCTTCTTGCGATGGCACAAGAGCTTTATTCATGGAAACTTTCACAAGGTCTACAAAAAGTCCAAGGCTGATCAACAAAATTTGTAGGCTCTAGTGGATTTGGCAGTCTTTGCTCATTTAGAGAGGTCTTCTTTGGCCATGCATTATTATTGCCCCTGTTGTTATTATTTCTAGGCTGAATATTCAAAGCTTGAGATCTTTCCATCTGAATCAACCTAACCTGCATAGCATTCATCTATCTTGCATGTTCTATTTTCATGTCTTTAATCAACTGAGTTAATTCCTTGATGGGATCATGGTCTACTTCTTTGACCTCTTTTCCTTTAGTCAGTTGGATCTCTTTCAAAACCAGGTATTTCAGACTTCCTAGATGCTTTCTTATATTTTTCCAATTCTTTTGCTAAAGTTTGAGCACTCTTTAAGTCAGTTGGCTTAGAACGTATCAACTCATAAGAATATCAACAACAAATGCATCCAAATAATATTCTAATAGAGATTTATCAGTTGGTTTATAGTCTTGTGCATCTCTTTGACAATACCATTAAACTTCTTATTAAATTCATCAACAATATCATTTTCGTTTTTCTCTATATTGCTGATGGGTCTAAGCAAATATCTTCCTTCTCTTTTATCCCCATACTTATCTTTGAAGGCATTGATGATGGCTTGCAAAGAATCAAAGGAGTTATCAGGCTTATCCAAGAACCATTCCATTGCATCATCTTGCAAAGAAAGAACAAAGAGCTTCATTTTAACATTTTCATGATTATATGTAGCTTTGCTAGCATGCTTCATCAAGAAAGTTGTAAATGCTCTGAGATGGGCTTCAACATTGATTGGATTGTTCCCCTGGAAAGTAGGCATATTATCCAAACTAGACTCTAGGAGATCATGAGGCTGACCTTGAATATTACAAATATTGCAAGTGTCCATGATGTCTTTCCCGACAGGGTCAGGTAAAAGCAGGATGGATATCAGGGAGGGCTTCCAGTCCGAGAAAAATAAGATGTTTACTAGAAAGTAGTTTGTTTAATCGAGCTCTAAGGGCCTTTTAAGGATCTAGAGTGTGATTAACCAAACTACCTTGATTTCTTCTAGTACATGCTCTTGTGAATGGATGAATTAGTGGAGTTGCCACCCAAATAGGAAACTAACCCAAACGTCCAGGTGCTAGAAAATGTTATGATAGTGAGGATGAATAGATGTTGAGGCATCGAGAATAGGTGCTAGAAAATGTTGTGATAGTGAGGATGAATAGATGTTGAGGCACCGAGAACAAGAAACTTGTCCCCGACAACGACACTAGAAAATGTTGTTGCTTAAATTTTACACAAAATTACGACAATGCTTAGGGCAGGGGCTGTCACTTTGATCCCTGCCCTCTCCGTTTAAGCTGTCTCCTAAGTGCAGGCTAAGGTGGATAACGCTTATGGATGAGCTGATGAACCACTTGTTTGGAACCAACAAGTCCAAGAGACACAACTGAATGGCCTAGCAACTTGGTTGAAATTAAACAACAAGTATGATTACTAAGCACGATTTGATTAGATTACTTAAGATTATGAATTAGAGACCAATGCCTTTAAATTTAATCACTTGCACAATATCAACTAATGTTCCAAGTTACTAGATGAATAGTTGCCATAAGATGCAAATTCTATCCTAAGTGAAGTGCATGACCTAGATCTATATGAGATGCAAACTCTTGGTAGATTTTAATTATATGCCCAATCTAGGTGAATCCTTCTCCTCAATCCTTTTGAAGCTAGTCTCGAACGCAAGTTACAGAGAGAAGTCCAAGGCAAGGAGGCTAAGGCCTCATTAATGATACCTCTTGTGGAGTTCTAACCACCCAACTGCCTCTGTTCCTACAAGGGATTGACCACAAGAGAACTGCAAGGTCACTATGTTAACTGCGAATGAGGGTGTAGACTTCGGAAATTGTGTGAAGAAGGTGGTCCTATTTTTCTTACAATCAAGCTTATGCTTGGAGGGATGTTTTAGAAATGCACTTCTAAGTTCTAACCTAGAATGAAAGTGCAAATGTGAGTGATTGATTCAATGGGATTATTAGATATGTTAAGTACTCCAACAAGATTAAATCACTTGAAGTCAAAATGCTTATAATGACATTTTACACAAGATGATGAGCAATTAGATGAAGCACAAGATTGGCAATTCCAATTATCCAAGAGGCTATTAGAGCTTCTCAATGTGTCAAGAAGATCTCATTTAATTCTTCTTATGATAATGTTACTTAACAATTAGGCACAAGAACAATTTTAGAGCTTTAATAAGAGCAATTTATCATTTAGATCACGATCCCATGAGTTATAATAATAACAAGTGCTAATAGAGATAAGCACACTAAGGGATTGCATAACAATGATATGCAATGGATGATGAAAACAACCAACAATGGATGCTAGAGAGAAAAGCACAATGCAATGCTGCAAAAATGCAAAGAGACAATATGCAATAGAATTATCTTTATCCTTAAGACCCAAAACGGATCAATGCATCAATGTTCTTATGATTCCAATGACTATCAAGAATATGAACCAAACTTATGCAAATCAGACCAGCCACTTATTAGTTTGAAAAACAGTCCCAAAATTGACAAGAGAAGCTAGCAAACACAATAATGATTAAGCCTTTAGACAATGAGTGTTAATCTCTTATGTTCTTAAGCTTGTTTGGAGATGTTTTTAGGCTTCTTTAGGGTGCTTAATACTTGATTATGCCATTGTTAGATTAGTCCTCAGATCTGGTTATTTATGATAGTAAAGGAAAAAGAGAGGGCTAGAGAAATCAAACCCTCAAGGCCTAAAGTCCTTGCTCCACTACCAAGCTTGCCAAGTTGAGATAAGATTGACACACCAAATGTAGTGACTTGGCAATGATTGAGCCTTTGAATACTTGCAACCGCAAATGGTTAGCTTGAAAGCAAGGAAGAAGGTCCCCAAACCTCACGGTCAAGGCAAGATGAGCCTCCTAGGCTAGTGGCTAAGGAAAATGACTTCAAAAATGTGATGTGAGGCTTCCAACAAGTGCAAGACACATGCAAACACAAGGAATTAGCCCTAAAAACAATTCAAATGATAAATCAAGCGAATGGCTAGGGTTTAGAGGCCTTTTAGGGCCGCGTCTAAGGCTAGAATCCCTAGAAACCCTTGCGGCTAGGTGAGAGAAGGCCCTCTAGGCCTACGACTAGGCCTAAAAACAAGTATGAGCTCCCGAAACCTTCTTCATGTGACAAATTTTTAAGTCATTCTAGGCTTGTGGCTAGGTCTTAGAGGCCATAATAGTGTTGTAGCTAGCCTTCAAAAGCCTCTTAAAGGCTACGGTTAGGGCTACATGCCCTTAAATCCTTGCGGCTAGACCTCAAAGGCCTTCAAACCCTTGCGACTACCCTTGATGACGCAGATGGATGAGTATGAGCTAGAAGAAATTTGTTTTCCTCCAAAAAATTGGCTTATAAGTCTTCTAGTGATACAATACTTGTGAAAAACCCCAATTGCAGCAGCAAACAAACCCTCCAAGGCTAGCGACTTCCTTTAGAGGCTAGACGTTAGAATTTTTGCACCTGGGTCTTGAAGTTTAGGGCTTCTAGACCCCAAATCAAACCTCCTTTGCTGAACACACTTCCTCTCTTGGATAGACGACTCCTGCTTAGGTGAAAATAGGCCCAAACCCTAGTCGTTTACGGTAGGTGAGGGTCTCAAAGCTCTTGCTTCAGATTTGTCTTTTCATCCTTGAGCTAATGGCACCTGCAAGTCAAATAAATAGAGCCAAACCACAAGATCTAGAAAAGTTTAAAATAAAACCCCCAAAATATTAAATTACAAATGAGAAAAATAACATACAAATGTTAGAAATAATTTACAAAATAATTTACCAATTATTTACGCTATTAACAATTAAAATCAAGCTCTAGTTAGCAAGTAAATTTTTATATCCCAAATAGATTTTGAAAATAATTGATAGAAGATAATTTGTATTTAATGTACAAACCCAAACTCTCCACAATAGATTGTTAGATAAGCTCAAAGCGCAAACAAGGTTTGGTCACCTCAAAGTCCATGAACTTGGGCTTTCCCCAAGGGCTGAATCACCTGAAAAATCTCTACACACATGAAAGATAGACTATTAGTATGACAAGGGTTCGATTCACTCAAATAAACTAGAGATGTAGAGATACTTGCTAGATCTATCAGTTTCAATGTGTTTACTCTAGCCCAAAACCTAAAGCAAGATACTAGTGCTAATAAATAATCCATTAATTGGCTATGAAACAATAATCTTCAGTTAAAGAACAAAATTAGAGCATTATACCAATTTAGCACATACCATGAATCATTAAGCGAGAGACACCTTGAATTGAAACCCCAAAGTCTTTTTATTAAAGATATTTCAGCAGAGCTTAGCTAAATACAAAATTTTCTCTGATTGATGTTACAATGAGGAGCTTGAAAGCTTCTTTATACAAAAAATGAGAGGGATCAACCCCTCCAATTGGAAATAACGGCTAGTTGCATCGATCCATTGCTAGATCCTTGTGAAAAAAAATGATCTCTTGACTAGCTGGCATAAATCTCCAAAAAATTTCAACCTTCCTTGTTCATTGTGCTATAGGGGTCAAACATTGACTTCTAGACCATGGAGGACCTCCAAAAAATAGAATTATTGTTACTTGTGCAAAATTCTTAACTTCTTGGTCCAAAAAATTTGATTTGCTGGGAAATAGTCTTCTCTAGCCCAAACAAATTTCTGGATTGGGTCCTTCTGCCTTGGAAATGAGACATTTTCTTTTTTCACTTGAATTTTTCTTTTGAAAATAGCCTCAAATAATTTTTTGATGAATTTTCCACTTGGAGGGTGTTGTAGCGGCTACAACCACCCTCCAAAATTTTGGCTTGCACCAATTTCGGAGCCTCCCTTGAGAGTTTCACTTGATGACTGCACACACTCGGGTTCACTTCGTGAGCTCGTGTGAGTCCTTGCATCCGCCCTGCTTGTTCATTTCATTCGAGTTTCTGCATGCTAGTGTCTAAGTCATGCTTGCGACCATGTTCTGGTTATGCTCAAAGTCTTCGCTTCCTATGTGCTTGCTGTGTTCGCTATGTGAGCATCTGTCGCACTCACACACAGAATCACATTCATTGCCGCGTGAGCGTCGTCTCGATCAATGAACGGTCAATCACGAGTGTCGCGCTTGTCACTTACATCATCGGTCAGTGATGTTGAACATGTGTCTGGATGGTTTGAGTCGTTTCGTCGTCGAGTCATGTCAGTGTGTGTTTTTATGATCACCTATGTATCTTTTGATCGTTCACACACCTAGTCATTTTGCTGAAGTTCCGACGACTAGACTCTCCTTTGATAGTGAGACCATCACCCCGCCATCAACTCGATCGATTGTCGACCAGAACAAAGTAGAAGCTCCAAGCTAGTCTTTTCAAGCTGCGCTGTCTGCAAGCAATCCAATCAGCTCTCACGCTGGCCACTCGGACGGTCAGATTTGACAGTCACCCCGAGACTAACCACCCTCAAAAATTGCGTAGTGGCCACTGACTTTACTCGCTCAGTTGATTGAGGAAATTGCGCAAACAGGCCAGACAGACACCAAGTGCCCGTCCTTGTCTCCCTTAGAAAATTGCCCAGTTTTCCCAGCCAGTTATCTTGACAGTCGACCCATTGCTCATCTAAGAAATTGCGCAGTTTTCATGAGCAGGCCTTCTGCTGCCCAGCAGTCCACTCAGCCCGGAAATTGCGCAGAGATGATCAACAGGCCGACTTCTCGGCCTCAGTGCAATTTCTCCTGCCAGCAGCTGCTAGCAGCACACTGCCAGTTCCCTCCAGGAATTGCGCTGTTTTTGCTACTAGTGACTGAGTAGTCAACTACCAGTTCCCTTTGGGAATTGCGCAGTTTTGGCTGCCAGTGACCTTTGCAGCCAACTGCTAGTCCCCTTTGGGAATTGCGCAGTTTTGGTTGCCAGTCTCCCGGGTATTTCCTCCCAAAAATTGCGCAATCCCTACATGCTGACCCTCCTGAGTCCTTACAGCCCGACTTGTTCCTCCAGAAAATTATGCAAATTTGGCCTTCTAGTCTCGGTTGCCCGCTCGTTCCAAAAACTGCGCAGATCCTGCCTACCTTGCCTTCTTGCAGCTCGGATTGTCCCTCCTAAAATTTGTGTAGTTTTGCCTTCCAGTTTAGCCAGACCTCGCAGATAGTCACTGTCGACTTAGACTGTCCATCTCCATCACTTAGTGACTCTTTCGCAGTTTTCATCAGCAGTGCCCGGAGCCATCATCCTGCTTCACAACCTTGCTGCCTCACCTGGTCACCAACATTCGAAATGATCATGTGTTATGGTAGACTAGGAGTTTTTGGATTTGATGTCGTCTCGTCATGAGCGACTGCAGGTACATGTACACCAACAAACATGGCAAGACGACGAATGGTATGAACGAAGGGAGCACATGCAAAAGGGCAGGCTCACCAACAGATGAACGGACAATGCATGCGAAGAGATTTGCTTACCAACGGACGAACGAACAAATGTGCACCTTCGCGAACAGATGAGCTTGTCAAGCCTTCCAACCTGCAAGCAAGGAGCAACATGCCAAAGCTTCTTCAAGTGAACCAAAGACCATTGAAGACTCCACGCGCTTCGCCATACGGAGGTGAAGCTGTGATATACCATGAAGACATCCATCACCCAGCAACACTGTAGCTCGACATGCATTCTAGCAGCAACACGAATGTACCAGCACTGTCATGTCGAGTCATGTCATGAGTCATGTCGACCACATCTCTACTATGGGCTATGTTGTCAATCAATGTGATGTAATGTGGAAGTCCAAGAGACCCACTTGTTGAACATAGAGTCATGTAAGTCGAAAAGTCATGGAAGTCAAACGGTCATGAGGGTAGTTGAACAGCCACAAGGGTCAGTTTCACCCTTGGCTATAAACAATGTTTTAAGACTCCGACTCTGACTCCGACTCGGCCGAGCAATGACTCCGACTCCGACTTCGAAACGGTAATGACTCGGCCGACTCGTTTTCAATGACTCGGTCGTTGTAAAAAATACATTAAATATTTAGTTTTTTGATAAAAAAACATAATTTTGAAGATTTTAAACATAATTTTAAAGATTTTCATTCATGTTTCCAAACACACAACATTATAATATAGATGGAAGACAACATATGATCAAAGTAAGCTCATGAACCAATCCATTATATCAAAATGGTACCCAATGGCAATACATAGTCAACTGTCATACATGATCAAAGACTCAAAACAAAAAACACATAACCAAGGAGGCTAGAAATGGCCTCTACAAGACTACAAGTCTACAACAAAAGTACTGCTGGCTATAGCTAGTAGCTACTGCCAGAGGAGCCAAGATCATGTCGATCAATCTCTGGATCATCATCATCATCAGAGTCAGAGCCCCCTGCCCATGGCTCCTCCTCATCATCATCATCTCCAACTGCAACTGTAGATGTGGTACCACTAGCAGGCTGTGCAACTACAGTGGATGCACGCTGAGATAGAGTAGCTATGCGGCTGCGCTTCTGTCGTGGCTCAGGCTGAGAAGAGGAAGCCGGAGTCCTTGCTGGCTGTGGGACTGAGGCTGATGGATCTGCATTCAACTGAACATGTTGAACTTCAGCTGATGTCTCCAAATCGAAATCTAAACCAAGATCCTCATCAGGATCAAACTCTGCTGGACAACTCTCCACTACCCAATCTGACGTTGGATCAATGTCTTCCAACACAATGGGATCTGAATCAGGTCTTTTGTTCAGCAAATGGTTTCGTCTGAGCCGAAGGTTGTACTGGACATAAACTAGATCATTTAACCGTTTTTTATCCAAACGGTTTC